>OU015494.1:101443758-101971258 GCA_907164885.2 Dolomedes plantarius | reverse complement strand
ACTGGAGACTGATCGATCGACACAGAACTTCGTATAAAGAGTGCAGTGCCTAAATTCCTATATTAATAGGTTCCGAAGTATTTCAATTTTGCACCTATTCTCCATTTTATATGTTACTAAACTGTTGCTCAGTCGTGGAACTTAAGATATTGATACTTTAATAAATGATTGTCTATTTCCCGTAAATTCTGGAATGGGCATTATCGACAGACAAGTTCCTCTATTGTAAATTATTCTCAGAACGGATTAACTGTTAGCTATTGCTTGACTGTAATCTCTTAAATGCACGTAAGGAGTAGAGAGACTTTCTGATAGAGGCAAATGGTGCATTCATAGGCATAGTGAGCATGACAAGTCGTCGGATGTCTCTGGCGAACAGCCGAATTCATTGCTCCTCTGCGACAGAAGAACTACTCTTGATGAATCGGTGCAGTGTACTATTTCCTGTTCAGATATTACGGTGTTCCAATCTATAGAAAAGAAAGCGATATAAAGTGCTGCAGAAAGGAAATATCTATATATGGCCATCAGTTATTCTTGAGAAAATTCTTATTAATCATCATTTAATATGACAGGACATTCCACAGCTATCTTATAAAACTACTGGAGCAGTAACCAATGTCTTAGAGAAAAAATAAAAGATGAATCTCAATTAGATATGTCCAACCCACTTCTTTCAGGATATAATGTGTTTACTGAATTATATATGCTGACATTAGGCTCAATGTTAAGGGTACACCTCTGAATCGCCAATCTATGTACCTCAAATGTGTCAATACAAGTAACTAACAGTTAATAAATACCATCCATTGAATGCAGTCATTAAATAAGCAATTTTTATTTTATCAGTTTATCGTGAAATGTTTATCGGCTTGAAAATTTTAATTGATATGATATCAAGCCAAGTGTATATTGTTAAAAAATTGAAAACATGTATATTAAACAAAGCTAATCAATCTTGGAAATTTGCTTAACTTGTAGCTAATATAATAAACCACCTAAAATTTTATTTACTCTGGAAAGACCTTATCAGTCGAAGATAAATATAATTTATATTGGATAGAAAAGGGCAGTCTTCCATTTGAAAATGTGAATAGAACAAAACACCTACGATTAATAATCACTACAAAAATTCAGTTAAGATAGAAGAATATCTCTTTAAACAGTTTGAAAAAAGTATAGGACAGGGAAAAATAAACTCTAGTTTGACGTATCTTGCTAGAAGTTTCACAATTATATTTCTAAGATTTTAGGAATATATTTTTTGAAAAACTATGTCTAAATTGAAAAGGTGCTCACAAATTTATATTTATTTATGTTTTAGGTTACTTTTTTCATTCTCAAATAATATAAATTAGTTATACAAAACAGACATTTAAAAACAAGTTTTTAACTTAAAAAATAATTTGAATGTAATTTTTCATAGAGAAAAGTCATTTAATATATTGAACTTTGCTCCATGTGAGAAATTTTAATTTAATAACTTTATTAACATTAATTTGAATTATTTCTGCTCATATTAATATATACATACATACATACATATATTTATATATATATATATATAATATTAAAAAACTAGTAATTTCGTAATTCAACACTCTTAACATTTAAAAACTATTAATTCTTCAATTCAGTATTCAAAATTACATACCCCTTTTTAATCTCTTAAGTTATTTAATTCCCTTTGGGCATTCGTGTCCGAAAAATATTTCCAAATTCCAATATGGTCGTCCCAGTAAAACTTATATAGAAACCTCATGGTAATAGCCTTTGTAAAACCCCGAGCGATATTATTAAAGATGGCTGACCTTTTAACGAAAAGAGACGCGGCGCGGCGTCCTACAAATTTAAATCAGTTCTGCAACATCAACAACAACTTTAAACCAATCAACTTTTAAGACACGCCCTTTTGTCACGTGATGGATTGAAGTTTATATAAGTTCTGGCCTCCAAAATTAGGACGAACTCCTGTACTTCCTCTTGCCGCATTCATCGCGACGGAGCGGTCGGCGGATTTAATAAACATGTAGTTCGAGAAAGTTGTATTATGATTTCTGTGTCCGAGGGTTGAGATGATGCGGGAATGGATTTAGACATTTGTGATGCACGGCCGGGTGATAAGTCATCCCTTTTACCCTCAATAAGATGAAGCAAGAAGAATCATAATCAAAACTATGCCACTCGGCCCTTCATTCTTCGGCCCGCGTCCGTGTCATTACATATATATATATATATATAGTGAATGTTCGGTATAGATGCCAGTTATGGTTTCGGATAAATGTGGCCGTTTTGAGGGTTGGACGGGCCAAGAAAGAGTTGTATCATCGTAATGAAATTTCGTATGCAAAGATGTTTCGACCGAACAAATTTCGATTAAAATTTGGCGTCCAACGAATGAATAACGGGAGCTCCAGCAGTTCAGAAATACTTATCCAACAGGTTTATATAATGAGCGATTCTCGTTTTGATATCCAAAATTTCTGCTGCATTTCGGCTGCATATATTTTACGTCCCTGTAACTATATTATCTGTGTTCCTCGTCGGAGCACTCAGGCTCATTATAAGCCCATTTTAGAGTTTGAAAGAGGTCGTGTCATTTGATTCAAAGAAGCTGGTTGGGAAATCGAAGTATTGCTCGACATCTGGGTCAAAGCGATGCAACGATTAGACGATGCTTGCTAGATTGGATCAACAATAACATATTTAAGCGTCAGGACGGTAGAGATCGACATAGGATCGCAACAGAACGGAAGACAGAATGATTGTCAGATCAGCTGTCACAGCATCGGATTCATCGTTATCAGCCATTCGACGTGTGACCCGCACAAGTGTCTAATATTACCATTGACAGACGATTGAGACAGTAGAATCTACACTAGCGCCGACCGTTACCTCGCTTACCCCTCACGCCTGTACACCGTTAAGTCCGATTACAGTGGTGCTTAACTCGATCAAATTGGAACTGTGTTGACTGGAGATGTATAGTGTTTAGAGACGAGTCCCGTTTCCAACTATATCCTGACGACCACCAAAGACGCGCCTGGAGACGTCCAGGACAACATTGGGATCCTGGCTTTACTATCGCAAGTCCTACGGGCCCACAACAGGGTATTACGTTCTGGAGCGTCATTTCATTTGATAGCCAGACTCCTTTAGTAGTCATCGGTGACACCCTTACAGCACAGCGGTAAGTAGACTACAATCTGCGACCCGTTTTGTTTCCACTCCTCTTGCGCCACAACGGACTTACTTTTCAACCAGATAATGCCCTGCCCCATCAACTAGATAATGGCCTCATACGGCCCATAGGAATTGTCTCAAGCTTGCTTAACACTTTCTTGTTCAGCTAGGTCGCCTGATCCCACCTCATAGATCACATTTGGGACGTGATGGGAAGTCGATCGAAACTATTTCGGAGTGTCACCGTTTACCCCGACAGTTGGAAACAATGTGCAAGTAATCACACAGGACATCATCTGAGAACTTTATCAATATGTGCCACACCGGGTGATAGCTTGCATCCAGGCTAGAGATGGACCAACGCCGCACTGAACTTCTCACTTTGCAACAATAAATCTCTGGTAAAAATCATACAATGGTTCTGAAATTTGAATCTTTTTATGTGCTTTTTCTTCACATCTACCAATTTTTGTCGCATCCACCAATTTGTCGCAACTCCTTGGTGAATCGATTCTTTTGTTATAGAGTGTATATATTTTTCAGCATCAGGAACAAAGAAATACAATTTAAAACATACATATTTATCTTGATGTTTTAATATAATGTATCACTAAAAGGAATCCAAGACTACCTAACGTTTAAATACTAATATATTACGAAAAAAATGTAAAATTTAAAAAAGGGTATGTATATGAAAGTACTATTTTCATAGCAAGATACGCAGGGTTTATGCTCATTGGGATAATTAAATCAATTATTTACAATTTTTCATACTATGCTACATGTTTACATTCATTCTTTTCCTTTGAAAACAACAAAACTTCCTCTATAATCAAACCAAGTGCTACTACTGCCAATAACATATCGAAACCATGTCTTTATTTCTGTATTTAACCTTATCAGGTTCTTATAAAACATTTGTAAGGCACCATTTCTTTGAAATTTTATACTAATGGTATTTTTTTACATGTAAAATTTATTTATTTAGACTAACTGTAAAAATTAAGTTTGAAAAATAATTTTTTTCAGTTTAAATTGATAGTGAATTTGGGTTTCTTACTATGAATATGTATCAATTTCTACAAATTTCTAGCTTGATAATTAGAAACAAAACAGTTTATTTTAATTTGTGTTTTTAAACGTTTGCAATAGCTAACACAGCTAACATTTCCCTAGATAGATTGGAAATAGGAAGCTCACCGATGACATTACATACCCCGGTGACATTACAACACAATAACAAATGCTAGCAATTTCGCTTCTTTTAAACATATATTTTGTAAGCGAATTTTGCATAGTCTAATGATCGCTGAAAGGTTAGTTGCAGAACACGGAGTTTTAGTCTTGTAATGTGTACTTTTAAAACACTTTTCTTGTTTAAAGTCCTATGAATTCCCCATTCGAGTCGATGATTCAGACTTATAATGTGCATTATAACAATACCAGTGACATTAAATACTGAATCTCCAAGGTAAAATATGTGTCCAAATTGTAAGTGATGATTATGAGGAATTAGATCGAAAAGAAAACCTTTACAAATTAGAAAGAGTGAATTATGTAAAGAAGTTTTGCAAATTAAAAGCATAGGGGTATCATCTACATTTCCATTGTTCCTGCCCACGTTTGGCAACCGGTTAATGCCATAAGAAGAGTTATACTAGACGTAAGCCAAGTGTACAACAGCAATTCATAATGTGAAAAACTCATTATAACCAATCAAAAAATAAGTACATAAATGATGAGATCAATACCTTGTATTGTTACCTTCAAAAACTAGAAGAGATAGAATTTGAGGAAAACATCCCGATTAAAATGAAACTGTCTTACTCGCCATGACAAATTATCTGAAAATAGAACAGTTTGCAAATCGGGACATCCGTGATTCAAGGTCACTCATCCTTTGATCTAAAAATGTCCTCAGTCTCTATTAGAATTCGCATGATATATTTAAAATTACATTTTCCTTTATTCAAATATATTCTGAAATTTAATATTTATAAAATATTATCAAAATCCAATGTGATAATTATGTATAATTCAGTTACTTTTAGCTTTTTAAAGCAAAACTTCACGAGATAAAAAAAATATATATATCAGTGGAAATTGATGGGAGCAAAAAGAAAAATCCAAGATCGATAGAATACTAAAAAAATACGTCATCTATACTTGTAAAAAAGTATTACCTTAGTATTCTAAAACTTTCAATAATTTTACTTGTTAAGACACCGTACATAATGTTTTCAAATGATTCAGATGCAAGAAATACACTCATGGACAAACAAATTAACCCACCAAGAAATAATTGCGGGATCGTAACGAAACTTGCAATGAAGGTACAATGTACCTTCATTGCAAGTCATGTCGGGGCTTGTCGGGGAGATATCAAAATGATTAGAAATGCAGCGTGATTGTGCATTACGTATAGCCGGTAGAGGGCGTTGAACATCGTACTCTGTGGAGTATAAAACATGTAACCAAAGCTTGTTTGAGTGTGCTGAATCATTTACAAAGGAAGAGCTGAGATACACATGCCATTACGCCGTGTTCGAAGGCAATATAAGCAGTTGTAGCAGTTTGAGAGGGGGAGAATCGTCGGGATGATGGAAGCTGGGTGGTCAGCTAGGCGAGTAGCTCGTCAATTAGGCTGCTCTGATTGTGTTGTGAGGAGGTGTTGGGACCAGTGGACCCGAGAGATGTCATGTACACGAAGACCAGGCTCAGGACGCCCTCGACAGACCAGTCGTCGAGAAGACCGCCACATCGTAAGAAATGCACGCGAACAACCAACTGCTTCATCGGCCGCCATCCAGGTACAGGTAGCACCTTCACTAGGGGCCTTTGTGTCTTCTCGAACCATACGAAGGCGCCTGGCTGAAGGACAGTTGGTAAGTGATGATTAATATATGAGGAATCGCGGTCATAGAGTTGGTATCGCGGCGCCCATTACGTGTGCTGCCCTTGACGCCGACCCATCGACGCCTCCGTTTGGAGTTTTGCCGCGCACGAGGAAACTGGACTGCAGCGGAACGGAACCAGGTCATCTTTAGCGACGAATCCAGATTCAATCTCGGCAGTGATGACAATCGTGTTCGTGTGTGGAGAGCCCGTGGTGAACGCTTCAATCCTGCCTTTGCTGTACAGCGACACATCGCTCCCACAGCTGGTGTGATGGTATGGGGTGCCATTGCCTACAATACACGGTCACCCCTAGTCTTGTTCCGTGGCACCATGACAGCCCAGCGATATGTTCATGAAATCCTGCAACCATATGTGTTGCCACTCATGCAACGGCTCCCAGGAGCCATTTTTCAACAAGTCAATGCTCGGCCTCATACGGCAAGGGTGTCACAAGACTGTCTCCTCACTGTTACTACCCTTCCTTGGCCTGCCCGATCACCAGATTTGTCTCCAATCGAGCATATCTGGGATCATTTGGGACGACGAGTTGGGCATCCCACGAGTTTGAACGAACTAGAGGCAAGGTTACAGCAAATATGGACCGAAATGTCTCAAGACATCATACAGAACTTGTATGACTCAATG
The DNA here is from genome assembly GCA_907164885.2 of Dolomedes plantarius. Taxonomy (NCBI): domain Eukaryota; kingdom Metazoa; phylum Arthropoda; class Arachnida; order Araneae; family Dolomedidae; genus Dolomedes; species Dolomedes plantarius. The sequence continues at coordinate 101,964,532 of OU015494.1, read as the reverse complement.
CCCGATTGTATCGCATCGTGCATTCGCGCTAGAGGGGGTCCAACGGAGTATTAACTCCTTCGTTCTTTTGCTTTTTTCACTCAAATAAATTATCCTTTTTCTTTGATTTTCTTATCATTTACTTATATCAAAGTAGTCATTACGTATGTAAAATTTCGTTTCATTTTGACGACTCCTTCTTGGCGCGCTAATTTTTTTGTCCATGAGTGTACTATGTACGAATCCGTAAAATGCGTCATACTTTTGTAATTTTACATATGTTCCTGAATAATTTAACTTTGCCTTACGAGAGTTGTTGTAAATCACATTTTTCAAGCAATATTATGGATTGCCGTATTATAATATTTTGAAATTAAGAGATGTTAAAATACTTTAATAAGTTTGTGATATCACTTAAATAGTAATATAATCCACAGCCGCACGGCTCACTGAAATACAGTGTTCAGATGTAAACTTGTTACCTTAGGGCTGAAAATTTGAGATTGAGATACATTCGAACCCCGTTATAGTGAACTCGGTATATAACGAACTCATGGATATAACGAACGAAAATTCTGACCCCGCCATTTTCCTATTGTATTTAATGCTAATTTATACTTTTACTAGCGGCTTGTCCCGATTTTGTCCGGGTTGAAGAATTATCTAGATATTAAGTAGATATTAGGTAGGTATAATTTATTGTAAAACGTCATGGTACACCACATTTTTCGTTTTTCTGAGGTTTTAAAATAAATTGATTCTCCGTATTTCCTGACCTAGAGAGACAATATATTATTGTCCATGAGTAAAAAAATCTTCCCGTAAGTCAAGTCCAATATATTTGTATGTTTGACCTTGGGATTTGTTGATGGTGATGACAAAAGAAAATTTTATTGGAAACTGTAACGTCAGAAACTGAATTGTGTCCGGGCGCCACCCGCATGCCAATTTTGATACGATTGGGCCCCATAGCCTATCCGCTACAGAGTCCACCCACAAAACACACACGAAAAAAACACTAAAAATGGCACAAAAAAATTAATAACTTTTTTAAAATTTAAAATTAAAAAATCCGGCTACGGCAGGCACTGAATCGTGTCCGGGGCCACTGGCGCGCCGATTTTGGTACGATTCGGCCCCATAGTCTCGCTGTCAGCGAGGATTGTCGAAGCTGAGTGAAGATGTCGAAATAAGAAACTTTTGGGGACAAAATCATTAAAACATTAATTTAAAAACCTCCGGGGCCCGATTTTCAAAAAATAATATGTCTATGTTTTAATCTGAACTATCAACTATATATGTATACAAAATTTCAACTTGAAGCAATACTTTTCACTTATAAAGGAACAAACATAGGCATTCGATATAATCAATAAATTTCACAGTTCCAATGAAACACACTGATTTTTTAATAAAGTTCAATAATTCAAGTTCGATTTACGCAAATTGGGCATAAAATTGTACATAAATTCAAAAACATAGAGTTCATAAGTTAAATAAAGTTCTGTAATATTATGCCAATAAATTTCCAGTTGATAACCAATAAATTGTAAAGATTTTTTTTAACCTTAAATGTCCAATAAAAGGCGTAGTTCGAAATGTACATTTTCTTCAGTAAACCCTTAAACGTTGCCAATTTCATAATTCCCTTTTGTATTTATCAATACTTCCTCCACTTGAATCTTTAAAATACAAAATATTTAACTGATAATAAATGAAAATACAGTTTGGTGTGTTTCTATGGTTAATTGACTATGGTTGACAAAGAAAATTCAAATAAATGTTTTACTGAAATAAATGAAAATATCGTTTGATGTGTTGCTATGGTTACTTGACTATTGTTGACAAAGGAAAAGTTGTAAAGATGAAACCTGAGCTCAACTTTTAGCCCCCTAACTTTCTTTCTACTGATCAGATATACATAATATATAGCCTATATCCATCTGTAATAATGTACCTTTCAAATAGTGAAATATTTTTGATATACAGAGGCTGTTCGCACATTTTTTAGACGATTTTGGTAAGCGGTAATAAAAAATCATTTGCTGCAAAAGAAAAAATTGCAATTGTACAATGTTTTTAAAAGTCAAAATTATCGTCTGCGGCTTGAAAGTTTTGATTTTATTCAAAATGGTGTTTTTAACAAAGCAGTGGTTCGAAGGCTACATTTATGCTCTTTCCGAAGAGAAATATGCATACTCCGCTATCTAAAAACGATGTGAGATTCATGGTTTTGTGATATCTAAAGCGTCGATAGGTAATATCGTCAACAAGAAAGGAAAAAAAACGTCAAATTGGAGCCTCAAGTGGGACAAAAATTCCAAACAAGTATCCAAGGAAAAAGCGGAAATCTTCGACTATTGCAAAGGTACGTTGTTTAATGTTAAAAGAAAATCCCCTAGTCAAAGGACAGTTGCAAAATCATTAAAGTGCTCGGTGTCCACTGTAAACAAAAATGATAAACGTTGATTTAAATCTTAAGAAAGCGAAAAAACGCAATGTGCATCGTCTTCTTCCAAATCATATCGCTGAACGCAGGACACGCTGCAGAATTCTGTATGAGAAACACTTATTCAAAGAAAAATGGAAAACAATTGTCACAATAGATGAATCATGGGTGTATTTAAATGATTGCAACAAAAAAAGAGCCATTTATTATCATAAAAGGGGAGAAAAAAATTTAAGTACATGGTTCAAAGAATCGAAAGAAAGTTTTTCTAAGGGATTCACGATTGTTGCTGGTTTTTCTTATAATGGCAATCTAAAAATAAAGATAGTGGAAAAAAATGTCCAGATTAACTCCAAATACTATCAGGAGCATATTTTATCGCCAATTTTTCTGAATGAAATACCATCGCTTTACCCACAGTGTCATCAATCTGTGAGACTCCATCAGGACAAATCTAGCAGTCACACATCAAAATCCACTGTAAATTTCCTAAAAGAAATGGAACAAAAAACTGGTATCAAGGCCATACCCTTCACTGATATCCCGATTAAATCTCCCGATGTATCACCTATGTATTTTTGTGCTTTCGGACATTTAAAATCTGCATTATCCAAACGTCGTCCCAAAACCCTTACAGGACTCTGGAAAGCTGTTCAGGAGGAATGGGATAGAATACCTCTTCTGACACTTCAAAAGGCATTATTATCCTGGAAATTGCAGTGTCGAAAGATAGTTCAGAATAAGGGATGTCAAATAGAACATTTAAAACACAAGAATTTTATGAAATTTAGGTTTGTGAATACAATATACATCGTCTAAAAAATATGTGAACAGCCTCTGTAGGTGCAGTAGTTCCAGAGATTACCCTCCACATACAAATCCGCTCTCTCTCTTTATATATTAAATATAGATAGTGATCTCCGAAATCTTAAGAAACGGCTATAACGAACCTTTTTTTCAGTCGACTACTGAATTTTAATTTTTATTTTTAAACTTTTTAAAAATGTTAAAGATACAACGAGTGTTGAAGAAGCAAAGATTGTTGAAGAAGAAGATGATGGCGATTTACCTATCGCGATGTGGATAGAAAAGCACAAAATTTCATAATTCTGAGATTGTGACATGCAATTGTTCGAAACATGTGATGATGAAGTCATTAAATGTTAAAATCCGACTGATGAAGATATTGTGGAAGAAATTATTGTACAATGAATCATTCTTAAATAGAAGATCCTGCATCTGATGCTGAAGAGGAACACATAAATGACGAAATCCCCACCATCTCAGATGCTACAGTGTAATTAAACCCATTTATGCCCAGTAGCTTGATAGATATTGCAGAGGAAAGCCTGTAATACATATATCCTTTCCCTAAAGCTGTTTTTTATAAGCTTGAGAGTTGTGCTTCTTCTCAAAACCAGATGGAGCCAGTAGACGGACATTGGAATTAAATTATTTCAAGTTATTTTCAGACAAGTGATACAAGCGTTCTCACACCATGGGTAGCCGCAAAAAGTAAGTGTCTTTTGAGAATTTCTTATTCATAAAATTAATCTAATTTAAAATTATATCTTTAAAATGGGTCATAGAAGTCTTCTATAAAGTTCTTTTGCAAAAAGAACAATATCATTGTTGTACAATCACGGTTAATCTATGGCGTCCTGTTTATGTGACACTGGGAACTCGTGTGTACGTTAAGCCTAAAACTTTTTCATCAGTCTTAGAAATTATGAACGAGCATTTTCATTTAAAATACGCTTGTTTTATGTGATAAAATCTCAAAATACATATTTTCTTATTATTATTGATTAATAATTATTTAAATTGCAAAATATACGTTAAAAAAAATGTATACACAAGTATATCCGGAAAGTTGACAAAATAAATTTGATTCAGTTTCAATAAAATATTAGTTTTACTAGAAATGCAATTTTTTTAAATTATGTATCTTATTAAAAATAAAATATGATTTATATTACTTTGTGGGTATAAAATGAATTCTAATTGTGATTCATTGGAAGTTTTTATCATTTTTTAGATACCTAACCTTATCTCCTTGTTACATGAACTGGAAGAAAATTATGATAATGACTTTGATGGAGCAGACGTGTTTATGGAGCCACCTAACGTTACTGAAAACAGTGATGAGGACAGTGGGGATGAAGACTGTGTCACTATGAACAATCTCACTGGCAATCAGTTAAGAGCAAACGCAGAAATAAGATTTCTCAGCAAATCAAATGTAGTCCTGGATAGTAATGATGTTGAGAATGATAATAGCATCAATGACGATAACGCACCACCACCGAAGAAGAAAAAAATCATTCAGGAAAGAAAATGGACAAAGAGTGACTTGACTGAGTCTCAAAAAGAAAAATGGGATTGTAATGAAGACAGGAATCGAGTAATGAAAATTCCATCATCTGAGACTCTATGCAGTCTTTTTGAACAATTTTTTTATGACGATGTTGTTGATTATATTGTTTTCCACACTAAGTTGTACTCTATGCAGAAAGGCAACCACTTGTTTGATGTTACGTCCGAAGAAATGAGAGTATTCATCGGGATTTTGATTCTAAGTGGATATGTTGCAGTTCCCCGCCGAAGAATGTTCTGGGAGAATAGGGATGATACTAAAAATATTACTGTCGCTAATGCAATGAGAAGAAACGAGTTTGAAGAAATAATGAAGTGTCTTCATTTCTCTGACAATAATGAAATCGACAAAGAAGATAAATACACGAAACTACGAAACATTCTACAACCTACAAACAAACAAACTACATAGAAAATAAATGTCCCTACTTTATAATTTTTATTATTACTCAATATATATTATGTAAAAATGATAAAATATGAAATATTAAATCCATTTTTAATAAATAAGTCCATTTTATTTACTTGAATCATTAGAAATTATTAAAAATTTGAACTTCTTAAAATTTCAAGTACAACCGCGTTTTGCTCACATGTATGCCCAGTGTCCCATAAACAGGACGTTGAATAACTTAATAAATAAGGCAACGGTGGTCCATTTGACACGTAAAATGTATTTAAAACATTCCTAGCAAGAGGTCTAAGCAGATCAAAAATGAATAGAATTGTTAAAAAAAAGTTGGGCATAAAAGGGTTAATAAGTTTTTGTCTACACATACAGTGGAATAAAGAGTGTTGGAGTCATTGGATGTATTGGACACAGAAATTCATAAAATGTTTTTTAAATCGGCATAATGTCAGCAGAAGATTATCGATTAATGATTGTAAGAAAAACTGTGATGCAAGAAAAAAATGTAAGATAACTGTATGTAAAAAGTAAGGCAATTTAAAAAAATCAATTAATATAATTGAAAAAAGTTGTCTTACAAAGCAATAGTTTGCTGCTGATACATTATATATGTTTCAATCTCATGTTTTAAACAAGTTAGCTTTGTTATTATTTTTCTATGATAGATAATAGTAAGAATGACAGAATTAGAATTGCATTGTTGCTGTCATGCTAGCATCAATATATTCGTCAAACTTTAGAAGGTGATAATAAGTTCTTTAAAAAACCTAAAACGCACCGATGATAAATTGAGTTGGAATAGGATAGCTGAGGAAAGAATGCCTCGCGGGCCAGACTTAAAAATTAAGAACGGAAATTCTTTTCCCGTGCAGTATATCAGTATAATATTAAAAATTAATGTTTATTAAAAATTCTAAAATTCAGTGTATTTTAACTTACTATATACATTTTAAACGAATAAAGCTATATTAATATTTCGAGAGAGACCCAATACATTTTTAAAAAAGATAAGACAAAGAGTATTTGTAAATAAAAAATTCTCCATAGGAGGATAGTTTTATTTCCAATGTGATGGGCAAGTCTCCGGTGACATTTATCTATACATCGTGAAATTTGTTGACTTCTTCATTGTATGAGCACCATTCCGATTCGCCATTATTGACCCTTATGAGGGTACACAATAGGGTGGTTCGAAAAAATCGATTTTTTTATTTCGGAATCGCGTTACCTCTCAAAAGTTGTAGTTTGGTATCCTCAATTGGGAAAAAATAACAAAAAATTCTAAGTTGACATCTTCAGTTCGCGCATGAGGCTGAAAGTTTGAAAAAATATGTTAAAAATTGAAATTTTCAAAAAATAACAAAATTAGTTTTTTTTTGTAATTTTTTATAATGCAACAACCATAAATTGTTAGTATATAGCTTAGTTTCAACCTAAAAACAATTTTAGCTTTTAGATGATATATTCTGTTCACGCATGAGGCTAAAAATTTGTAAAAAATGTCAAAAACTGAAGAACAGTAACTGACCGGCAAGCGCTAAGTTGGCGCCACGCCGTCGCATTCTTATTCCACATCCGACTTGTCTAGACAGTATACATATTCTAGTAGACAGTTCAAAGGCTCTGCTCTCACTTTGCCAGTCAGTTAGTTTTCGCTAAGCAAGCAGCATCTTTAATTTGTAACTGTAAGTGAATCAAAAAGTGCAGCGTGTTTTGCTTTGAGTGGATTATTTTGTAAAGTTATTGGAATTTTTTTATGCTGAAGTTTTGTTATATTGTTCTCCGTTCTCAAAATAATAAATAATGGTACCCCCGAAAACTTCTAAACGTGTTTGTCCGTTTTTCAGTGCACCAAAATCGTTAAGTCAAAGCGTTTTACTCACATGTGCAGATGTTTTGAAGAAACATCAAAATCTGTAAAAAACGAAACTTTTTCAAAGATTTCAGATTGCATTGCTGCTCAAATAGAAGAACTTTACTGTAAAGATTCTATACCAACGGTCAGTCATGAATATATTGTTAAATTGATAAAGGATTGCCATAATAAGTACTACACTTTAAGAAAGTCATTTAGTCGTGATAAAGATAAATTTAACTTCAAGAGTAAACTCAATCACTTTGTTAATGAAGCGAATTCCAAACTTTTTGATGTTGATTCCGGCAAGTGCGTAATGAATTTTGCGTGTTTGTGTGGTAAGAAGCCTATCTCTTGTAGCTGTAAATTAATTATGGATTGTAAATGTGATAAAGGGAATAAGATCCCTATTATTGAGAGAGAATTTTTGTACCACCAGCGAAATGTCCGTTTAAAATTTATTGGCACATTGGATGAAGTAGAGACTAATAATATTGCAAAAAGAAATAAAAGAATGCAAAGTGAAAAGAAAAACGAGATTGCTGAACCGGATATTAAAGCTAGCAAAAGAGATACTCTTATAATTTCTGCCCAAAATAGCCAATTTGAGAGTCACGAAGGAAAATGTGACAGTTTACCGTCAACATCGCAAATGTGAATTAAGCTTCCTGCAACAGCATTAATAAGCGATAGATATGGGATATCCGAGAGAGAGTCACTGCTGCTATTGCTTCCTGTGTTTTGCAAGATGTAGGCATGATAAATGAAGGAGATATGTCACTAGTAATAGATAAGAGTAAGATCAGACGAGAAAAACATAAAATTCGATACTCTTTAGAATCAGACTCTCCAAATGTAGAGTTACATGGACTGTATTTTGACGGGAGAAAAGATAATACTTATTATCAGGAAAAGAATGGTTACAAAATGTATCACAGACTAAAGAAAGAGGAGCACATCAGCTTGGTTCAAGAGTCTCGTGGAAAGTATCTGGGACATTTTGACACCTCCAAGGGACACTGGAAGTGAAACAGCTAACAGCATCTTTTGCTATTTACTAAACAATAACTTTGATTATGTTAAGGTTGTTGCAATTGGATGTGACGGAACAGCGACTAACACAGGATGGAAAAACGGTGTTATTCGTAACCTTGAGCTTAAAATTGGTCGTCCTTTACAATGGTTTATATGTTTATTACATTTCAACGAACTTCCGTTCAGACATTTGTTTGAAAGTGTAGATGGTGATACTACAGGACCCACAAGTTTCTCAGGACAAATTGGCAAGAAGTTGACTGACTGTAAAAAACTCCCTGTTGCTAATTTTGAAACGATTAATAGTGAGAAGATAAATGTGACCAAAACTGACTTAGGCAAGGGCCAACAGTATTTACTTAATATTTATCCAACAGTCAAGACAGGAGAGTGTGCGCCAGATCTCGCTGTGAAAGATCCTGGTCCTCTTAGTAACTCTAGGTGGTTAACTTGTGCAAATAGGATCTTAAGACTATATATTTCTGAAGTAAAACCTTCTGACGAAATTAAACTTCTGGTCAGCTATATTATGAAGATATATGCTCCAGTATGGTTTGGAATTAAAATGCATCCCTCTGTAAAGTTTGGAGCAGTTCACGTGTTAAAATTAGTACAGAAGACAAGACAGCTTCCCGACAGGGTACGTAAAATAATTGATCCTGTCATTCAGAAGAATGCGTATTTTTGTCATCCCGAAAATCTTTTAATTTCAGTGGTACTAGATGTGAGAGTGCACGTAAGACAGCTAGCTGTTCGAAGATTGCTAAAAGCAAGAAAACAAGAACCAAAAAGGAAATCGGTGCGAACTTTTCAACCACCGAGCATCAATTTTGCAGCTTCAAATTACATTGAACATATTGATTGGTCCAAGTGCAAACTTGCACCTCCTCCAATAATGAGCAATGTGTCAACGCAAAGCCTAGAAGAACTTATTAATACTAATGTTCTCCCAGAGTTCGATCTAATTAAATTTCCTTGCCACACGGAAAGTATCGAAAGAATTGTAAAGCTCGTAACAGATTCTTGTACTAAAGTATGTGGAGAAGAGAACAGGGATGGTTTCATAAGGACAACTTTGCTCTCAAGGCCAACTATGCCATCATTTGACTATAAATCTGAATTTAAAACAATGCCGAACACATCTGAGGAATCTTAAAGACACAAAAAATAGGTAAAATCTATAAATCATTCTGTAATTAGCTATGACATGCAATGTTATTATATACATATAAATGTGTGTGTAACTATACTTGTACGTATAATACTGTAATAAAAGATTATATTAAACAAATTTAGGATTTTTAAAATACTTTTGAAACGTAAATATGTCATGTATGTATTATTGTATATTAAGCACGTAAATTTCAAATTTTAGGCGATTTTAGCCTAATTTAAGGCGTATGCGCGAACTAAAGATATTATGTAAAAGCTATAAAATATTTTTGGAACGAAGTTCTTTTACGCGGCTTAGCGAACTGGGAAAAATTTCATCACGTAACGGAAGTACGTTACGGAAGTGCGTCACGTCCACTGTTAGGCTTACTGCCGACGGCTATCCGTTTGGGTATGCCGAGGCCTAAGCAGACCGTTTCGGCAAGCTTTGTTTCCATGTTTTAATTCACATATATTGTGTCATTATTGAAATTTTATAATGGGAAGTCGAGAAACACAAACTGCAGAAAGTGTAAATAATGCAAACTTCGAAAAGTATGTTAATAAATCATATAACTTAATACCATTCATTTAATATACATGTGATTCGAGTGTTTACTATTTACATGCATTACAGAGAAATAATAGTGAAATCATGTGCTCAGCGTCAAAAAGAGTATCGAATGAGAAAAAAAATCCAAAATCAACTTCAGAGTGCGAAAAAAATACCAAAAACAAACGACCAACGTCAACGTCAACAAAAATTCCGGCAGAATCAAAAAGAGAAAGTACAGCAAAATGAAACATTGAATCTTGCTAGGTATGATATATATAAATTTCGCATGAGAATAAGAAACAAATTTATTTTTTATTTTTCGATTTTTGTTATTAATTAAGGTTGCTTGGACACTAAGCTGACAGTTACTTAAAAAGCTGAATTTTTAATATGTTATAAATCGTTAATTTCCCACTGTTACTTTGTTGTTCAGTAGCACATCGCCAGAGCGCGCTACTCCAGTACTGAAGGTTGCGATTTCGAATCCCCAACATTCCGTTTCTAATAATCTGTAATTCTTTTTCTTTTTTTCTTTTTCTTTTTCTACTATTCTGTATATCTCGACTTACAATGTAGTGTGTAGTGGATTACAAAATAACTTATATTAGACTTCTTATAACTTTTAATAGTCTATGTTGAAATTTATTAACTTTCAACACACACTATTAACTTTTATTAATAACTCACTATTAATTATTATAATTTACATTTCTATCTACACTAATATAATTATTATTAATAATTATTAATATAAATAAAAAAACTTTATATAATTTTTATATTACTCATTGTGAAACGATAAATAAAATACTCGAAACTATATAGTAGCATCAACAACACAGAACTGTTAGATGGGCTGTTGTCAGATCTATTTTATGCAAAATCAAAAGAAATTTTTTATTTTTGTTGGTGATTAAATAATAAAATTAATACGATTAAAAATTATGCTAGGTAACATATAAATCAAAATAATTAATTTATATATTATAATTTTTAATTTTAATAAAAATAATTAATTTATATATTAAAATTTTTAATTTTAATTTAAAAAATTTAGATTTTTTTAAACTTGTTTTGACTTGCTTGGTATTGTCCGAACAACCTTAATAACAATAAAATAACAATAAAAAATTATATTAATTTTCATTAATTGTTTAGAAAAAAAAATGATGTGGAACGTGTTAAAAGATATAGAGATGAATTGAAATTAAAAAAGCAAGAAACTAATCATCGCCATGATACAAACTGTGAAGAATTAATCTGTAGTCAGTTTCAAATTCAACAACCAATAAATATTGAAGCTCAGCAAGTAATAAGTCCAAATTTTCCATCATTTGAAGCCCCATACGAGGACCATGATGAATGTTCAACGCCAAACGTCCTATTACATCATGAAATAGACATTGCTGGCGACGGTAACTGCCTTTATTCATCTCTCATAAGAATTTTACACCTTCAAATATCTGCATCAGTCCTTCGGCAGAAACTTTATAATTCATCCTACTTAAATGCTTGTCAAAATCCAATTAGTGCAAGAAGTATACTAAGTAGTGAATTTGAATACGGATATTTAGATTGTTTATTCATATTTTCCAGAACATACAATCAAAATATATGCGTGCACTTTCATTATTTTAATAATAATACAAAAAGAGAAGTTGTTCATTTTTGTTATTTTAAAGTGAATAATTCAATAAATTTTTTGCATCTTCATCTCCGTAATTTATATTTTACGCCGTACATCGTAGTTCAAGAAATAGTTCCGGACAGTAGAGAAATCTTTCAGCAAAATGAAGATTGTCTTTCTCATAAATCATCTGATGAAATTGACTTTGAACAAAGTCCTCCAGTTCATTTTGAAAATGATGTAATTGATATGCAAATTGAAAATAGATCTAATGTTACGAATTCAACTTACACGGATTATGGTAAACACGGTAATGCTCATCTAGAATTCTGTCGTAAATTTCAAAATAATACATTTGGTCATACTTGTGCAGTTTGCGACAGACTATGTCAAAAAAACGATTTAAGAAAAGCTTCTAATGTACACAAAAACATTCTACAAAAAATAATACCGAATTATGAATCTAGTTCGAGTATTGATGTTTGTTCTACCTGTAAAGTATCTTTAGATAAAAAGAGAATTCCTATAATGTCGACTTATAATGGTTTCAAATTTCCAACGATTCCATCTTACTTGCCAACATTAAATCTTATCGAATACTTGGATAAAATTGAATCTCAAACATATGCATCTTATTATAGTTACCATAAATATAGTTACCATAAATAGCCAATAATTACCATGATACACTATAATGAAAAAATTTTAAAATAATTTTTTTCTTATTTAGAATTTTTTCTATGTAATTTGTAATTCACTATTTAATATTTAATTTTTAATAAATGACTATTTTTCCTAAAATATTAAATGGACTTTATTGTTTTAAATCCTTACTTTACATTTTTGCTTTGAAAAAATGATAAAAAATCAAAAATAAAATATACAAGTTAGAGAGAGAGAGAGAGAGAGAGAGAGAGAGAGAGAGAGAGAGAGAGAGAGAGAGAGTTGGTTGGTTGAATAAAAGAGGGCTGCGCTTTTTGGCGTGACAAAAATACACTAATATAATCAACAGAAATCTACTTATTAAATCCCGTTTAGAGTTGAAAACATAACTTTGTTCCTGACGGGGGTCCCCCGACCGCACAATTTTTTTTTTAGGTTCAAACTACGCTATATACTGACAATTTATGGATGTTGCATTATACAAAATTACAAAAAAAAAAACTAATTTTGCTATTTTTTGAAAATTTCAATTTTTAACATATTTTTTCAAACTTTCAGCCTCATGTGCGAACTGAAGATGTCAACTTAGATTTTTTTTTTATTTTTCCCCAATTGAGGGTACCAAACTACAACTTTTGAGAGGTAATGCCATTCCGAAATAAAAAAATCGATTTTTTCGAACCACCCTAGTGCACAGCAATTTAGGCCGCACTTCCTTGGAGGCAACATGTAGGGCCTAGTATCCTCCTCTCACCCTTACGAACACCTTCGGAGGATTTTCTGGCCTACAATTTGAACTTTTCCATACTCAGCGTAGACACAGCAGCATTCAATGGCACTTTTCGGGTCTCGAACAGAGCTCTGTGACTACCGGATACCGACGTGCTAACCGCTAGAAATTTCTGGACCCAGATGGTAGTCTCTAGGGTTGAAAAATGAGTCATTCAGTATTAGGACTTTTAAAACTGACTATTTCATAATGTATGATTTAAAGAGCAGGGTTTTAAACTCAAAATATCTAGTTCCCTCGACGTAAAATAGGTAAAACGTTAAAGTGAACATAATATATCGAAATCAGTCGTCAAATAAGTTTACAGTTAAACGGCTATAATTTTACCCACATTTTTAAAATACATTTCCTCAATCCAAAGACTTCAGAAACAATTCCTACAGTATATTCAAAATACATCTCAAATAATTAGAACTAAATCCTTAATAGTGCATATTTATTTTCAACAGTTATAAAAAAAGAAATTATGGTAATTCAACTGTGATGTAAATCAATTGCTAAATAAACTTTATATACATACATATATATATATATATATATATATATATATATATATATATATATATATATATATATATATATGTGAGGCTTAAATATGGGGGGCGATCACGCGACCTTAAAATGGGATTTTAGTTATTAAAATATAGGATTTAACAATTAAAAAGTCTGGGAGTTCAAATAAGCGGCGCATGTATTGCAGTGAAAATGGAATTAATGGGTCGGCTTGATTCAATCTCCGAAGAACCACAGATTCTAGAGGGAAATTCCCCTTTTCATTATATAATCTTGGCGCATCTGTGGTTTGAGTGTCGAAGAGAAAGGAAATGCTGAGTTTAGCAATAAGATCCGACATGACATCACGCATAAGTAATGAGCGTCACTAAGCGTTCGTTAAAAGCTATGAACAAAGGATTTATCGCCAGAGTCATGGATGGATAGGAAATGATAGGACGTGCCGCTCGACGGTACGTATTTTTGGGAAGGGTTGGGAAGTAATTTTATTAATTATGGAGCTGAGAGGTTTAAAGAAATTTAATAAAGATGTTTAGGAAGATCATTTGAAGTGTTTTATGCCTGTTGTGTTAACATCTTGCTGTTTGATGGATTTAATTAATGAATGTCTACGCCACCGGTTCACCGACTGCATCATGGTTCTCAAGTTTCGGATTAAGATGTATTTCGATCGGGCGTGAAGCTCCAATGTCCGACAAAAGTCGACAGCGATTCTGCAACCTTTTCGCTGTGGGAACCCAGCCTTTAAAATTTACGAAATCAAAAAATTTTCATCGTATTAGGAAAAAATCTTCGGCTTGTGGTCATCATATTTCTGCGCTTCAAAAATTAAGGCAGTGATGTCATCTGTGTTTAAAATTATGAAATTAGTAAAATTTTTCGTCGTGTCGGCTGCTCATCGTTAAAAGTGTTCCACATTTTGTGCTACAAAAACCAGTTAAAAATTAGTCATCGTTTTTCAAAATTAATTGAATAAGGTTGTCCTCAAGCGGCAACATGGCTGTTATGAGATGTGTCAGCGGTGTTGTGCCATCTTTAGTCATCGAAAATGTTTTGTGTGTGAAACTTCAGCGTATTTTTTTTTTCTTTCTTTCTTCACAAAATTTTCCCAGCGTCAGGATGTGTGCGAAACAAGATTTCCGTGGCTCTCCGGGACTGTCTGCCGTTTTCAGGATCAATTTTAAGAAGAAAATTGTTGTGAAATCTAAACAAATAAATAGGTAAAAAATTAAATTAAGTTAAACTGGGATAAAATTAACTTAAGCGTTTTGTTTTAAATTTACAAAATAAACATGCCAAATAGTTTTGAAGTGTAATGTTACATGAATTAATAATAATGTTAATAACTATGTCGCGATAAATTAAAAACAAATGGTTCTAAAAAAATGTTATTAAAAATGAGAAATATGAAAAATTACTAAATTGGTTAAATTAGCAATTGTACAAGTTGAAGATGTGAATTACTTTTGACTTTAAGGTATTGAAATTTTAAAAATTGAAATTGTATTGATGAAAATTGAAATAAGTAACTATTATATGTAAAATGTGAAAATTTTTTGTAAATTTTGGAAATTGTGGTTAAAATACAAAAGTTAAAATTCAGTAAAAAATGTTCTGACAATTTGAAACTATTGGTAGTAAAAAATGAAAATTTTAATATTGTTAAAATTAAGTACATGTTGAAAATTGTTTTCTGGGGATGATCATTCCAGTCAATCCTATTTGGTTTTCGGGGAGGGGGGAAAGCTAGATAGCAGAATAATAGTAACAAATATTGGTAAAATTTTGAAAATTGTAATTTCATTTTGTTTTGAAAATTTATGAGTTTTGGTATAATTATTGGAAAATTTTAGAACATAATAGGGTTAAATTGTTCATTTTGGTTTTGTTGCTGTTGGCAGTCTCGTCATTTTGTAAATATTTTTAAGGTTTATTGATTAAAAGTGCTTATTTTTCAGTATATTGCATATCGGTGCTCAAGTGTATATAATTGATAAATTTTGGATATAATTTTATAAGTGTTTATTAGTGTATTGATATAAATTTATTTGATATATGATATTTGTGAGGTAGGGAATTGAGTTGTATTGATAAAGATGTAAGGTCTGAAGTTTTCATTTTTGAAATTGGTAGAATTGTGAGTTTTGATCAAAATGTGAGAGTATTAACATGTTTTATCAAATTGTGTCTAGAAGCAGAACTAAGCATGAGTTCAACCATGTTTACTTCAAACTTGAGTAGGTTTTAAAATTGGTTTTTGAATGAAATGAAAAGTTTATGGTATTAAAATGTATAGGAAAGTGTTGTATTGAAAGTTAATTTCATACCTCAATGATTTAATTGCCTTTTTCATATTCATAAATATTGTGTATTTTGAGTATAATCATTTAAAGTTGATCTTTTAAAATTGTTATTGTGCTTTTGGTTAATAATTTGATATTCATTTCTTGTGTGTTTTTGGTCGCCACTTCATTTACTAGTTTTGGAGGTCTCCCTGTAATTTTCAGATAAACATGAGTGTAGAGACATGCTTCATTATTTTGTAAAACTCAGAGGTATAATATTTTGTACATCATGGTGAAAACGAAAATTTTTTTGAAATATTAGAGAATTTGAAATATGTATTAGGGTTATGTTTTTCACTAGTGATTTTGTTGTGTCAAATTTGAAGTTTCGGAGGAATCAGGTATCCCCGATGATACGCTGAAAGCTCTTAATAAAATTCCCAGTGCTGTTGTGGAGTATGACCACCATAACAGACATCTGAGGAAGGGTTTTAAATTCTAATAATAGTGTTATAAATAAAATTATTTTGTATGAAGTTTTGTGACACCCCAATTTTTTACAAGAACAGTAAATATTTCAAGAACTCTGAACTTTGTCAATTTTAAAGTCAGGACTCATTTTCTAGGTGATGGACTCAAGGTGCTTCGGCACGAGGTTTGTTTTTCTTGAGCTAAAAAGGATAGTGTGGGTGTTCACGGAAATTTTATTTACCATTTTCTTACAAGTTCAAGTTATATTTTGTGTTTATTAAATTTAATTTTAGTGTTCTATTAATAATGTTGATGTAATATTCTTTTACAATTAATTTTGATATTTACTGCTGTCTATTGTTGTCATAATATTTTAGGTGATTCAATGTAACTTCTGTCTCGAATGGAGACATTTTTGTAAAATGTAATCTTCTCAGCTCCATGGGGTTAGGTGCACGATTTAGTATAGTAAATAAGAATGTTAATTTTAGATTTTTTTAAAAATTAGATATTTAGGAAAATTTAGTTAATATCAATGTGGTTGAATCAAGTCGTAATTAGGAATAATTTTGTGGGGTTTCTTCTGAGTTTGCTGTGCGGGCAGGAATTTTCAGTTGATGAGTCATTAAGTTTTTTTGTTGTTTTTCTCTTCTGGAGACGTGTTGCAGAGAACTGGCCATTCTTTGTGGGCACGCCTTCAGGAGAACGATCGCCCTATTCTAATCGTAAATCGAATTTAATTTTAGTTGGTTTAAATGGGTTAACAAGATGATGATGAGTTTCAGTAGCTAGGGTTATTAGTTAATTTTTGTTGTGTGGGAGACGTCCCAACTCAGCATATATTCCAGTGGGTTAGAAAAAAATCTTTGAAATTGAATTTTGTGTTTTCTCTTCTGAGGACGTGCTGCAGAGAATTAGCTACTCCTTGTGTGCACGCCTTCAGGGGGACGGGGGGGAAAGTTGTGAGGCTTAAATATGGGGGGCGATCACGCGACCTTAAAATGGGATTTTAGTTATTAAAATATAGGATTTAACAATTAAAAAGTCTGGGAGTTCAAATAAGCGGCGCATGTATTGCAGTGAAAATGGAATTAATGGGTCGGCTTGATTCAATCTCCGAAGAACCACAGATTCTAGAGGGAAATTCCCCTTTTCATTATATAATCTTGGCGCATCTGTGGTTTGAGTGTCAAAGAGAAAGGAAATGCTGAGTTTAGCAATAAGATCCGATATGACATCACGCATAACTAATGAGCGTCACTAAGCGTTCGTTAAAAGCTATGAACAAAGGATTTATCGCCAGAGTCATGGATGGATAGGAAATGATAGGACGTGCCGCTCGACGGTACGTATTTTTGGGAAGGGTTGGGAAGTAATTTTATTAATTATGGAGCTGAGAGGTTTAAAGAAATTTAATAAAGATGTTTAGGAAGATCATTTGAAGTGTTTTATGCCTGTTGTGTTAACATCTTGCTGTTTGATGGATTTAATTAATGAATGTCTACGCCACCGGTTCACCGACTGCATCATGGTTCTCAAGTTTCGGATTAAGATGTATTTCGATCGGGCGTGAAGCTCCAATGTCCGACATATATATATATATATATATATATATATATATATATATATATATATATATATATATATATATATATATATGTTGTTGTTGTTGTTGCTTATGCCCCTTAACCGACATGTAACATCAGATCAATTCCCGAAGGCTACGGGCGATGAAGGTGCGGCTCCGGTTTTTAATAGCACCACAAGGGTCGGAGTCCGACTTGGCTAAATGACCGGTCCCGTAATTTTGAACCGAGTCAAGTGACGAGACCGGAATGCTTGACCCCGCACTTTCTGAGGTAAATTTGAGAACTTGGAGGACATTGTATCCACGTGGGGGCATGTGCTTATATATGCACCTGTCTATTGCATTACTATTGATCCTTTTTTATTCACTAAAAATCATTTTTTGATGTACAAATGTGCCAATTTTATGTATTACAATGCACAATAAAGAATGCAAAAAGATTTAAAACACATTTTATCACCCATGTCTGCTGAACAAAAGTTGTATTATCAGGAAAAAATATAAGGCACATGCCAAAGATTTTTCAGTTTCAGAACACTGTATTACATTTACATTTCTACCTTTCTTAGTATGGGTCGCATGAATAATGTATGATTCAATTCATTTTACTTTTCGAGTGCTTCACTGAGAGAAGAAAGAACATGAATGCTTTCAATAACATTAAACTCTTCTGTAAGAAAGGACAGTCAGTAAACTCAAACAATGCTTCTAAAATAGCATGGACTTGATATTATTTTTGAATGGTGAAATAAAAGTGTAACGTCTACAGTAAATAAAACTACAGAGAATCTTTGTTTTAATTTAGGCGAAAAGACTTTAAATTTTAGAGTATTTGTGAGGTTTTGTTTTTATGTCAAAAGGGAAATTGTATCACTTGTTGAATATGTAAAATGTAATAGAATAAGAATGAAACTGACTTGGTTCGTTAACTGTCAATGAAAAAAAGAGAAAATAAAACAATTCGTGTTTTGAATTTGAGATCAGAATATGTAATGATTGAAGCCGAACGATGGCTAAAACTTTCAAACGATTGAATCTCCTAATGTTAGGGATCCATTTAAACCACAGGTAATCAAAATGAGGCACGAGGGCCGCATGCGGCTCACCAAACTTTAATGTGCGGCCCAAAACATTCACACTCATTATCTGGCAGATGAATTTATAAACATAAATTTAGAAATTTGGGCCGGAAAAATACAAAACTGTACACAAATATGGCACATGCTGCTCACGTTGTTCTCATCAACATATTTATGTGAATCCTCCCATTCCAAAATGAAATAGGCCAGGTGATGGCCGAATGACTAGGGCGCTAGCATTCTGTTTCAGATACTGTGAGTTCGAATCCCATTGTTTCCTTGGATGTTTGCACCCATTCGCAATCGGCTTTAGACTGTAGGTCCAGTTCTGATTAGCCTTCGTGTAGCAAAAAATTGACCGTAGTGCTCCAAACCCAACCAACCAAAACGAAATATCCGAAGAACGTATATAGAAATCGCCTTACTGATTCTTACCTTGAGGACGTATTGAAAGACGCATGAGGCAAGTATAAAGCTGATTTGTTTAAAATGGTAAAAAAATTATCCCGACATTAGAGATCCCACTAATTTTTAAATAAACTCTTGAATACATTTAGATTTTAAGTTTTATATTTTACATTCTTATGTTATGAGGCATAGTGTACTATGTTGCGGCCCGCGTAACGTAGCAAACTTATGCAAGTGGCCCGAGAGGAAAAAAAAAGTTGAGTAAGGCTGTTCTAGAATATAGCAGCAGAGAATTGTTTTGCCGTACAATTGTTACAATTATTTCACATAACAGGTGAGGAAAAACATGATTTACTTGGTTTATATTCTTTTAAAAGATAAAAGGAGAGAGAAAATCTTCTTTTTGATTTGAAATTTCTGAAGATCAGAAATACTATTGTACTTGCTTTTTGCTTTTAAAACTGTGTCAATATGTCAATCTCAAACTGAGTTGAAATTCTTCGCCCACTTCAGCCAAAATTATCCTGAAGTTCTTGTCAGCTGTTTAATACTTGAGGGTAGCTTTATCAGAAATGCTCTTAGAGGGAAATATCTTTCCGAGAAAGGTTTTTATACTTTTTTTTCATAGTTTTAATATTTCTTTCAGATTGGTGGTAGTATTTTAGTAAAGTGTTCGAATTTTTTTTCCTGAGAAGGCATCTTCCACCTCTCCAGTTTCTAATTACTGGAAATGGGAATCAGATGTCCTTCTAGAAAAAATGGCAACTAAAATCTATATTATTTGGGAGTCTTTTTGTCCGTTCAATTAATACAAAACATAGGAACTAAAATTGCGTCGAACAATTTACAGCAATCTGCTATAACATTACTACCACATATATGTTCTATTTTGTAAAAAAAAATATTTGCAGTGGGGATCCGAGGTAGCTTAATGGTAATTCGTTGAGCTTCGGATGGAGGTGCTTAGTTCGAATCCTGACGAACGACAATAAATACCTTCGTGTCTAGGTCTTATATGGGCACGTTAAATACGCAGACCTGAAAGTCCTTCAATGACCGCAGTGAGTGGGAGAAGGTACGAGCCATTCGGATATCGTCCCTGGGAGAGCTTGGTTAAAATTGAGGTGACTCCTGGCTAAAGTTGGGATCCGACCCTTGAGGTGCAATTGCAAACAAGAGCCGCATTCCTCTACCCGCAGTCGAGACCTGGTCTGTTCCAGCCGGGGGTCATAAGTCACAACAACAACAGCGATAATCATCATGAGTTTTTTTAACTTCTGTTTTCTTTTCAATGACGCTGACGCATCCTGTACTAATAAATACATGCTAGTGCTTATACATGCACTTGCTACAAAACATGTTTTGAGTATTCATGATTGTTGAATGATGTTCCGAATAGCAGAAGCGAAATTAAAAATTCAGAAATACAAATAAAGTGCCTTAATAAACTGTCCTCTACCTTGAGTCTCTTTCTCTTCTTATTTAAGTTCTCATTTAATTTTAGAAAAAAACTAAGGAGCATTTGTACAAAGTTATCAAAGGGTAGAATTTGTTCATCTGTTTTAACCATCTGTAAGACTTGGGACTGAATGTTGCAGGTTTCTTTATAAAAAATCAAAAGAACTTTTTTTGTGTAAATTTGCCGTACAGTGACATATACCACAAATGAGAAATAAATAAAATTAAATAACTACTAATTATGAATACACTTATAGACAAAATATTTGGATGGACGGGTTGCAAGGTTTTGCTGTCAAAAACCCTTTGATATTGGATGCTTGTTAAAAGAGCCTATAAGCACCGAAAGCTGATGTTGATGATGAACACATTTTCAGCGGGATATTTTGCTTTAAAAATACTGAGGAAAGCTCATCATACCTTATATGAAAATGAAAGTCTTATTTAAAGTTATAAAAATATATTACCAGTTTAATATTTCTTTCATTAAATCTGGCTTGGGGACGAATTTAATAAAACAGGTAACCCCAGTCACGAATAAAAAAAAACTTTTAACTAATTATAACTAGTGAATTAAAATTTTAATTTAATTTATACGTGTAATAAAAGGTCACAGGGAAATTTCTACATATAATTATGCATACCACTGAACTTTCGAATCTCGTGCATAATTGGAAAACACCTAGATAGTAACGTTAGGAAGTGATTTGTAATAAGGAATATTCTCAGCCTCATTGCTCATAATATAATTAATTTATTTAACCTGTCTACAAATGTCAGAAATAGGTTTCCAAGTGAGTAAACAATATGATTTCGATGTAATAATCTCCTGAAAACCTATTGTTATGAGCTAAAGCACAGATAATTCAAAGGTGTATACAAATTATCTATCGAATTTAAAATAGTAGTATATAGATACGGTAGAATATATATATATATATATATATATATATATATATATATATTTGTTGGATACACAAGTATAGAAATCAACCATAATTTTGCAGTTATTAAAAGCCTCTTTACTCCATATGTATTTCATAAAATGAGTTATAACTAATGCAAACATACTAAAGGATGATATTCCGAAAAACAACAGGTGCTGACATGTTTGAGCAATTTGCATTTTGCCATGATATTGTTACGAATTTTATAAATTAATGTATGCCTTTAGCTTAAATTACCGTTAAAATTGTTATTCTGTTTCTAGAATAATACATTATAATCTATATATATAAAACAGTTCCGTAACTGACTCATTCATTCATTCATTCATTCACTGACTGACTGACATACAACGCACAGACCAAACCGCTGGACCTAAAGGGCTGAAATTTTGCATGGCGATTCTTCTTATAGTGTAGGGGTGCACTAAGAGAGATTTTTAAAAAATTCTTCTTAGATTTTTTTAAATTAAATTTTTAAGCTGTTTTTTTTACTTTTTTTAAGTTTGCATTTAAAATAATAATTTGAGGGTTATAAAATTTATATCACGAGAAAGATGATAAAAATTCCTTTAAAATGAAATCTTTTTCAAATCTTTACCTTCATTTCCTGATTTTTGGTGAATTTTTAAAGATTAATTTTTAGAATTTAATTTATTAAATGCTGATCACGTGACTTCTTTTTCTGGTACTTTAAATAAATTTATCGTCACGTGCATAAAAACTAAATAGACAAAAAATAATTTTTTTTTCTTGCTAATGCGGCAGACGATTGGACATTATCCAAAAAAATATTAAAATACAGTAAAAGAAATGTTCTAGAAACTGTACTATATTAACTGTACTATATTCTTTAGTATTCTTTATATTAGATTTAACTTGAATATCTTCTTCTACATTATTTTGTCTATAAATATATCCCTTACGATTTTTTTATAAATATATATATATTTTACATCAATTATATACATTGATCGTCGTATTTATTATATATATATTGGCATTAATTGCATACATTCACCGATGTTTTTACTTTGAATGTACTCCGTAGCGAAGTGCGGGTTTTCAGCTAGTCTATATATATAAAACAGTTCCGTAACTGACTCATTCATTCACTGACTGACTGACTGACTGACATACAACGCACAGACCAAACCGCTGGACCTAAAGGGCTGAAATTTTGCATGGCGATTCTTTTAATAGTGTAGGGGTGCACTAAGAAAGATTTTTCAAAAATTCTTCTTAGATTTTTTTAAATTAAATTTTTAAGCTGTTTTTTAAACTTTTTTTAAGTTTGCATTTAAAATAATACATTGAGGGTTATAAAATTTATATCACGAGAAAGATCATAAAAATTCCTTCAAAATGAAATTTTTTTCGACTTTTTACCTCCATTTCCTGATTTTTGGTGAATTTTTAAAGATTAATTTTTAGAATTTAATTTATTAAATGCCGATCACGTGATTTCTTTTTCTGGTACTTTAAATAAATTTATCGTCACGTGCAAAAAAAAATTGACAAAAAAATATTTTTTTCTTGCTAATGCGGCAGACGATTGGACTTTATTTTGTCTATAAAAAATATCCCTTACGATTTTTTTATAAATATGTTTTTTTTACATCAATTGTATACATTGATCGTCGTATTTATTATAAATATATATATATTTATTTTTTTTGGAATTAATTGCATACATTGACCGTTGTATTTAGTTTCAATGTACTCCGTAGCGAAGCGCGGGTTTTCAGCTAGTGTATTATAAACATGGAACAAACGATAATTATTATTAACGTTTGTTCCATGTAAATAGTTGTATTAGTTAAATTTCTGCTGTACCATGCATTTAATACAGGGTTTCTATGGTATCTCGCCAAATTGGCGAAATATTGGCTTATTGGTGACGTTTATGACGACTAATTTTTGGGGCCAAATTTGGCGTCTTGACGTCAAACAGGGACTTTTCCAATCCTGGAACCTTCTGGCACACTGTAGAAAGCCCCAGACTCTCGAGAAGCTATAAAGACAGCCTTGATTCAGAGTCCAGGGCTCAGTTTTGAATTCTGCTTGGATTGGTCAAAAGCGCCGCTGTTACCTGTGAGATTTTCATCTGAGAATTTCTGAGATTTATGCCGCGAAAGTGCGACTTCATGCGGCGTCTTTTGTGTTGAGTTTTTCCGTACTTCTATGAACTAGAGATTGTGTAAGAAGCACTATTGTAAGTTTCTGACGATCTGTACGCTGTAGTATTTCGACTTCCTGTAAATAAATCTTTGTTTTTATTCTGTCTTATTCAAAGTCCATTCAGTCGCCAAACACGAACTGGGAATTCTTAGCAATAATTTCAGAATTATTTTATAATTTATAGAGAAACTTACAGTCAACTGCTTTTTGAAAATTGTAGCTGAGATAAAAAAAATAAAAACATTAAAATGTCCATTGAATAAGCTGTTTTACTTTATCGTAAGTATAGAAAATTATGAATATGGTGTTCTTCGCTTGAAGCCATCGTATTTTATAATGTGGATAAAACAGGTTACTTACTATCTTATTGTCTACAAGATGCTTTTAAGTCAATCAGTCATTAGGTCTTCAGATATATGTAAACAACCCCTTCAAATGTTCTTTCTTACTCATGAACTTTTAAATGGAATCAGTGCTAAAAGTTAAAACGGTGAACCCCAAAAAGTGTGAGTTCAGTTTACTTGATAAATCTATATGCTCTGAAATGCCAGAATAACTGGGATAGACTATCCCATTCGAAACACGTAGCAACACCTCCTATATTTGTCAACAGTTTCGTCCGTATTCGGCATTTTTAAAACTGCAGACATCTGTGGTAGGCTAAAGAGATGACTGTGCAGTGCCCATGACAGGTGACTGTAATTTAAGCGAATTTCAACGAGGTACGATACGTGGTGCTCGTCATATGGGTCACGATATTTCGGTGATACAAGCAAACTTTAGATTTTCACGATCGATCATTTCAAGGGTTATCATCAAGGGGGATCATTTCAAGGGATGGCAAGTTTTATATATGCCGAATACGGACGAAACTGTTGACAAATATAGGAGGTGTTGCTACGTGTTTCGAATGGGATAGTCTATCCCAGTTATTCTGGCATTTCAGAGCATATAGATTTATCAAGTAAACTGAACTCACACTTTTTGGGTTCACCGTTTTAATTTTTAGCACTGATTCCATTTAAAAGTTCATGAGTAAGAAAGAACATTTGAAGGGGTTGTTTACATATATCTGAAGACCTAATGGCTGATTGACTTAAAAGCATCTTGTAGACAATAAGATAGTAAGTAACCTGTTTTATCCACATTATAAAATACGATGACTTCAAGCGAAGAACACCATATTCAGAATTTTCTATACTTACGATAAAGTAAAACAGCTTATTCAATGGACATTTTAATGTTTTTATTTTTTTTATCTCAGCTACAATTTTCAAAAAGCAGTTGACTGTAAGTTTCTCTATAAATTATAAAATAATTCTGAAATTATTGCTAAGAATTTCCAGTTCGTGTTTGGCGACTGAATGGACTTTGAATAAGACAGAATAAAAACAAAGAAATAAAAGAATTGAATAAAATAATTCTTTGAATAAAATAATTCCGATAAAACATTGAGCCTATGGCAACAGTGTCGCTTTTAAAAGACTGGATGATCGTGACCGGTGTCATCTGTCGAGAATCATTTCAAAAGAAAGGAGTGAAAGAAGGTCGCAAATAACATGACAGTTCGTTGCTGGGGCCTCTAATATCAGCATGAGGACTACTGTACAGTGTTCCGTGCATGATATGGGATTAATATCCGATGCACAATCCGAGTGTCATTGTTTTCCTCGTGACTCAGAACTCTATGTCCCGTTTGGCATCGGGATCAACGCCGCTGGTGCTTGGAAGACTGGAAACGAGTAATCTGGTCTGACGAATCTCGTTTACAACTAATTCACGCAGATGGAAGGTTCCGTGTGTGAGGAAGACGACGCAAAAATGGATCTAGCATGTCAAAAAGTGATTGTATAGGCTTGTGGTCCCTCAATAATGCCAAGGGGTGTATTGAACTGGCACAGATTAGGATATCTCATACGTCTACAACTTCTCTGACGGATGAACGCTATGTTAACATCAACTGTGTTTCAACCATTCATATCATGCATTAACTCTCATGAGTTTGGGTATTTACCAACAAGATAATGCAGCACCACACAGATTCACAGACAGCAAATTATGGTGTGATAAACACTTATCTGAGTTTGAAACATAAAAGGGCCACATTGTTCCCCAGATCTTAAAGTTATTGAAAATATCTAGGATGTTATGCAATGTTCTGTTCAAAGCAGAGATCTAACAACGAGGAATATTATAGAAATGGGGACCGTATTTTAGGAACCATGGTGTTCATTGTCTAGACTTCCAGAGAAACCACATGGAATCCACGCTCCATCGCGTTTCTGCAGTTCTACGATATGGAAGTGGAACTACCCGGTAGAGAGATTTCCCAGTTTTTCTGGCTCTTCAGCGTATGTAAAAGTCAAATACCACTAACTCACTGATTACTGTATTTCTAGAACCATAAACAAGTGGAAGCTGATATTTTGTATGGGGGTTCCTCATAGTCCCTAAGGGATCACTAAGAAATCTTTAAAAAATTCAACCTATAAGGTGGTTAAAATAAGGGCTTTAATCCCCAAAATATATATGAAAATATAAAACCTATACTTAATGTCGGATAACTATTGTTAAATTATAGTGTGAACCTCTCTGAGGAATTTCAAAACTTTACTGCTAAAGTTAATTTACATTAAATTAATCAAATTTCATAATTGATAGTGCTAATGTGTTCCTTAGCAGAGTGCAGACACTTAGCAAGTAATGTTTTCTACACTGTATATTTTATAGATTGTGACCACATAACTGCAATATGATTTAGGACTATTTAAAAACAAGGAAGGAACATAAAATAACCCGGTAAAAAGAATTTCGAATGGTAAAAAAGATAATTTTCTTTTTCGAATGGTAACGAACAATGGTTTCGAATGCTCTTTTTCGAATGGTAAAAAGATAATTTAATCATGTCTGCAACATAATTGCATGCATTATTTTACATAGAAACTAAAATGTCTCGCACGACTGTTCCCGAATTTGAAAGTTGGCGATCTGTTAAACATACAAATTGTTAACAAATCGAGATTTAAAACTCGTGAAGAATACAATTTGTTTCACGCATGATGTACGTCCTATATTTAGATTACGTCTAAGAAATACGGAATAAATTACTTTTGTATTTACGTAGTGTAAATTTAAAATATTCTTTTTGCAAATCCTGATAAATAACAATGTTTTAAAGGTAATTTTCCTTAGAATCTTGGATTGTAGTACGGATGTGACAATTCATTCATTTCAGCTTCTAAAAACAAGTGCAGGGGATGTTTGAGGATTAAATGGCGCCCCGGGAATTTAATTACTTGAAAAGAGTATAACACACAATAAATTTTACTAGTCCTACTATTTTTCTGTTTAGTTTAAATTACTTTATATTGCTTGGTATAAAAAAATTACTTTAAGCTATATTTAATGTATAAGAAAGAATGTGTTCCTACTTAATTGAGTAAGATCTTTTAGAGTTTTATTTTCAAACTAGGTAAAAAGATTAATGAGAATATTTAAAATGCAAAATTTTTGTTTGTGATCTGTGGGTTCACATTTACAAAATTTGCATGGAATAGGAAAAAAGGAACATGCAATTTTAGTTTTAAAAGTTTTAGTTTTTTTAAAGATCTTTCGAACACGTATTACACGCAGACACTTATACCGGTTTGTAACTATATGTATTAGTTTTTTTAATGCTAAACACACATAAACTACAGCAGTGTATAATTAAAATGAGCATAACTGATTCACCTAAAAAAAATTTAGTATTTTTATTGCCTCCCTAACTAATCTATAAACTAATCTGCTGGCCTATTTGCTCATTTCTATATCAGTGTTTCCTAAGTTTCTTCAATATAGGTCATTCCCCAAATAATAGCCATATTGTATCACAAAAAGATAAAATAAATAAAATGTCACTAATATCCTTTTATTATGTAAAGTTATTGCCGCCTAAACTGACCACAATGTGTAACCTTATGAATAAATTTTAATCTGTTTTTCATAGAAACTTTTTCAAAACGGATCAGGCACTTGCTTTGTCCCACATTTTCACATTTCCCCCCAGAATCTGTTGCCATCTCTATCATATGAGCACTATATAGGTATTCCAACATCATTCTTTATGTCGGGATTGCACAGAAATCGTCCATGTCTTAGTCGGGACTAGAACAAGAGCGCACTCCGTGCAGACTCGTGACTCTAACTGCTATACCATGTTGGCAGCTAATTAATAACTTTCACAAACTACTATAAAGGAATTTTAAAACATGAAATGATATCTGCATTTTCATCTTCTCGTTTCTGATAATTTTAATTATTTTAGCGCTGCTGCAAAAATGATTGAATGTAAAAGTCTGACGGGGGAATGACTGATGAATACGGCGGTTAACCTATTAAACGCAGCTATATGAACCGCGTCATCTAAATAAAATCTAACGCATTTTTGAAGTACTTTACTTGTCTCAATTTATGTGAAGTTTAAAAATATGCATTCGCATAGAATTTACTACAGGGTACCAAAATGGGAGACTTGGCGCCTAATTGAGGGTAAAGCTTGTTCCATCCACGTATAAACATAGAAGTGGTATGTTAGTCTAAAGTTAAGCAAGTAAGAATTTAACACCTCCTGAAACGAGTGTTCTATATTATTTGTGAAATCAAATATACATTTACTAAATATTATTGTGAATTTTAATCATGTATAAAAATTTCTCGATATACATTTCAAGAAATTTTTCATCACCCAGAGAATAGAGATTTTTTTTAATAACTTAACAAATAAAATTTATTTACCCATTTCAATCCAAATTTTTATTAAGTCTCCCTTACAATATTTTATGAAAAAATAAGATAATTTTTATGCAGCATTACTGTACATTTTCGTAACGTAGAGTTATAGACGAGTATTCTTTTTGAAGATTTTTCATTTTGATTGTTTTCCAGCTTGTGAAATCACGCCATGAAAACAGATATTTGTATTCACTGGTGCTCGTGATCATAAACAAAAATGTCTGTTTCGATTAAGGTTTTTCTGTTTTCATCAATGCAATATGATGTAGCAATTATATCTGGGACATTTGTCTTTTCATCAAGTCAAAGTACATTTGGAAAATTTCAGACTGAGATTTCATTGCCAGGTCAGCCTGAGACTCTTCAAGTGTTGACATTTCTTAGGATTCAATAGTCAACGTTTGATTGCGTTTTACCAATTTAATAATTTCTTTTGGTTTTCTTTTCCTTCAATTTGTCTCGTTACATACTTTATCGTCATCTGAAGTACCGTTTGTAATGTGTATTTTTCTCTTTTTACGTTTTATTTTCTTCTCAAGATTTCCACCTTCCGGCTGTTTGACTTTTTGTTCAACTTGTCCAGAAATATGGACTGGAATCATTTCACCTAAATCATTATCTGTAATATTTTTTCAATCAGTTATCTGACCAGGATCGTGGGGGGCAAACAGATAATGCTGCTTTCCTTTGAGTATTCATCAGAATCCACAGATTGCATATAATCTAAAGATTCTTTCATTGTCAAAAACTTTTACGCCATTATTTAAGATAAAAAAATAGTTTTAAATAAACCTGTCTTCATAAAAATGTGTCTGGGTACCTTATTCTTCACAGAGATAGATTTAAAGTATAACAAAACAGTAGTAACAAACGCATATTCCACATGGAAGATTGTAAGTGGAATCCATTTTATCAAAGTCAGACTCTTCTTCTAACTAGTCCGAAGACTCCAAGTCTCCCATTTTGGGACCTTCCAAAGAAAGTACTTAGAAATTAGTGTTAAATATTTCGTTTGATTTCTGCTTGAAATGCAACATTCACAGTGTTATTGCTAAACATTTTTTATAAAAAGTAAGTCACACACACACATATATATATTTCGGAATTTTTTTTGCTAATGTAATTCAAATTTGTCAATTTTACATATATTCACACGGCTGTAAAATGAAAAAAATTTTAAGTTTTCCTTCTGAAATAAATTCACAGTATACTTTTTTTTGCTAATGTCCCTGGGGGATGACGATATTACACCCCAGTCCGGTGTACGTATGAATACAAGGAAATAGAAACAGACAAATCACACAATAATTGTATTAACAAACAATGAACAGGCGATGGACGATGGGTTACAGCTCCCCTTTCTAGACGGACCTCTTTTTGCAGGCGGAAGACTGACCGGTTCCCCAAAATACAACCAAGTCCTATGCGGGAATCGAACCCGCGCCCCCGGAGTGGCAGGCTGATGCTTTAACCACTTAGCCACTGGGCGACACAGTACACATTGTACCATTAAGACACAAAAACTAAAAACAATTTGTATATATCTTAATATCACGCTGAGGAAAAAATTATAATTGAAGGTGCCCAAAATGGGAGACTTGGTGCTTAAGGCACCAAGTCTCCCATTACTAAGCCATTGAATTCGCTCACCTCAATGTTAACCTATCTAAAAAATTTGTCCACGGATTGCCCACTTGGATTCAAAGATTTTTTTAAAAATTGTACTCCGTCATAGAGAAAGAAATTTTACATTTGTATACATTTTTCGTTTTTTTAAATGCAATTAATATTTTAAAATTTTAATTATTCGTGGGAAAATCTGGTATAGTGTGTTTTAAACGCTCATAAATTCCTTCGGTGGACGAAATTTATAAAATGAATCCTGTAGCTCTTTGCAGAAAAGTTCAGGCTATCTGACATTACCAATTTTATTTGATTATCAGCATTTATGTACCTGTAAATAGTTGACAAAAACATATTTTAAATAAAAAATTGGGGGGCAGCGCTTAACCCCCCTATAGAGAGAGAGCCATTACAATCCCTCAAAATGTCAATCCTAAGGGGGGGGGATTCTGGAACTGTCAACTGGACTCCTCCCACCACAAGAGTCTGCAAGAAGAGGAAAAGGGAAATACGATATTTTCTCTTAGTACATAGCAGCCTTAATGGGTTTTGAGATATTCACTACATGCAGAAGTCTTTTTTTTTAACGAAAACCGTTTATAACGTAGGTTATTAGATTCCTTATGCCGAATTATAAAACGTATAATTTGTTTGAAAGTTTTGTTTATTTGTTTTGAAAGAAAATAGTAAATGCTTTTTGGTCGTTACTATAATGGTATATTTTAGACTAGCTAGTGGCGTTCGCTTAGGCAGTTCTAATTGCATAGAAGTCTTCAATTAGCCGTATTGATGACAGTCTTTAGTCGATGTCATTAATCCGTTTGGTAAAAACATTTCAAAGTCATCAATCCGTTTAATATCCCAGAAAAAACATTTCTGTTATCTCTCGATGAAGAATAGCTCTAGTTTGTGTAGGTAGTTTACAAAGATGATGAATCGACTGCCTTCTATGTTAAACGCTGCAATACAGCGCTTACTTTCCATTCTTAGTCCCAATGTGGCTGAAAATCATATCTTTTAGAGTACAACATAGCAATGAAAGACAAATACTAATTGGTTTCAAGTAATTTTGAAACCGCTGTTAATGTGGGACTTATCGACTGAACTTTGTCAATTTTCCAATAACAAAAAAAATGGAATTAGTAGGATGAAAAAGTTGATGCGCGTTATTTGCCAACCCGGGATTTGTTTCTACTGGTGTTAATGAGAAAATTTTCATTAAGATCTAAGGTCGAGCAAAATACATTTATGTCTTAAAATAAAATAACCAGACTAGAATATTTGAAACTAGATGTACCTGGTTCTTTCAAACAAACAGGTTTCTTCTTCACAAATTTAAGAGATATTGCGCAGCATTTCTCTTTTGCTTTACTGACTTACAGAATATTAGAAGTACGGATTCGTGAATATGTGTATTTTGGATTTTTGTCCTTTCCTTACAAAGGGTTTGTTCTTGCTCGTTATGTAAGGAAAGACTATCAGGATAACAATTGAAAAATATGTTAGCGGATAGCACGAAGTATTCGAAAATGACAACATAACTAACCTTTGCGAGTTTGTAAGCCAAACAGCAAGTTTTAATAAGATTTGAAATTGAATTTCTACAACTGCTGCTTGAAAATGCTGTAAAGTATGTCATAGTTTTATGAAACGGAACAAAGCTTTTTGCATCAGACAATTTTTCGAATGTATTATAAAGGATTCTGTTATTATATATTATTTTATGATCACATATTAGTTACATTTTGTATCACCATAAAACAGATAATAATTTACAAAATACTGCTTTCAAGAATTCCCTCTACATATTTTTTCCGCATAAACGACGAAATAATATTCCCATTATCACTTTTTTTCTTTTAAATAAGTGCATAAAATATATTGATAGAATGTTCAATAACGTAACTCCAAATATTTATTTAGGTTTTATTTCTTAATTAATTACCAAATCTTATCTTTTAAAGTACATGATATTAAATCTTATCTTATAAGTACATGATATTTCTGCTTAAATGGTAATTATGAAATTATTATAAATTTCTCCCCGTCATTTTATTCATTTCATTCAATAAAACAGTTAGTAATTTTTCCCATAATTATCCATCTCATTAATCCGAATGGCTAAGTTAATGAAAATATGTTTTAATGCATGTTTATGTTTTCATATCAGTATTTTCATTATGCATGTTAATGAAAATTACATACACTAATTTTTTGGCTGTTTCACATGAAAGAAAATTACCATCTGAAAATTTATTTAGAGGTAAACAGGGGTTTAACTTGAATCAAAATAACGTAGGCTTTAATTTTATTTACTGTTTAATCATGAAATTTACAAGCTTTTCTTCTATCATAGCGTACTGAAATATTTTAAACAAAATTTTTGATGATAAATATTAATAATTCGGATGGTAAATTTATAAAAAATGCTTTATTAGAAATTTTATTTATTTCAACAAGAATTAGGGTCACTTACCTTTTTTATGACTGATTATTTCATACTCTAATTACTTACTGAGATTATCAATTACAGTTAATGTTAACATTAGTATATATTTATTAAAAATCAACCACACAAAGCAAGTGTTTAATACATTTATTTATAAATGTGAGATTTGTGCTCATTAGCCTCTTGACAAGACAATTAGTGGTCTGCCCCCAATTTCTAGGACTACAAGTTAAAAGTACTTTATCATAAGGAATGCTTGTCACTGCTCAGACCCTCAATTAACCCTAAACTCTCAGCTCATGTTTCAAGTCCTTCTGCTCTACTTTGCCCAAGCTAAATTTTCACACACGAAGTGGATCTCATAATTTTAGCTTAGCAGACAAGGTGTCGTAATGAATGCGGCGTTTACCATGGAATCAACTTAATTATCCGAGGCTCCAACGTGGAGATGGGTCTAACAGGAAAGAATAAAAACAACCGCTTTGCAGAAGATTAGGCATAAAAATTTATTCTGGGCATTTTCACGGTTTACATGTACAGTTATTTAATCCTGAATGGTACAGGCTTCCAAACAGTTTAGAGGAAATAATTTTCACTTTGGAATGCCCTGTTAGGAAAGAAGCAACACGCATGTAGGTTATAAAATAAAAAAGATAATTTATTAATGTACGAGTAAATATATTAGTTCCTCAAAAATATACGGCTTTTATCTGAGACTTTAAGCCTTAAATTAAATAATTTTGCATTTTAATACAAAAAATAGATTCTCAAAAGGATTGATTTTTGTCATAAATTTCAATCTTAAACTTCAGGTACTAATTCCAACCAACAAGTTAGATAGGAACAGGGCTTATTAGATCCCGATACAATAACTTATAAAAAAACATACCTTTTTATAGTGTTAGACTTTATCATGTTCGATATTTCTCTGTATTTCAAAATGCTTTATTTTAAAGATTACAAATTTTGAAACTTACATTAAAATAGAAAAGCATTTTGCTCAAATGATAAATGTTTTCAAGAAAAAAATCAACTTTATTTATTCAATGTATATTCATGAATGTATGTTCTATATGCCAATTGGTATAATGATCATATTTTTACTGTTAACACTTTTGTTTGACCTGACCCCTGTAGTTATATTAAATTATTCAAGGCTACAGTTTTCAGCCACACTAAATGAAAGTTTATACTAAAGTACGCAGTGAGAGAGAGAGAGAGAAAGTGGCAGGTGCTTGTACAGAGGTAAATTGTGTATATAATGCAGAAACACCTTCCTAACATTTTTAGTATACTTTATCAATACGTAAATAAATTAAGGTTAACATAGCTTATTTTCTCTCGTTAAACTGTTCAGCCAAAAAGAAATGCTTTAAAATGCAAACACTGTTTTAACATTTAAGTACACAAATTGACTGAAATTAGTTTTTTTTCATAAAAATATATATTTAAAATTCTCAATCGAGTAAAAATAAATATTGCGTCTTAGTGATATATCGCTTAGGAGGAATTTATAAAAATTGATTTCTCATCTTGGTTATTCAATTTAATCGAGTGCTGTATTTTGAAATGTAACACAATTTTATAAAGATATCTTAATTTGAAAGAAGAACTGAAGATGAATTTAAATCCGCACACTCTACAACAAAACTTACCATGGTCTACTACAGATAAACAGTCATTATCTTTGAAGTTTGTCAACTTAAAAAAATAGTAGCATTCCACTTACTTAATTTTTTGCTATCGTGGGGATTGCATCCCGTAGCTTACGTCTTCAGATAATAAATACGAATTTCTTGATGGATTACTACTGTGCAGACAGGAGTTTGATTCCCAATATATTTTATTTATTTGCTAAAATTCCTTTTACCATTCTCATATGGAAGAATTATGCTATTTTTAATAATTTTTTCGCTGTATTAAGAATTCATTAAAAAAGTAAATTATAGAAAAAGGCATTATCTTTTAACGTCATGTATTTTAGTACAGTAAGATAATAAAGTGGAGGTAAAATGCTTTTCAAATTTGCTAAACGGTAAAATAAACTTACACATTTAGTATAAAATATGTTGTTTAAACTAATTTTTGTAGGCTTGAAAGATCTTTAACCGATAAAGCGATCCCACATTCACATCTTTGAAAAATCTTAAAAAATATTAGAATTGCTAAAAAAATTTTCCTACCCAGAAATTTCATATAAAGAGTCAATTCCAAAAGATAAGTTTATATGACTGGCTGAAAAACTTTTCACCATCGATGAATTATATCTTTTTAACATGTTACATTAAGTACTTGACAATTTAAACCTTGGAAGGTAATTTATAAAATAAAATTTCTAACCAGCTCAAAGCAGTAGAAATTTTTAAAAAATGTATTCAAAAACGTGTCAAAATATGCAGCTCTTAATTTTGTTGTAATAAATTATCATAAAAAATGTTTTAATAACAAAACTTGTTATTTTACTTGACATCTTATTACCTTAGTTTATACTCTTTTTTGTCAGAAACTATAAAAACAATTTATGGAGTTGGGAAAAATTTTCTGACGACACTTAAGTTTAAAGACATTCTTTTCTTATAACACTCTTTTAAATCTCTCCAATATTCACCGGGGTTTAAAAATCCCATAATCATAACAAAATCTTTTCACATCGAATAGCAAATGTAAGTCACGTTCGTTGTATTTAAATAAAGTGCATTAATAGTACATTTATAAGGAGTCTATAAATAAAACATGAGAGGAAAGTAAATCACGCTTCCTGCATTAATCAAGATAAACTAAATTATATTAAAGTGATAAAGAATATACTTCTGTGTTATGATACAACCAAGTTAAAATATTGAACCTATCTGTACATGAAAAATATTATCTTTAGTATTTTATCTCTAGCTTAAAGTACTGAATATAATAGCGGGACAACCATTACTTTGGTGTAACTAAAGCAGATATAATATATTACTGATACTAAAGCTGAACTGACACGAACATTTTCAGTGACAACAGCTCCGTATATAGATAACATCAGGAGAGTTCCATATTTGGCTAGTCTGTGATAGACCTTCGTCATTCCCTGAGAGGTGACAAATGGAGTTCTTTTGATAGCTGTCAAGGAAACACAGACGCTTTTAACCATCTATCAACAACGAGAATGTTGCAACAATGACAGCTTCCGGAATTCACTACGAACTTTATCCGCTTTACGAAGTCTTAAGAGACCATGAAAATGGGGAAAAAATAACAGAAAAAAGTTCTTGAAAGATGACGTCTCTCACAGCAAATATTGACACATCTATCGAGCCTTCTTGGAATATTTCCGCTATCAACAGCCAAAATTTTGAAAGACGTAGATCTAAGCGCATACATTTTCCCATAGTAGGGAAATTTGTCCTATTTAACAGTTATAGATTCTAGATATTGATAACTTGTCTGCGTAATCAAGTGATAAAATAATCTTTATGTAATATCTTTGCCTTAAATTTTAAAAACGCTTGATTTAAATAAATAAATTTGTACATAACACTTTCTAAGCGTTTCAAATTTAATGTATTAAAATGCTGTATTTTGTACTTAATAATTCTGGAAGTTAATATTAAAATATATGGAATATAAGCTAGTTGTTTAGATTTCTACTGTATGTGTGGTAAGTTAAATTACATTTAGAAGAGAAATATTATCAGTAATCAGTTAAATAATTATTATAATTAATATATATATATATATATATATATATATATATATATATATATATATATATATATATTCAGTGGAATCTCGATCAATCGTTCTATGAATCATCGTTTTCCGTATGTGTCGTTTATTTCACCCAGTCCCGACGATCATATTGCTTTGCTATGTTCCCGTATCTATCGTTTTCCCGCATTTATTGTTCAATTCAGTGGGTCCCTTGAAAAACGATAGATCGAGATTCCACTGTATATGAAGCATAGTCGAGACTGTATCCATAATTCATTATTTAATAAAATACTAAGAATGCGTACCAATGTCATTTTTCTACAAATCTTCCTTCAGCATATACATACTTACGCTAACACGTTAGCAGTCTTAACTTTGTGGTGCGGCAACGTAACATGAATAAAGAAGTTTTCTTTTCTTTGTTTCTATTACTCCTACCTACGACAATGAAATAATCATTGATAGCTAAATAGCATCTTAACATAAGAACGACGGTGACTATTTTCAAGAAATTAAATATCAGATATTTAAAAACTAGATCTACTAAAAATCGAAAAATGTGAGACATGGCATAAATTATCATTTTTTTTTAAGTATGCTAAATTTGATTTGTAAAGTTATCATATATGATCGCAGTATATGCCTTTAAAATATAATTTTTAATACTGATGTAGAAAGTATTTAAAACTTTATATAATTTTTTGATTAATATTAGGATTTATATTAATATTACTTCAGCATCGCAATATTATTCGTTAATTTTTTAAGTACACATAATCAGTTTTTGCCTAAAATTATTGCTCAAAACTAAGTGAAATCTTTGATTTTATCATACAGTATAAATTACTATTGACTATGTAAACCTTTATCGTCGTGATCCGACAAATCATTATCTTGTAGAATTAATCATAACTGTAGAACACGTCTTACTTACATCTAGTTTATTGAAACATTAAAATCGTGGTTAAATAACCATTTACAAATGTTCGTTCCGAAGAACGTTGATACACTCATGAGATCGGGGTTTATTACTCAAAGTCCAAACGAGAACCCCGTCTCTCCGCACGGGTGGCAAATTTTCAAAAGTGCAAATCTAATCTGTCCTCATTCGCTACCGGCGTCTATATTTATGCATTCTTCTCTCTCTTTCTCGAACAATCTCCCTCGAACAACAGACCTTTTTCGGTTCCGCGCTACGCAGACCACCTATGGTGAATTTCATTGCCGACGGCTTTTCCCTTGGAAAAGCGTGCCGCTAATGGGATTCAGTAATCATTCTAAATGACCTGTGTACCTTACCTATTGTTGCGCATCTCCAAAGGTGTATTCCATCTCGACACCTGTTTACGTTTCTTTTGGGGCTCATTGAAGGT
Source organism: Dolomedes plantarius (assembly GCA_907164885.2). Classification (NCBI taxonomy): domain Eukaryota; kingdom Metazoa; phylum Arthropoda; class Arachnida; order Araneae; family Dolomedidae; genus Dolomedes; species Dolomedes plantarius. The sequence continues at coordinate 101,926,803 of OU015494.1, read as the reverse complement.
GCTATTACTCACCTTCATTCAATCCCACTTAAGAATGGGAGACGAGAGTCTGACAGGCTAGTTCGTATAATTTTTCATTATTAATATGGTATTGAACTGAATTTATTCTTTGCGGATAATTTAGGTTTAGTATGCAATCAGTAACATAGGATACATCTTGTATGCAGTTTTATTTGAAATTTGCAGATTCATAAATTATATTTAAATGTAATGCAACTGTTATAAAAAGCAAACCATCCAAAGTTTTGATTTTAAACCTCCAGATCAACTCATTGTTTTATAAGACAGAAGTAAGTTCAGTTACTCTGAAAGACAGAAAAAGATCAAAAGAAAAAATATTAAAAAAACCCTCCTGCGCTCCCTCATAAACTTTTAAGTAACCCCAGCACTATGAAATGAAATTAGAAGCCTTAAACTGATTGCTACAAAGAAGGGAAAGTAATGAAGTTTTTTTTTTCTAATGTAAAGAGTACGGAGAAAAATGTCTGTTTTATCCATTTATTGAACGAAATCACATAGTTCAAGTAAAAAAGAAGAATAACTTCTCAGCCCCTCTGTAAATTTGCGTCATTTGCAGCATCGAATTGCAAGCTTTTTTATTTGATTTCAGCGTCAATCAATTTCAGGGACTCCCGATAGCATTTCTTATTCCCATTACAGAGATTAAAATTGCTTTCAGGAAGAAGATCTCAAATTATTATGTCAAAGAAGAGGGTCAAGAATAAGGTTTTACTTGATGATCATTTTATATAGATTTATATTTTTTCCTATAAAGTATTTTCCGTGAGTCACTTAATATTATGGAAATGATTTATGAGAAGATATAAGGTTTAAAGCATATCGGTATTGCAAAGAGAACATTATGATAAAAGGAGGAAGCTTTGATGTTAATAAGGAATTCCAGTGAAATGAGAAGCAACGGAGATTATTTTCTTTTCAAATAAAAGATGTTTCTACCTATCTTGCAGTTAAGTTTAAAATCTTAAATGATTGTTTAATTTAAAACTTACACACCTGTGAACTTAAATCTTTCGTTCAAATTTTTTTAACCAATTGTCATCCAATTTTTGTCTTAAAAAATTTAATAGTCTTAAGTTTCAAGTGCTCAATGTACATAAAGAAATTTTATCGCACATTGCAAATGGATATTTTCCTCAAAATGGGAAAGTAAGAAAATGAGGATCTCTCAGAGTATCCATTTTATTCCCTTATCACAAGATAAAGGTACACTTTAGATTTTACATGAATTTATACATGTCAGACTAGAGTACTGTTAAACATTTTATAAAGTGATAAGTACGTGTTTGGAATCTCCATGTAAATAGAGTAGATTTTAAATCAAGACAAATCCTGCTGAATCCTGAATACAAAAGAATATTTGAGGAACATTTCAAGGTATAATCATTAAGTAAATCCTGAGACAAATTTTGGGAAGAAGCTTGATAAAAAAAATCCAACTGCGATTACTGAAAGTTGATAAATAAAATGGCATTCAGTGCACTTAAAGCTAATTATTTGAAGTACATACTGCATCAATCATCACTGGTGATAAAAAAAAAAATTATGCCGATTGTGTTAAGTAGATGGGATAAGTTAATTTCTTTTGGTCTGTTTGCGCATGTACACGGTGAAAACTATACCAAAAATTATTTTCAATTATTTTTAATGTTCCATCGTGCCTACTGTGAAAAATACTTAGTATCCAACTACAACTAATTGAAATTTTTGTGTCCAGAAATATATTTAATTTTCATATTCAAAGTATCGTTGCTATTCCTTTAATTTTTATATAAAATTCTTTAGACTAGGATTCTGACCGTTATTATTTAGCAAATTGTCGCAAAGTGTCCTTTTAACTATTTCTTGTATAAAGAGCAAATCGTTTATATCCTTCTTGATCTCAATAATAATAACTTTGAAGTATGTCTGTTCATTTACTAATATTGTTACGATCGATAACTCTGATGAATCACTTTTTGTCATCACTTCTCACTCTTTATGTTGTTTATGACATACAGTTATCCTTTAGGGGCAATTTTCTTACCTGTTCCACACTTCTGCTGCAAATATTTATTAATTAGAATAAACTGCTTAAAATTTTCTCCTTAACAACTTTTTCATATTTAAGAGATTCTTTGAAATTATTGTTTTGAATGAATTGTCAAGAAAAAAGTATTTGTCTTTAAAATAAAGTAAAAACCTAAGCCATTTACGTTTACATTTATTTGAAAAGGACGGTAATAACATTTTGATCTAATAGATTGGCTGAAATTCTTAATAAACTAATCGAGTTCAGAACAATAATTTATTTAATGAAATGAAAAAAATGTAATGTAAGTGAAGGGCTTTACCACTTTTTACTAGTAAATATCTTAAACTAGATTGTTAATTATTTAATAAAAAAATTATACGAAGAGTACAAGATCTTGTTGATGCTGGAAAAAAATTTAAAAAAATAGGGTAAACATTTAATTTAAGCAACACTTTAAATATGTAATTGCACTTCTATTGATATATATGTTGTTAATAGAATGCGGGGAGAATTAATAAAAGTGTGAGTATATAAATCTATTATTAAACTGTCTGAATGCAGTGAAAAAAGGATATATTCAATGAGACAAAATGATTATTAGTTTTTTACTAACTTAATTATATTTTAGTTAGAAAAGTATCCATTATTGCTTATTTAATTATCCGTATAATAAGAATAGGAAACCTTTTTCTTGGTTGTAAAGGAAAATTTTAAGTAGCAAGTGTAAACTTCCAACATTTAAAAATCTGCAAAACATTCTATATTACATAACTGCAGTGCTTACAGTTGTTTCTCTAAAGATCTGAAGAAGTTTCTAACATGTAAAAAAGGGATGATTATACGATCTTGTGTGCTAAAAAACCGACAAAGTCTATATTGAATGACTATTTATTTGGTCATTATATTAAAATTTGGCTTCTCAGATATTAAATACGCATTGACTGAAAACAAATTGACCGACACCAGGGGTGACGCCTGAGGGAATCGTACACTCTCCTACCCACTCTAACATCATACAGTGACTTAGGCGTCCTTTTAATACAATTATATGTAATTACTGACGCCTTTTATTTCCTTATCGTATCAGCAAGCGGCAGATTCCACCATAAGATTCTTCTAATTCACGAGTGACGATGGTGATGTTCAGATTTATTTATGCTATTTTTTTGCGTGAAAAAAATACATTGCGATTTAAATGTCTTGAATAGAAACATCCCATGTTGCATTTTTTACTTTTGCAGTTAGTTACATCTGAATTCTCCCTTATATAATATTTATATAATAAAATAATTCAAGAAGATATATTAATATACATAGAGGGACAATAATTGCTTCTCAGGAACAGAAAATATAGTGTCCTGTAGGATAATAATATTATAGCAACAGTAGAAATTCTAATCCTAAAAACATCCAAAAAAAATGGGTTTTTATCAAAAAAAATTATTTTAAAAATAAACCAGCCAATTTCCGGGAAATTTATGCTAATGCTTCAAAACTGCAATCTGGTTTGTTCATTGGATTTAGAATGAGAGATTTTCAATTTTGGTTTCATAAATGTTTGAATATTTATTATTATTTGCGATGGTTATAGATAGTATGTGTGCTTATTTAAGAAAAACGCATACATGCAGTACGGCATATCACATATCGAGCGAAACTGTTCATCTATCGTTCAGGCTATTGAAACAAATTACTCATTATTATTATTGCACTAAGACCTAAACTTCCATGATTCAGATGATTGTTGCAGAGAAAATGAAGTGAGAGCTAAGCCTCTGTTATCACTCTTCCAATTCTGAACTACGTATTCTAATTACTGTTATAAAGCGGGTCTGTTCAATTTGTAAAGTTGTCCACGTACGCAAATTAACTCGTCAAATTGTTAGATATCTGTATCATTAATGGATAACAATGTATTTGATTATGTTATATAAAACATGCTCCGTCAAATTAATATGCATGCATCAAACTATACCATCGTGTTTTGTTTTTGATATTTAAAACAAGAAACAAATTTTTGAGATTTTTTATTCATTAAATTTTTTTCGTGTCATTTCATTGTTTTCAATAATTTGCTTTTCGATTTTGTAAACCAATTTCTGATTAAGATTCAGATTTTAAAGAAATATATTGTAGTGAATTTTTGAGGTGATATAATTTCTGAACGTTTCTAAAATGATCGGTTTGTTGTAACATTTCGATATGCTACTGAACTCTACTAAGTGATTCTGGCATTAAACAGAATGAAAAGTCTATGAAGACAGTATAGACTAGTAGAGTGTAAACGCTAAACAATATGCTTAATAATTTCATTATAATCTTAATATTTTTTTAATTTATGCTACAGATTCATTTCCTGTAAGAATTAACATAAAGACCGGTTTCGATTTTTTCACTAACAGTAAAGTTTTATCACATTTGCTTTTGTAAAACATGGAAGGATATAATTTTGGTGATACTGTTGCATGAAATTTAGCACTTTTGAATAGCAACACTGCATGCTTACTTACACAGGGAAAAGGTTAATAATATGCTTTATAGATTATTTAAAAAGAATACTGCGAGATATTCTTATTAACTTAGATCTTTAAGTATGATAATACAAATGAAAAACAACTTACCGAAACAAGCAGAAAGTATTTTATTCTTAACTATTGACTTCTCAAGTTTCAAAAGAAATTTTAATGTGATTTCGTTAGAAGACACCGACATGACGGGACCTGCATCTGGCAACCACAACGTCGAAATTAGAATTATAAGACTGTAAACCTAATACGGTCAATCCATTGTGGGTGTAACCCAGTAAAATTAAATGTTGAATTTATGAGGATTCCTTCGAATTTGTCTGATTCTGAGAAGACTTAAGGGGTGTGTAGAACACAAAATTCTTAAAAAACGTCTTTTTCTAATTTTCTTTGCTCCAAACCTTATAGACGGGCGACTTTATATTCTGCCGTACGTTTTCACTTTGTCTGTGCATTTTCTGGAAGTTGGGGTACTTTCATGTGCTTAAAACCAGCTTATTTATATGCGACGTAATCCTAAACGGCTGTTTACTTTATTTGAGTTAATTTGTGATGTTTTTAAGTTGAATTACAATTTTTCATTGAGTGATGAGGCAAATAGATTCAAATTGCTAATAATTGTGGGTGTAAATAAAAAAACTTTTGTTAAGTTACAATATTTTACAACTTCAAATGTTATGTGATTTTTAGTGGTGTCTAGTGAATTTTACGAATAGTCAATGATTCGTAAGTAATGATGCTCAAAACATTTGGCTTATAAGGTGTGAAAACAAAAAAATAGAGCTTTTAGAATCAATTTACACCAACTACAGTAATTCCATTTCCAGATCACCCCTTTTATTCTCTACAGTCTGTACGTAACCAGCAAATATTTGTACTCTAAATGTATCTGTCTCGGAATAGAATGTTTAGCGATTTGCCATCTTTAGCATGATAAATCTGAAACTTCTTTCAGGGTGTACTTCTGTATAAAATTTTGTACATTGAACCTTTGTTTGGTTTCGTTCAATCTCTCTTCAGAATTTTTGAAATCATAAATACTTTCTGAAAAATCAGTTACCACGGTCTTTGAAATAATTTATGGGATTTCATGCAGCCATTCGATAATGGCTGCACATACGCGTTCGATACCAGCAACACTTGAATGCCTAATAACAAAATTTAAATTTCTAGTAAGAAAGCTTTTTCCCACTGCACACGTATAAAAGAAAATTTTGGGCTATTCACTGAATAAGCATTTATGGGCATTTATTGCACATTTACTAAGGAATTCAGTTATAAGTTTTTATTGCGAGTTTAGAGATTGTCAGAGATTTTTCCATCTACTCACCAGGAGTTTCGACGTAAGAAAATGGGAAATCCATAGCCCGCGTTCAACGACAAACATCACAACACTGAACGGGATAACAGAGTAAAAATTCTGAAAATATTTTTCATGAAGCAAAAAATTTCTTCAAAAACTACTCAAGGGGCAAAGGTTGACAAAACGTGAGTGCTCTGCTCATTATTGCATCTGATATAGCATAAATTCAAAAGGTAAATGGAGAGCTGAAATATTCCTTATCAATAAATTGCCCACTTACATGTTTTGCCTTAATATCAAATTGTTAGAAACCAAACTGGTATATTTAATACGTGAAAGTGTATTACACGCTTGAAGAAACATCCAGCATTTTGTTCCAGTCATATGAGAAGATTGAGAAATAGTGCAGTGAAGCCTACATAAAACAAGAGAAATTGTGATGACTGCAGCTCACAATTCTATGCTGAGGCTAAATAAATTTTTTGCTTCTTGAGAAATAATCCACCTCGTATAATATCCAGAAAGAATGACTGAGGTTGATACACTCTTTTTCTTTTAAATGAAAGATATTGAGAAACAAAATAGCAAGTTAAACATTTATTTTGTTTTTGTACCCAATTTTTTAAATTTTCCAGCTAACGATAAGCATTGTAGTACAATTTATTAATTTTACAAACGCACACCCATGCATTAACCTCTCCAATTAAATAATTAAATAAATAAATAAATACACACATATATATATATATATATATATATATATATATATATATATATATATATATATATATATATATATATATATATATATATATATATATATATATATAAGATTACAGGGATACAGTATCTGAGAAATTTCTGCGCAGTTATGTGTCAAAGTTTAAGTAAATATCAGTTTGGTTTTAAAATAACTTTCGTTTTTGTTAACTATGCAATACGTATGTTATGATTTGCCTATTTACCTGATAAACAATAATTCTCAGTAAGTTTTAATGATTCACAAGCAGTATAAATAGTGTCATTTCACTTTGATTATAAATCTCATAAAGTGGATTATTCCTTTATTCATATCAATAAAATTGCTATGAAATGTTGATTGAAAATCCAACTGTGACCAAATTTTGAGTTTCGTACGTTAAATCAGTACGTTAAATCAGCGAATCTTTTTTCTCTTGTTTCCGCATTTCTAAATAGTGTAGAAATTACGGATTTCTCCATGTAAATAAAAAAAAAATCGCGTCTGAAAGAGTGGAATCATTTTTCGGAATAATTTAGTAGTTCAATTCTATAATATCATTAAATTAATTATGTAGATTAAAACATTTATAACTACTTTAAATTGAAGTTTGTGTTTCTTGCTTAATGATAAATGCTTTGCTATCTTATAAATTGCTGAACTTCAGCGATTTATAAAAGACAAAAGCGGAAGAAAATCAATGAGAAGTTTCATGCACCACTGAAAAAGATTCTAAATCAGGATAGCAGCCGGAAGATAATGATGCAGAATAATACAAGATCCTTCACAAGGGGAAATTAAAAAATAAATAAATGCAAAAAAATAGTGAACTGGAAGTTTTTTCAGAAAAAATTTGAATATTTTAGGAATTAAGATAATAACAAATTAAAAATATACCATTAAATTCACGGCGTACTCAGTAGTCAATAAAAAAAGAAAAATTATTCCAGCGACACAACAAATTATTCAACATGGCCTTTAAATAATGAATAAATAAATAAACATAAATATCTATCTATATATCTACATCTATATATATATATATATATATATATATATATATATATTATATATATATATATATATAATATATATATATATATATATATATATATAATATAAATGTGTATATATACTATATCTATATATATAAAACAGTCCCGTAACTGACTGACTCACTCACTGACATACAACGCACAGACGAAACAGCTGGAAATAAAGGGCTTAAATTTTGTATGGCGATTCTTCTTATAGTGTAGGGGGTGCACTAAGAAAAATTTTTGACAAATTATTCTTAGATTTTTCAAAATTAAATTTTAATCTGTTTTTGAGACTTTTTTTACGTTTGCATTTAAAATAATAAATTGAGAGTTATACAATTTATATCAAGAGAAAGACCATAAAAATTCCTTCAAAATGAAATATTTATCGAATCTTTACCTCCATTTTCTAATTTTTGGTGAATTTTTAAAGATTTATTTTTAAAATTTAATTTATTAAATTCTGATCACGTGATTTCACTTCCTGGTACTTTAAATAAATTTATCCTCACGTGTATAACAACTAAATAGACAAAAGTTTTTTTCCTTACTAATGCAGCAGACGATTGAACATCATCCAAAAAAATATTAAAATACAGTAAAAGATATGATCTTCAAACTGTACTGTATTAATTGTACTATATTTCTTAATATGACCTATTAGATTTAATTTGAATATTTTCTTCTACATTATTTATCTATAAAAATATCCCTTACGATTTTTTATATATATATTTTTTTGTTTTTTTTACATCAATTGTATACATTGATCATCGTACTTAATATATTATATATAATATATAGATATATATATATATATATATAGTATATATATATATATATATATAGATATATATAATATATATATATATATATATATATATAGATATATATAATATATATATATATATATTAATATATATATATATATAGATATATATATATATATATATATATATGTATATATATATATGTATATTTATATATATACATATTTATATATACATATATATATATATATATATATATATATATGTATATTAGATATATATACATATTTATATATACATATATATATATAATATATACTATGTATATTTACTATATATACATTTATATATACATATATATATATCTATATATATATCTATATATATATATATATATATATATATATATATATATATATATAAAGAGTCGTCTTTTGTTTTTCCGCTATAGAATCATAGGCTGTTTCAACCCACCGTGACCAAATTCGGCACACTTAATGTTTGGGACCCGAGAAACTTAACGCATCAAAACGAAATTTGGGACTCAATTAGTTTTTTTAAATTAATTTTTAATGTTTTTTTTGTGCCCCTGAGAGGTGAGCGTACCCCCTGTGGGTACAGACCCTTCACCACAAGCAGCTGCGTTAAGAGGTTTTGTTTGGGGGTGACGGGGGGGGGGCGAATTCCAACGCAGGGAAGGAAGAGGGTGGGAATGATCTTTGGCCCTGGCTCCCCAGATAACACAACTTTCTGGCTCTGCTTTGTGAAATCCGCTGATAGAACAATTTGCCGTTGAAGAATTTGCCGCTGATAGAACAAGACATGCTCAAACTAGATATCGTGCCATGAATGCTGACCAGTGGAGTTTATGTGCATTTCATTATAATCCAGAATGTAATTATGCATTTGCAAATGAAGTAAGTATTGGATCAATGTCTAAAATATGTAACAGCTATGGTGCTAAAAAGTAGTATACGTCTCGAGAATGGCGTGAGTTCGCATCGCCAGCCCCAAAATTCAGCTGACATTTCAAAACAACAGCCACATGTACCTCGATTCTAGCGCGTAAGGTTGAAAGGTGATATTGCACTTCGCTCCGAGCATCTGAAATGAAAGGACGTATGTTACTATCGCTCCTAATAAAACGATTCGACCCGACTGCTTCAAAATTTTAATTCTTTTCAGGCTGAGTCTAGCTCCAGCCATGTAAATTTGAGCTAGTTTTCCTTTTCAGGTTGCATTTTAAGAACGAGATGTAATTATTATATTACATATATATGAAATCAGGACAAAGAAATACCAAAACTTGCAAAGTTTAAACTGAAATAACTACATAACGTCGGATCTAGCAGTTATAAATGTGAAAGTGTTTGCAGATTAGAGATGAAAACCTTATCTCTCAAAAGATACATTTAAAAGCTTTTCATTCAACAAATTTTTACAGCCGAAAATATTTCAAAAATCCAAATTACGCACTTGCCCCTCAGAAATGGGGTAAAGGCGTATCTCGCCTTTATTTACTGTCTGTTTAACTCTGCAACAACGTTGATGTAAGCGTGAATACCCTGCTTCTTGACTATGCGTTTCCTGTTGGACATTCTTGAACTGAAGGAGGATTCGTCTAGTTATGCATATTTCCCCGTTTCGAGTTTAGAAAAGTAAAGCGAAAAGAAAAAAAAGTCTGAAATACGTCACAGTGTTGAAATTATTTATTTATTTATATAAATTTTATTTATTTATTTATATTCATTTTAATGATAAAAGTAGCGAATAAAAGTCTAATATATAAGTTTAGACATCGTAGAGAAGGAATATTTTCTTACAAAAATTAAAGGAACATCTACACTTATCCCATTAATTTCTTTAAACAATTTTGGGTGGTTTGGCCACTAGGCCATTAGACATGAGGATCTCAAATACTTCAAAACATAGAAATTAAAATTTAAAAATGCAATTAATAAAAATTAGTTAATGGTTGATATGAATCGCACAAGAACTGGTAATAAAATTAAATACCAATATCAAAGGTGCTAACAAAACGTCGTGAACAAGCTTCAAAGAAGGTGAATTATCACTGATAACGATTCATACACACATCTCATAATTAAATAAACATGTGACACTCTCTAACCATCAGTCAAGGGTAAACTTAGCTGTAACTCACTTCGGTACCTAATATGTGCAAAAGCGAGAGTTTTACTGTACATCCGACTTAGAAGTTATGTGGGTGTTTTTTAATTACTCTGACTCACTTTATATATGCCTGCATCTTACTATTAACAGATGAAGGTAAACAAAGGTATGTTTGTTAGTGAGCAGACACGGGGGCGGGTTAATTTCGCGAACCGAGCATAGCAGGATATCGCGACTGGTACCGATGGACGCGGACGGACGAGACGCGTGCACTGATACCATCCTCAACTTTCAAAACTTTAAACTTTTTAAATTATTAAATTAAAACCACCGAACTCAAAAGAAGCGGACAACAGAAACAGCTGTTATTCCGGGTGTGCCAGCTCCTGTGTGTTTCGCAAATTTCCACTATTTTCACGCATGCAAAATTTAACTTTTCCGCCCACCAATCGACAAATATTTCATTTCAATGTGTTCTACAACTCTTCATCATTAAGGATATGCAAATTTTTAAGAAGTTAAAAATGATTTTCACTGCAAACGAAGCTTTTTCCCCAAAGCGGTTTTCCGAATTTCACGAAATCGACAATTTTGATGGGCAAATATTTCTGTTTTCTGCTCCTATTAATGTCAATTTTACGATTTATCGGCCTTTTCTAGATGTTTAGCTTCTAAAATATACCAAATAAATTTAATAAAAAAATGTTATCATTCTAAAAAAGCTAACTTACAATCTTACAAAACTCACTTTTGAAATTTCCCGCGCTGATCGCCATTGTATCTTAATGTAACTTGAATGCCGAGTTCGTAATTTTTCGACTTTCGTTAGTTTACTAATAATTCCAGCACGTTCGTGAAATTCGTTTCTAATTAATGAGGAACTTATGAGGATTCTTCCGCAACCAATTTTGAATTCATGAGAAATGTCTTTCTATTTTTTAAGCACTTTTTCCCCACCAGATATAATATTTACATTCGGCCATGTTGCCAAAAGGAAAAGTAATTAGTTGAGAACGAGCCATTAAATAATTGAAATGCAGAAATAATTTTAAAGTACCAGATATAACTTTTGTTTTAGGAAATGAGAAACTAAAAACCTTTGGAATTTTTTCTAATTGAATGAACTTTTTTCTTGTTTAAAAAGCAAAATTTGAAAACGGAAATTTGAAAGAATTATTTCAAAAACAAAATCCGAAATTTGAAAAAGATAATTTTAAATAATTATTTCGTTTTTGAAAATTCTAATATATTTTTAAAAGTGATTAAACAGTTTTTAATCTTTAAGAAATGAAACCATTTCATTTTACATCGAAAGAGCAACACATCGGGTTGCCACTCAGCTAGTATCATATATGTCTGCTTTTGAAGTGTGCTAAATGGGGAGTGACTATTTCAGTGGAGTGGTGTCATGCTTCGGATTTTGCATGGACTTATCCAACGACATTCGTATATGTATTATTTATTTATTAATATAAATTTATATTTTCCCAATAGTATAGAAGTTAAAACAAGAAACTTTTGTGCATAATTTTTTTATGTAACACTAAGATATTTTCCTTTAAAATTCTAAAATTGTTATTTTAGAAATGAATATATGTTTAAGAAATGGACTATGCTAATATAGCCGTGTTGAACAGAAAATATTTAAATGCCAGCCATTAATTTACTAGAGAAGTTTTATTTGTAATTTCCACTGATTTTAACGATTAACACTTAAACCCTAATTTTGAGAGAAGCAAATATTTTTTTAATGTTTTTTTAAAGTGAAAGATAAATTTTTTCACATTATGTTAACGCCTGATAATAAAGTAAAGGTTTGAGTAATTTGGGGATAATGAAGTCATTAAAAAAGGAAACATATAAGAAATAATTTTACTGAACATTTTTGTAGTTTACAAAAAAAAATGTTTAGATTGTTAGAAATTAATAACAAATGTGAGTATATTTAATTCATGAACTTGCAAAGTAATTAAATGCATCTAAAGAAATTAAACTGACTGCGTGAAAATGAAGAATACTAAATACTTCACTTCACTAATGTCAATTACGGAGAATGTTTTATTCTCTTGCCAATTTTAAGCTATTCAGACCATACATTACATCCAAAATGCAATGTTTAAATTATTTTTTTTTAAGTCAAATATATCACAAAGAATATTTCTGTGAAATTTTTGCCGTAAAATATCTAGTGTTCAAAACATTTAATTGTGAATTTTCATACCTTTGGCATAGCTTTTAATTTATGTCATACAGTGTCATGCAATTCAAATTTTAAGTAAAGCATAATTTTGTGTCTAAGGATCATATTATAAAATTGAATTTCTGTACACCAAGTAAAACAAACTTTTATTACATAATTTGAATTTATTATTGAGAAAATCATTTAAAAATTATTCATTGCAATGAATTACACAATTAGAACTGAAATTATGCAAAAAAGTTTTAATTTTTTCATAACAATAAAAATTACTATTCTTCATAGAAAACGATATCTTAAACCTTTTCTTTTGTCACACAAAGGTGAAAATTTCCGAGGACTTCACTTTTAGAGAGGGATAAGATACAAACATTCCATCAAAATATTTTGAATCGTCTAAGCTATGAGAAATTTGAAAATGCATATACCTCTAAGATTCTGTAAAACATATTCCAAAGCGAGAAAATAAACAAATATAAAAAGAACACACATTTTTCTCAATCCTACTTTTGCGCGAAGGAGGATGTATGTGTATGTAAAAAATACAGAAAACGAATTTTAGCTTTTGGTGTGTTTCAAATTGTATTTTCATAAAACGTCCTTCGTCCATTTCATATTCACTGGAAAGTGCCCAGAGATCGAGGAATATGCAGTAAATTCGAAATAGTACATGAGACACATGAGTAGTTGCTTTGGCGATCAGTTTTAGCTCCAAGACCTCAAAACCATTAATTCCGCTGCCAAACATTATCATCAATTACGAGATGGGGAAGGAAATACATATGAATTATCTGTCTCAAATACGCATCTCTGTATTATTTCTGCTACACTTGTACAATCTTGTAGGTATATGAAAAGGATTTTTTCCCTCTTTCACTAAAGAAGTTATAGGAACATGGTAGATATCACAGCATTTCATCTCTCTCTTTGAGTATCTTTGAATACCGATTTATAACATATTGTAAAAATTTACGAATGAATTTCTTAGTATACATTCATATCTTATCAATTTATGATTATTTGTTCCTGAATTTAGCATAACGAAGAATCAAACCAATTTGAGAAGATATCATATTACCTAACTCTCAGACAATAGGGTAAGCAGCTACTCGTGTCCTGACCTTTAAATGTCTAGACGTAAGTAAGATCGAAATAAAAAACTGACGTAGCAGGGGGAGAAAAGTGTATGACACTTATTAATTTGAATTCTTACAAACATTCGAGTTATTTATATTCTGCGTATATTTGTAAAGTGTAATATTTTAAGAAAGAAAAAAAATGTGTATTGCAAAGTAGTTTTAAATATAAAATATTTCAAAGTTGCTAGCTGTATTTCAACTGTATATAGATTAATTCTACACAGATTGAATAAATATATAAACTTAAGATATATTTTTTCATTTTTTTATAAAAAAAGCATTTCATGTAGTCTTTCCTAACGAAACTACCGCTGGTTATAAACGTAGGATTACTTATCGTTGCTTACCCATTTTTTAATATATGTATATACATATATATACATGAATATAATATAATATATATATATATAAATATATATATAATATATATATATATATATATATACAGAAGTGCCACTGAATTCGGGATACCTACCTAGTAACGAGTTGGGCCCCCTCTGGCCTTGATAACGGCTGCCACACGACGAGGCATAGATTCAACAAGTTTCTGGAAACGTTCCACGGGAATGGCTTGCCAAATATTGGCTAAAGCTGTCCATGATTCAGGAAGTTTCTTTGGTGCTGTGTGATGGCCTTTCAAGCCTTGTTCCAAAACATCCCAAAGATGCTCAATAGGATTTAAGTCTGGGCTTCTAGGTGGCCAATTCATGACAGAGAAGTCAGAGGAATGCTCATCCAACCAGCCAGTAGCCAACCGGGACTTGTGAGAGGTACAGTTGTCTTGCTGGAAAACTCCATTACCGTGCGGATAACAGAACAGCATAAACGGATGGAGGTGATCACCCAGCAACTCTACGTACCGAATTGCATTAAGGGAGGTTGGTACACGCACCAAAGATCCCAAACTGTGCCACGAAAAAACACCCCACACCATGATTGAGCCACCATGCCCTTGTACTGTTCCAGCCAGGCATGCAGGATCCATGGTTTCAGGAGCCTGATGCCATATTCTCAGCTTCCCGTCGGCGTTAAATAGTCGGAATCGAGTCTCATCTCTCCATAAAGCAATGGTACTCTCGTAGGTCGACGGCTACCGAAACCCATACGGTGAAGCGAGCGTTGCACAGTCCGTTTACTGACTGTACGACTGGCACCGTCATTAACCTGGGTGGTAATTTGAGCTAATGTTTGGCTTCGCTGGCTACGTACAATACGTCTGAGCCGTCTCTCACCACGCACTGTCAAGGCTAATTGTCCTTTGCAGTTTGCCCGATCGCTAGTTTCTTTTCCACCATCCATGTATTCTTGGTATACTCTTGACACTGTCGACCTTGAAAATCCTAGCTGTCTGACGATTTCGGAAATTGAATGGCCCATGCGTCGCGCACCTACGATTTGTCCACGATCGAAGGCGTCTAAATCAGGCAGTATACCCTTACTGGCAATTCCAACAACTAATTCAGAACAACCACAGTACGCGCTATATATGCAGTTACCACAGCGCCCTCACCTGTGCATACATGATGCGCAGTGCTACACAATTTGCATAGGCTTTGCTATCCCTAATTCAATGGCACTTCAGTGTATATATATATATATATATATATATATATATATATATATAATCCCCTTAATGGCCGTTCTTACAAAGGGGGTCTGAAATTTCCCATTCTTAAGAAGGAATCGGAAAAATGGGCCCCGTAAGCTAAAGCGTTACGGATTACTGCTACTGGGTTTGGCGCGCTGCCAAAATTATAACTCGCGACGCCAGGCAATATTGTTCTCTCCTCAGAATCGTTATTGAGGAAAGTAATCCTACGTTAAAAACCTACAGGAAATATTTTATTTACATTAAAGATTTTCAAACTGAATTGGTTTAAACTCATAAAACAAAACTACTTTATTTAATAAAATTATGAGAGTGGCCTAAGCACTCAATTCAACAGAAACGGAGAGTGTGGTAAGATAAACCGGAATTAAACTGACGAAAAAGCTAAATCAAATCTTTCGTAATCTGAAACCATACAATCAAATAAATAAATAAAATTCAGGCACGCTTATTTAATAGAGTTATTGAAAAGGATCTCCTGATTAATTACACTCCATGAAATCAAAACCTATTCCCTCTCTTACTACCAAAGCCAATCATGTAAACAAAATCTGTCTAAAAAAGCAAATCCGCATTTAGAATATCACTTTTATTGATAGAATTTGAACTTTTGGTGTATTAAACAAATTTCTAAGAATTCTATGCAAAACTCGGAGTATGCCACTACAATCCAAGACACTAATACAATTTGAAGAATATTTACATACGGCTGTTTTACCTTGCTGTTGTAATAAAACTTACGGATAAGACTTATTAATTATCTATGTAGAAGGGAAGTTTTCATTTAAATAGCTGAAGCAAACTGGTAACTTTCGTCAATAAAACTTAACATGATGTCCTGGAACTCACGAAACAGAAGAAAGCCATAGTGGAAACTTACGGTGCATAATTCAATTGCAGTGATTCACGTCGGGTTAGAACAGAAACATGAGAATTCTTAAATAATAATTATTTACATAAATAAATAAATTTGTAAAATATATATATATAACATGAGATGACCCGAAAAGTAATCTCCTGAAATAAGCATCGAATACAATGAACAAAGCAGTTTATTGCAGCCAAAACATGACCTTACAGCACTGCTTCTGGCGAGAGTACAAGTTCCTGTAAACGGGTTGACAGAAATTGGCGTGGTAGGTTAGTAATGGTAAAGGACGGAAAGGTTACCATAGAGAGATAGAACTCGAATTACAGGCGATTAGAGGTGGTTAAAATTTATTACATATACAGGGTGTCCCAAAATAACCCCATAAACTCTGCACAGCTAGATTCCTCGTTGGAAGTACATAAAAACTGCCCAAAGAAGCGTTCCTGTACGATCCATAGTTTACGAGAAAAATACGAAAAACAAAGTATGACGTCACTGCCAGTGCAAGAAAAAACACTTTATTGAACATATCAACAGCATGCACAATTTAAAGCCGATTTTCAAAGTGTCCATCGTGCATGTCGAGGCAGGCTTGAGCACGCCGTGGAATGGCTGTCATCACACGTTGCAGCATCACGGGGTCCGCCGAAGTACAAGCAGCATGCAGACGATCAAATAAGTCCATTTGTGTTGTCACTAAGTCTCGACACACCAGTTCCTTTAGATGGCCCCATAGGAAAAAATCCAACGGTGTAAGATCTGGCGAACATGGCGGCCGTAGAACCGGACCCCCACGTCCGATCCAGCGGCTGGGGTATTCCATATCCAGACAACCACGTACAGGAGCACAGAAATACGCCGGAGCCCCATCATGCTGGAACCAAAGTCCCTGTATTGCCGCTAATGGTATGTCATCGAGGAATTCGGTTAAACCCTCATTGAGAAACACGAAATACGACTGTTCCGAGAGCAGTTCAGGCAACAGATTGGTCGAAGCAGGCGATCCCCGAGTATGCCGGCCCACACGTTAAGAGACCAACGTTCCTGGTGTTTCTGCGGCCGGATTGCATGCGGATTGACCTGGGACCACATATGGCTGTTGTGATGGTTGAATACCCCATCACTAGTGAAACATGATTCATCAGTCCACAGGATATGTGCAATGAAACCATTATCTGTGTTCTGTTGCTGCAATAGCCATTCACAGAAGGCCACGCGTTTCTGAAAGCATCTGGTTTCAGACCTTGCACGGTTGTGTACCGAAATGGGTGTAGCCTCTCAGACCGTAAAGGCCTGTGCACAGTACTTTTACTCGAAGTCATCTCACGGGCTAATGCGCGTGTGCTTACATCGGGCTTTTCTTCTACCCGCTGCAGTATTGAATCCGCCTGTGCTACCGTCAGGCCGCTCCGCGGACTTCCAGTATCGTGAAGATTGGCTGTTGGCAAGACGCTTCCCGTATTTCGCAGTCTGTCGTCCAGCCTACGGATGACGTTGACATCGGGAGGACGGCGGGATGGATATCGACGGGCATACTCCCTAGCAGTTCGTAAGGCATTTCCATTACATCGGCCGTACATCAAGTACATGTCGCAGTAGTCACGAACGGAGTACATGGCCACCATACCAAGACTACCGGTAGCTGCAAGATGCAGCCTTTTAAATACCAGTTCAACGGCGGCTTAACGTCATTCCATGGAGCGTGCGTATGCATGACGCGATATGCGCGGCAAACGTTTTAAACATTATCGTCTG
Source organism: Dolomedes plantarius (assembly GCA_907164885.2). NCBI lineage: Eukaryota > Metazoa > Arthropoda > Arachnida > Araneae > Dolomedidae > Dolomedes > Dolomedes plantarius. The sequence goes on along the minus strand of OU015494.1, from coordinate 101,908,690 downwards.
GAAAGATATGCAAATATTGTTGTTGATATGTCCAATAAAGTGTTTTTTTCTTGCACCGGCAGTGACGTCATACTTTGTTTTTCGTATTTTTCTCGTAAACTATGGATCGTACAGAAACGCTTCTTTGGACAGTTTATATGTACTCCCAACGAGGAATCTGGCTGTGCAGAGTTTATGCGGTCGTTTTGGGACACCCTGTATATATATATATATATATATATTTACATATATATATACAGTCGGCAGCAAAACCAGTCGAGCAACAGTCCCTTTGAAGATTTTTCTTAAATCAAGTTTAATTTAACGATCCCTTCCAACGAAAGAATAAATAAAAAATATTTGCCTCAAATTAAAAAAAACAATCAATAATAATAAATATCAGTAATTGTTGTTGCCTTTCGTGAAATTCCCACAGTGGAAATTATTTTTGACACCAAGTGAAGTTGTAACAAATATTGGATTATCTTACTATAATTATGTGTAGAAATTAAGTTGTATTTATAAAAAAATAAATAAATTTAATAAAATATAATTGAAGAATCAAAAACAGTAATAACAAACGTTCAGATGATTTTTCAAAATTCTTTCGAGCCTGAATAAAATCGGTTTTCAAAACATGGTATTTAACTGCTGCTGGAGAATCATTCTCTAAGCGATAGAGGGCAAGTATTTCCGGACTCAGTTGTTAGTACTTATGCAAAGTGGACGCCCAATACAATGCAGCACACTGTTTGTCATTGCTTAAACATCTGGCCATTTGGCTCGTTTTCAGTTTGAAAATATAAATAATTTTGTGCACTATCGGAAAATTTCAATAAAACGTGATCTGTAGAATTTAACGAAATTTTTTTTTTTTCAGACGCACTATCAAATGGCCTATTGCAACTAATCCCAGACCAGAAATACGAGATTTCTTCCCTCCCTTAGATGTAAATACAATACTATTTGTGTTGTTATTAATAAATAGTGGTGGGACAAATCAATCACTGAGGTGCTATAAAAGCGCAGTGCGGTTTGTCAATGGTCTTCCTTTGATGAATATATATAAAACGCGTAGGCACAAAAATCGACGACCTGATGTAAACATTAGCGGCCGGGATTTACGCAATGAAATCAGGAAAGTGAAAATTCGGAAGTCTCAAGAAAGAAATAATTCATTAAGAGAGAGCATAAATGATCTCGAGGTGCCAGTTTATTTTCTACACCATTTTATAAGCGAAGAAATTTTTTCAACAATTTATTATTTGATGTGATTAAGTGTGAACATAAAGAGAGTGATGACGCTATATTTTACTCCATTTTTTTTAAGTGAAAAAAAATTTCCCCAACTATTTCTTACTTGATAAAGTGTATATATCTCAATTTTGGAAAATAGTACATACAGAGAGGGATGTAATTTATAAAACCATCTGTTCTGAAATTCCCATTTTTTAATCACGATGTTTAAGAATCAGATTTATAGAGAACAACGTATGTTTCTGATGAGGTTTTTGCAAAAGAAAATATAAAACTAAAAGCGACCATGCTGGTCGCGCAGCGGCTAGTTTATAACTAAAAATGAATAAACTAACAGAGATAAAATAAGAATATACACAAAAAGAAATCAGGGCAAGATTCTGTTCCGAACCATAAAACGACACCGATGAATATTTGTACCCCGTTCAAGGTTTTATCCGAACGCTTAAGAAAAATGCTAGAGTTGCAATAATGATCATTACTGAATTTAATCAACTAAAATTGATTACTGACTAATTAAATTGCGGGACCAAAATTTTAGTTCGTTATATACCGGTTTCGAATTATTATTACTAGGTTGCTTTTTTACACTATCGAGGAAGAAAGTAAAACTTTTTCTGCAATCATAAAACTTTCTATGCGGATTGAATGGGGTCTCAAAAAAAAAAAAAAAGCATCCTCAATGCAGTCGTCCCAAGCTCAGTGTTCAAAAAGTTGTGAGCATAAAATTATACAGCCGATGCACGTAATTCAGCGATTGGATAATCGGTCCGAATACGAAAGGTGCTTGTACAGAATCCGAGGACAAACGAAAAATGGATTTAGTGCAGTATTAAAAATGGTGAAAAACTTATAAATTGGCTAGGTATATTGCTTTTTTTTGGTGAACATTGTACTGTATGCAAAATTCGTTATTGATCACCTACGTGTCCGGTATATAAACACTTTAAGGATTGACCCTTGAATATAACATTTCTTTGAATATTAAAAATGAGGAACAATTGCGAGGACAGAAGCCTCTAAAACTATTACATAAATTTCCTCCCAAATAGGTTACGCAATTTTTCTTATTAAAAAAAAGTTAGTTACATTGATAATATAATTTAGAGCCTGGGGCTTCTCGTAAACTAAAATAATATTGTCAAGACCTTTTATTTTTAGACATCACTAATAAGTTTCAGTATTTTAGGTTGGCAAAATATAATGATTCTTTTCAAAAATTGTGTCGAGATAAAAATTCGAGTGGCATTCTTTGCTTTTGAACTCGATTTCTTCTTTTAAATTCATATCGAATTGCGTTTAATTCTTAAATTAATTCCGCTTATTGAAAGAAAATCTCACGTTCCCAAATACCGGTTTATGACGAAAAAATAACAGTAATATGTGATTCTTATAAGCGGTTCTCTTTTTTTTTGAACTAATAAAATTCCTATCATTGCCTTTATGATAACATTTTTTATTTAATAACGTCGGTGCGGGTGTCTAACGTAAGCTAGAATGTTAGGCACCCGCAAATTTCATGCATGCAAAATTAAACCCACCACATTTTTATAAAGTCAAAAATGTTTTTCCCCGAAATCGACAATTTTGATGGCCAAATAAAAAATGTTATCATAAAGGCAATGATAGGAATTTTATTAGTTCAAAAAAAAAGAGAACCGCTTATAAGAATCACATATTACTGTTATTTTTTCGTCATAAACCGGTATTTGGGAACGTGAGATTTTCTTTCAATAAGCGGAATTAATTTAAGAATTAAACGCAATTCGATATGAATTTAAAAGAAGAAATCGAGTTCAAAAGCAAAGAATGCCACTCGAATTTTTATCTCGACACAATTTTTGAAAAGAATCATTATATTTTGCCAACCTAAAATACTGAAACTTATTAGTGATGTCTAAAAATAAAAGGTCTTGACAATATTATTTTAGTTTACGAGAAGCCCCAGGCTCTAAATTATATTATCAATGTAACTAACTTTTTTTTAATAAGAAAAATTGCGTAACCTATTTGGGAGGAAATTTATGTAATAGTTTTAGAGGCTTCTGTCCTCGCAATTGTTCCTCATTTTTAATATTCAAAGAAATGTTATATTCAAGGGTCAATCCTTAAAGTGTTTATATACCGGACACGTAGGTGATCAATAACGAATTTTGCATACAGTACAATGTTCACCAAACAAAAGCAATATACCGAGCCAATTTATAAGTTTTTCACCATTTTTAATACTGCACTAAATCCATTTTTCGTTTGTCCTCGGATTCTGTACAAGCACCTTTCGTATTCGGACCGATTATCCAATCGCTGAATTACGTGCATCGGCTGTATAATTTTATGCTCACAACTTTTTGAACACTGAGCTTGGGACGACTGCATTGAGGATGCTTTTTTTTTTTTTTTTTGAGACCCCATTCAATCCGCATAGAAAGTTTTATGATTGCAGAAAAAGTTTTACTTTCTTCCTCGATAGTGTAAAAAAGCAACCTAGTAATAATAATTCGAAACCGGTATATAACGAACTAAAATTTTGGTCCCGCAATTTAATTAGTCAGTAATCAATTTTAGTTGATTAAATTCAGTAATGATCATTATTGCAACTCTAGCATTTTTCTTAAGCGTTCGGATAAAACCTTGAACGGGGTACAAATATTCATCGGTGTCGTTTTATGGCTCGGAACAGAATCTTGCCCTGATTTCGTTTTGAAAATATAAAACTAAAAGCGACCAGCATGGTCGCTTTTAGTTTTATATTTTCTTTTGCAAAAACCTCATCAGAAACATACGTTGTTCTCTATAAATCTGATTCTTAAACATCGTGATTAAAAAATGGGAATTTCAGAACAGATGGTTTTATAAATTACATCCCTCTCTGTATGTACTATTTTCCAAAATTGAGATATATACACTTTATCAAGTAAGAAATAGTTGGGGAAATTTTTTTTCACTTAAAAAAAAATGGAGTAAAATATAGCGTCATCACTCTCTTTATGTTCACACTTAATCACATCAAATAATAAATTGTTGAAAAAATTTCTTCGCTTATAAAATGGTGTAGAAAATAAACTGGCACCTCGAGATCATTTATGCTCTCTCTTAATGAATTATTTCTTTCTTGAGACTTCCGAATTTTCACTTTCCTGATTTCATTGCGTAAATCCCGGCCGCTAATGTTTACATCAGGTCGTCGATTTTTGTGCCTACGCGTTTTATATATATTCATCAAAGGAAGACCATTGACAAACCGCACTGCACTTTTATAGCACCTCAGTGATTGATTTGTCCCACCACTATTTATTAATAACAACACAAATAGTATTGTATTTACATCTAAGGGAGGGAAGAAATCTCGTATTTCTGGTCTGGGATTAGTTGCAATAGGCCATTTGATAGTGCGTCTGAAAAAAAAAAAAATTTCGTTAAATTCTACAGATCACGTTTTATTGAAATTTTCCGATAGTGAACAAAATTATTTATATTTTCAAACTGAAAACGAGCCAAATGGCCAGATGTTTAAGCAATGACAAACAGTGTGCTGCATTGTATTGGGCGTCCACTTTGCATAAGTACTAACAACTGAGTCCGGAAATACTTGCCCTCTATCGCTTAGAGAATGATTCTCCAGCAGCAGTTAAATACCATGTTTTGAAAACCGATTTTATTCAGGCTCGAAAGAATTTTGAAAAATCATCTGAACGTTTGTTATTACTGTTTTTGATTCTTCAATTATATTTTATTAAATTTATTTATTTTTTTATAAATACAACTTAATTTCTACACATAATTATAGTAAGATAATCCAATATTTGTTACAACTTCACTTGGTGTCAAAAATAATTTCCACTGTGGGAATTTCACGAAAGGCAACAACAATTACTGATATTTATTATTATTGATTGTTTTTTTTAATTTGAGGCAAATATTTTTTATTTATTCTTTCGTTGGAAGGGATCGTTAAATTAAACTTGATTTAAGAAAAATCTTCAAAGGGACTGTTGCTCGACTGGTTTTGCTGCCGACTGTACAGGGTGATCCAAAAGTCGCAGAAAAAGTAAAAATTCAATAATTCGAAAAGTATAGACAGTAGCCCGATGAGGTTTCCACCAAAATACACAGAGAGACAGGATTTTTTTAAAATTAACGAACAGTTTTTATTGTCAAAAAAGTTACATTTTCACCAACAGATAGCGCTGTAGTGTCATGGAGCTGCTGTCTGTCGCTATTTAATCAGATCCGCCGACCAATACACCTTTTCTGAATTTTTTTTCTGTCACAGGAGAGAGTTATGAAGCGCTTTTAAGAAACCGCATCATTCCCTCCTTGCAAGAGCGGCCAGCTCACCATAGTGTAACATTCATGCAGGTTGGAGCGTCTCCGCGCATCATAGATCCTATCCAGCACATGCTGCGATCGACATTTAGCAATGACTGTGACTTCAGCCGCTCTTTCCCGCCCGAATGGCCACCAAGGGCTCAAAACCTTACACGTTGTGACTTTCGGTTATATACCTAGTTGAACACAAAAGTCAGCCGACGTCATTGGCCATGTTGAAAGAAGCTATTCGCTATCATGGACAGGAATTAGAGCTGAATCCCTCTTCTACGCTGTGTAGTGCCGTTCCACGTCTGACAGCCATTCTCATGAATGATGGCCGTCTCATTGAACATTTGTATTCTTAGCTGTGTTGCGAACTATGCTTCGCCACTGTAAAAACTACTGACACAACTGAAGCGCCACCTGTTGGGGATGAATTTAACTATTCTGGCAATAAAATGTTTAGTTATTTAAAACAAAACCCATGTCTAACTGTGAATTTCTGTGAAATCCGCATCGTGCTACTTTCTGTAATTTTCGAATTATTGAATTTTTACTTTTTATGTGACATTTAGATCAATCTGTACACACACACATTTACATTAGGACATTTTATAGTTAACGCATAAAGTTTTATTTACATATCTGTATATCTAATTATTACAAAATTATCAAGAACTCTGCATGGTTGATTTAATTAATAATTATTTACATCAGAGGATATTTATCATGAACGGAACATACTGAAAATGACGAGTGAGTACAAATACTTTCTATCTCGGTTTTCTGGTAAGAATTTCAAAAATTGCGGAGATAACGGTTGTAAGTCTCATGTATTACGCATTAATTTAATTGAAGCGCCATTTTGTTTACTTTTTACGCCACTTCAGTTATTGAAAAAAAAAACTTTAGACTCCTTTTACCTCGTATAGTACTTTGTACCAGAGTATTTCTTTGGTCCACACGAGGTAACGAAACACCTCTAAGAAATTTGTTCGACACCCACTAGAACACTGGATGTCATTCTTGATTAATAATGGATATTTTGCCTTCGACTCTCAGCCGAAGGATGCAAAACTATTTCTTTTGTTTGCCATTAGATTGTTTATCTTCTTCTGGCTCATGCGGGCTTTCAAAGAAACAGAGTAGAAAACACTTGTGTTGCATCAACGCAGGAAAATATTAATGTCATTTCCTGTGACGCTAAATTAATTACCTAAATTTTGATGCTTAAAGTTATCCACAAGAAGTTTTTCAAGAAAACTGCATTACGGATGTAATTATCAATTATTCATATATACGTATATATACAGAGATAGTGAGATTTGATCATTACATAATCAACCACATTTATGTAAAGTTTGTATTTTTAAGCTACCTTTTAAGTTCTAAGATAACAAAACTAAATCCCATAAAGTTTAATTTTACATTTTCGCACTGATAGAAATTAACTTTTATAAGGTAGAAATACATCGTTAAATACATATTTCTACTGTTTGTTTTAAAACATTTATAATTTTCCTGAGATACGTACAAACAAAGTATTTTTTTCACGAAAGTAGATTTACGAATTCACAGTTAATTAATTTATTAATAATGCAAACTCATCCGAAAGATAATTAGATTTATGAATTCTGTAATTAAAATAAACAGCCCCTAACGCTGATAAATATTTAAAAATATGAAAATGAATAGTACTGATTTGCCATTGTAAGCTTTTCTATTAGCAGCTTACAGTGTTTCAGTTTGTAATAACAGCTAAAGGAAAACAATACCGCTCACAGAATGTTACTAGAATTTTGTGTATAACTACCTTTTTTTTCACAAAAAATTAAATATGATTGTAAACCCCTATATATTGAATTATTCATATTCAAATCAATGCTATGTAAATAGTATGGAATAATTTTTCAATAAGCAAAATCCTTTGAGTCTCCAAACCATAATTTCGTATTAAAGATTTTTTCCTAATTTATTTTCTCTAGTTTTAAGCCTCGTTTTTCTCGATTATCTACGTGAAACTACATGATGCATCAATGAATTAACTTTATTTATACTATTCACGCATTCATCTAAGAATTTCTGGTATATATTTAATGTTTTATCAAAGTATAATAACAATTTTCAGGTCTATATCAAAATCGAAATCTCATGAGGACTTTTCGTTTTTTTTGGTGTTAATTTTTAATTTCTGAGATAAAGAAAATAAAACAATGATCAATATATTTCCTTAAAAGAAAGGTAAAGTAGTTTTGAGAATAACCTCTGTGTTTTTAACTAAAAAAATCACAAATTTTATAAGTTATATTCAGAAAAATATATGCTAATTTATATTTTTGCCATGAGTAGTAGATTAGATTAAAGAAACTATGTGAAACTGAACTTAAGGTCATAATACCTAATTCTAAACTGACACAAAAACTGCTTCATATTTTTTCTACTGAAGTAGTCATCATTGAGAAAATTATTTTATCTTGTTGCAAAATCTTTTAAAGCTCTAACATAAGAAATAAGATTTGCAACTCTCATTTACCTATTAAACAGCGGCAGAACACGAACAATGAACCAATTGAGTAAAATACTGACTGTAGTTAACAGATAGGAAAACAGTTGAATCGTAATGTAAATTAGCATTATTGGCTCCTTCACAACCGTAGAAACAAATGCGCTTAGTACATATTTTTCCATTTAAATTAAAATGCTACATCATCAGTGTTATCGGTCTTACTAACATCATCTCTCTCTAAATAAAATTTGTATCGTACTAAAATTAGTTTGCGAATATAGAAAGAGGTAATAAGAACCTGAGGTGAAAAATAATCTTTGAAAAGTTTTAGTTATTTCGTTGGTATATAGAATTAAATTGAGTGAAAAATAGGTATGAAAGTAGAGAAAGACATTCATTAATTGAAGTTTAATAAATGAAATTCTAAACAAGTATATAAAATAAATCTGGAATATATAGATCGTTTAACACTCCTATTTTGAAATTTTCTTAGTGGGATTTTAAGTATGTGTGTTTTTCCAAAATATCGAGTTTTTTGGAAAAACACTACATACTCGTACATACACTTCCTACATTTAATGTACGCGAAAAAATGCTAACATGTATCAGTGCATTAATTAAAAAGTAAATTAATTGCGTATGTTGTCCTTAAACTTTAGGTTATATATCAATCTAACATACTAGCATCAGAACAGATATATTCTGTACATATAAACATGCACTGCTATTTCAAATAAAACAGCTGTGTATATACATCTTCAAACATGTATCGGTACATTAAGTTGTAAATTAACAGTAATAATAAAATTGTAATTAGATAGTACATTAGTGGTAAACACATTTTCCTTAAACTCTAGATTATATATGACTAAAACATATTGGCATCAGCACTAAAAATTATTCTGTCCATATACAGATATATTCCTTTTTCAAATAATACTGGGGGGGGGGGGTAAAATTATACCTATCGGCGACTGACACCATACAGCTAGCCGGACTCTTCAGAAATATTCATTGTCTATCACGGACTATGATACAAAATTTACAGAAAAAACGGAAAAGGGCATATAACTGAAAATTAGGTGGGGCTTTAAGCAACAAAATATACATTTCCACCGAACAAGGAACTTAGACCTCAGTTTCGCACTGATTAAGTGTTCCTCAGCAAAACATAGTAAGACATAGACAAGTCTTATGAAGTGCTCCTCAGCAAGATATAACCGATGAATAGGCTAGAGAAAAAGGAATTCCTAATGTGGAATTTCTGTAAATTTTTACTAGTGACTGATAAAGTGCAGTGAACCAGCCCACTTCGTCGAGAAACAAAGTCTATCACGAATTGAGATACAAAATTTACAGCGCAAGAAAATGACAAAATGCATAAGGTGTGCCAAAAAGGGGAACTTTCAGAAAAAAAATTACATTTCCAGTAAACAGGTAGCTTTGGACCGAGGTTTAGCACTTATGAAGTGCAGCAAGACATCACCGATGAAAACGCTAAAGGAAAGGGAATTCTTAATGTGGAATCTCTGTATCAAGAATCCCATTTTATTGAAAAACAAAATAAAAATAAAGTAGGCATTTTGTTTCTATACCTACCACAACACACATACAGAGGCGGAAATATATGAAACAAAAGGAAAGACCTGACAAACAACGTATGAGTTTAGATGGCTTAGTGAATAATTTTAGTTAATCGCATTTTGACAGCTATTTATGGGATTACCCATCTGATCCTGATCTATTACTTTTAAATAGTATACTAAATTTCTCATTCAGGCTCATTTATAACATTGCAAGAAAAAATAATCAATTAATTATATTACGGTTTTGTGTATATCAGGAATTATATATATATATATATATATATATATATATATATATATATATATATATATATATATATATATATATATATATATAAATAACACAACAATATCACACCGTACAAATATCCATTTTGTCTAAAAATGAAATGCCTCAAACCTGGGTGGTATATAGAGTGTTCGTAAACTGTGTCGACAAAATAAGAGGGATAATAGTATTCCTCAAGACGAATAATATTTAAGATGCAACCTAAGGCCACATTTCACTCAGTGTGTCAGAAAAGCGTAAAATTCAGGGTCCAAGGTGAACTTTCGTCACAGAAAAAAAGTAAGAATTAACCAAATCATAAGTTTCAATCCCATTTATGTCAGAAAAAGACTCAAAGTAGATGCTAAAAATGCCATCCAAGGATTTTGTGGCACAATGAACATCGGCGAATGAAATACTGGCGTACACTCCTGGTGTGGTGTTAATCTTGTCCGAGATCATCCACAGAGTCCGCAGGTGTCTCGCACATCAAAGACTTCATGCGTTTTAAAAAGAAGAAGTCTAATGGATTTAGGTCAGGAGTGTTTGGTAGCCCAGCCACAGGTCCTCCACGTCCAATCCACCGTCCAGAATATGTGTCATTCAGACAATGGCGGCCGGCGCAGCTAAAGTGTGATGGGGCTCCATCATAAACAAACCACATGTTCCTCAGTCTGGTGAGCAGAAGCGCTTACAAGAAACCGGGAAGCACTTGCTCCAGGAAGACACGGTACGCTGCCACTGTTAGACATTATGGCAAGAGATACTGTCCCACCAGCCAATCCCGAACGATACCTGGCAAGATACTCCCTGAATATCTCTGCTGGTGTTTACGAGGAGAAGTAGCTTGGGGATTGGTTTCAAATACGGGATTTCGAAACTTATCATTGAGTTAATTCACATTTTACGAAAGTCCAACTTGGGCATTGAACATACGCTTTTCTGACCCATTGAGTGGAATATTTCCCTGGGTTACATTGTAAATATTGTTCGCCTTGACGAGTACTGTCATCCCACCTATTTTGTCGACAGAGTTTACGAACACCCTGTATTAACATATGTCTTAATGGCATTTTAAAGACTTATATATATATATATATATATATATATATATATAATATATATTAATATATATATATATATATATATATATTATATATATATATATATTAATATATATTATATATATATATTATATATATATATATTAATATATATTATATATATATATATATATATATATATATATATATATATATATATATATATATATATATATATATATATATATATATATATATATATATATATATATATTCTTGAGCATTTTAATTATTCTCTAAAACAAGAAAAATTGTCATTAACTAGTATAGAAAAGTATCACTACACAAATATTTGTACCGTAAATATTCCTTCTTGGAATGATGATACTGAGAATACTATTAATAAAAATTTTTAGATGAATATTATTTTGAATTCCTGTAATAGACAATACATCTCATTCAATAATTATACAAAAAAACCTCTCAAATCTGAATACTATGAACACATCTCTCCGAGCCGTTTTTAAAATATATTGATAAGACTGCTTAAATATGAAAGAAAAACCTTAGCAGCAAGGAGAGATGTTTAACCTTATTAGTTACACAAACATAGGTAATAAAAGTCAGCCTCTGATTCACAAGCTCATAAAATTACCAGAGGTTATAACGTAGAACCGCATGTGGCTTATTTGTTTGTTTGGACACATTCAGCCTTTTTAATTATGATTAGCAAAGATAAGTTTGCTTTAGACCGTTTTCCGTCGTAATGGTCTAAATTTTATTCTTGTTTTTATAGAGGTAAGCAGAATTAAAACTACATCTTAGACATAAACAAGAAAAAATAAAAGAAGTTTTGCTCGAGTATTCAAAAAATTCTTTCGCTTTTGAATAGCTTAAGAGGTCTGGGGTTGACATTTGCTATTTGGCATTTATTTTGATATATATATATCTTACCTTCCCATTATAATTTATATATTATATTTATTATATTTTACATTGCTGTTCAGATGTCTAGTATTTATTTTTGTATTCCAGACAGGATTTATTGCATTTGAAAACATTTTTAAACTAATAAATAAGAACGTTTCTAGTGTTATTCACTTTTGAGTAAAATGTTTTAATTTTTTTGTTTTATTGTTAGATAAATGACAAGCAACTACTTATTAATCTATAACAAGCAACATTCACCTAAAGGAATAAATGTTTGGAAAATATATTTTACACTTTATGAGCACTTGTACATTTTTAAAACGCTACCCTTTTTGTATGATTCAGAAAATACAATCGAAACTTTAAAATAAAATGTACAACCTCCCAGTTCATATTATTTATGTCTATAACTTAATATTATTTTAAAAACAACGTCTTCTAATTCTAAAACTATAGCGATCAATTTATGTCTAACTCTTATACAAACGGATTCTAAAAAAGAGTAAAACCTAGAAAAACACAGTAAATGAGAACGATAGGGAAAAAAGTTAAAACTTTGGAGAGTCACTAAAGCAATCGGTAATTCAGTATCGTCGTCAAAATGATAACGGGAAAGAATAATTCAGGAGTCAGGAGTGGGATTAGTGAACCGCAGAATGAACTCCTCTTTCCGAATTTCTATCATTTTCAGTGGACTCTAGAGGCCATTATATGTCATTAATCTTTTTTTAGGATGCATATGTATATGCATACTGAATATCCGTATATTTTAGGGTACATGCGTGTAAGATATGCAAATATAATATAGATATATTGCTATAAATACCAATGTATATAGAAAATGGAAAATAAAAATCAAGACCTAAAAATAAACCAATGTAAGAAGTTCAAAATTATGGTCGTCTTACTTTGGTTTACCTTCATGTCATGTTTTCAGATTTAGCTCTTTTTTCTTATTTCTGAAGAAAAAGTACTGCGATTTCCGCTTGACTACGCAAGGATTTGTATTAATCTAAAAATTTCTATTCCAGTTATAGTAACAATTTTCAAAAACTTTTATTTCATTTCTAATTCAATTTTTCATATATCTGCAACAAAATAAAATGCTTGACAAAATAAAATAACTAAACAGGATTTTACATCTTTAGAAAACTCTTTGATGAAGAAAAAACTGTAAAATAATGTATGACTTATAACTGAAGAAATAACAGAATTTTAGAAGAAAAATATTTTTTCCCATTTACATCTTCAATTGCTTATACTTATTAATAGTATGAAATGCACTTTTATCAGAAAAGGCTTGGGGTATTTTTGTTCAATGCATAAACTATATTTTGATTTGTTTTATATGCTATTTTCTCCCATTCAGTTTTGATTACTGATTATTGCTTAGCTGTCCTAGTAATGTGAGACTTTCTGGCTTTTAAGTCTAGAATGAACCATAAGTTTTTAATAAAATTAATATCCATAAACTGGGGAGGTATAACTAATCTTCTTCTGGCTTTATATAGCAGCCATTCTCGAGTAATAAGAACAGTTTGTTTTGGATCATTATCCCGCAGGAAATAATGAGTGTGTTTCCATTCTACGCTTTTCGGAATTTGGCCGTAGATTATGCCTTATTATTACTGTTATTACTATTATTATTATTATTATTATTATCATTATTATAATTATTATTTAAGCGGAGCATTTGTCATGTAGACATTCGCCTATAATTCACCGCAGATTGCTGGCCATTTTATTATGGGGGCACATATAGGCGGACTAGCATTACCCTCTATGAAAGGACGACACAAAGGGAGGTATTTTAGTCGCGCGCACTGGAATTCGATCCGAGCTCCCTCGGCACCGTAAGCCAGCAGGGCCACCACAGGGCCAGCACAAGCCACTACCGTAAAATGTCAATATACTACCTTGCATTTATATTTACTTTACGAAATTGGAAGTTACCATCTCCAGAATATATCATGAACCGTCATACTCTACAGCACAGCCTCGAACATATATAAGTATTGGTGAAATATACTCTGGTTTCAACTCCATATTAAGGGGTCACCTAATTGTGTTATTGCCATCTAAGTCCAAAAAGTTGAATTTGTTTACCTCAGTAAATAATGCATTTTTTAAAACAAAATTCAATTGGCATATTTCTGTATGTTTCGGCAAAGAGCAAAACGCTTCTTTCGGTTATTTTTACTAGTATGTAGTTATTTTTCCTCGATACTCTAACGGGATAATCAATATGTTTTAAAATATTTCAAATAGTGATAACACAAAGACGTTTTCCTTTAATGTCAACAATGATTTTCGCACATGTTTGTGTAATCGAACATAGAGTCCTTTGACCTTTTGCAACAATGCCTCGGCGATCTTTTTTAGGCGACCTGAACAGGTTTTATTGGCTCCAGATACACGGGCCTCTTCCCTTCATAATACATACGTATTAGTAAAAAGACCTTTTCCCACTTCTTTTCTAGTGTCGCGATAGTTTTTACTTTACTTTTAGTGAAATAATTTGTTCCCGAAAAGAATCAGATATCTGTCTAACACAGTTTAGTTTAAATCAGACATCAAAATCGAATGGACCAAATAGGTAATGAAACAACTGACAATCTTGTTTATTAAAGGAAGAAAATATTCAAAACTATTATAGATGACAATAGATTAAATACTAAATACTAATAATTTGGGTAGGCAATTGTAGCCATAAACATGCAAATATTCATCGTTCTCCTAAAATGTTGATATTTGTTCTAATGTTATAAGTAAAATACTATTTTTCAGTTTTTCCTTCAACAAACATTATTTTGAAAATTGAATTATTGTAAACTGTTTTATTGTTTCATTTTGTCATGCTTCTTCTTTCTGTAAATATATGAAAAAGTGTAAAAGTGTACAAATGATGTGTTTAATGTATATGTTTTGTGTACAGCTCATATTGTTACCATAAAATAATGTTGTAAGATTAATCTTAATCAAGTTTCATTAGGAAAACTAAATTATTTTCTCTTAATTACTCAGAAAAATGAAAAATTGTGAAAATACAATATGTAACAAAACGTGTAACAAAGTAATTGATACACAAATTTTGCAGTTAATGTAAATTCTATATAACTGCAGACATATTGAATGTACTTAGATATGTATATAAGCATTAGGATCACTTTAATATTTAGTAGATCCTCCACGAGCTGCGATGACAGCCTTGCAGCCGTCCGGCATAGAAGATATCAATTTCTGAATGTAATCTTTTCCAGTTTCATGCATCCAAACACTAATAATGTTTTCCTGTAGTTTAATCTTGGTAGCAGGCATCTTAGCAGCAATTTTCGTACCCATTATACGCCAACAATTTATAGTTGTATTCAGATTAGGACAATTCCTAGGACAATCCAAAACTTTAATACCAGATTTTGTCAGATGGAGGGGGAGGGATTCTTTTCGAAGTATCCTTTATGTTGTGGACATGAAAACCTGAAAATGAGGCAACAAAATCATGTATGAATAAGTTAGATCGTACTTACCGATTTACCTACATGGATCGGTCGGTAAGCGGTATGCTCAGAGACCTAAAAGTGAAGCTTATCATCCAGATTGCATATCGCCTACTGTGGAATTCCCAGTGAGCCAAATGGTATGGGGATACATACCCAGAAAAGGGGTTGGATTTCTGAAAGTAATTACTGGAACTGTGAAAGCATCAGTTTATATCCAGATCTTGGAGTAGTGCTTAAAGCCAGCTATTTGGGATCTTTTTAAAGGTGCTGGAAATTGCTGGAAATTTCAACAGGTTTCTGCACTCGAATAGCTGGCTTTTCGGGTTTTATACAGAGAAATCGTAAATACCATTTAACTTATTCATACATTATTTTGTTGCCTCATTTTCAGGTTTTCATGTCCACAACATAATGGATATTTAAAAAATAATCCCCCCCCCCCATCTGACAAAAGCTGGTATTAAAGTTTGGGATTGTCCTACGAATAGTTCTAATTTGAATCCAACTGTAAATTTTTGGCGTATAATGGGTACGAAAATTGCTGCTAAGAAGCCTGCTGATAAGATTAAACTACAGGAAAAAATTATTAGTGTTTGGATCCATGAAATTGGAAAGGATTACATTCAGAAATTGATACCTTCTATGCCGGACGGCTGCAAGGCTGTCATCGTAGCTCGTGGAGGATCTACTAAATATTAAAGTGATCCTAATGCTTGTATACATATCTAAGTAGATTCAATATGTCTGCAGTTATGTAGAATTTCCATTAACTACAAAATTTGTGTATCAATTACTTTGTTCCACGTTTTGTTAAATATTGTATTTTCACAATTTTTAATTTTTCTGAGTAATTAAGTGTAAATAACTTATATATCCTAATGAAACTTGATTCAGATTATTCCCACAATATTATTTTATCGTAACAATATGAGCTGTACATAAAAAATACGCGTGAAACACATAATTTGCACCCTTTTCGACTTTTTCGCAGGTGATCCAGTTTATTTGTCCGCCACTATATATATAGACAAGGCTAGATTTGAGGTGGAACACGCCGAAACGGCGTTCCGGTACCTCTCTTTAGGTACCTCTCTTTATCAATAATTTGGAATACCCCCACACACACCCCGGAAGGATACCGTCCCGGCACCTCTATTTCTAGAAATCTAGCACTGTGTATATATATATATATATATATATATATATATATATATATATATATATATGTGTGTGTGTGTGTGTGTGTGTGTGTGTGTGTGTGTGTGTGTGTGTGTGTGTGTGTGTGTGTGTGTGTGTACATTTCAGTTTTACCTTCACCAAACATTTTTTTGAAAATTGATGAACCTGTTTTATTGTTGAACAAGGATGGACTTGTTCCATTTTTTCATCTGTGCAACAAGTAACAGTTACAAGAGCACACAAGAATTCTAAACTTAAACAGGAAAAATAAAGATTGAAAGAGATTCTGTAGTTATCAGATAAATTTGCTATTTTAGTAGTTAATGAAAATAGCGCGTAAATCAGAGTTTGATACAGTGGAGGGCCTGGCCGATGTATTGTAGTTACCACTACTCTTCATGAATGTCCTGAAGAGTTTTATATTCTAATTAAATAAAATAATTTGCGTTGTGAAAGTATGATTTTTTTTATATCTTCTAACTTATCAATATGAATATTGTGTTTGTTGACCTGTTGTAGGCTGTGATAATATATCGAGTTAATATATTCTTTATACTGAAATCATTTATACATGTATAAACAACAATTTCCTTTTAGTCCAGATTTGTTGTACAGAAAAATATAATATATATTATGATTATTGCCTTTCGTTTTTATACTAGAAAACAATATGAGTTCCTTGGATAGAAATACATACATTTAAAAATGTGTGTTTACAGTTATTTTAGATTAGGATTTAAATATTTTTATTCTGACATTTTGTATGATTTCAACTTTGTCATTCATACGTACTGTAAGACTCTTTATAAGTGCAATGAAACATTTAAAAAACGGGAAAACTTTTTGAAAGATGCTCATATTGGTAATATTTTATCATTTTATGTAACTTCAGAAAAGTCTTTTATCATTTGAGATCCATTCTGAACACAAGATTTCGAATAAATGTTGTTTCGAATATAAAAGATTAAGAAGGAGTGTTATTGATATATATCATAAGCCCCATTTTAGCCCAAACTAGTAAATCATTCTCAAAGGTGATTTCTTCAGATCACTTCATATATATAAGTCGCTGTATGAAAAGTCAGTATAAATCGCATCCCTTTTAGTTCTAACATTTGAATAAATGTTATTCGGATTACTTTAAAATTTCCTTCTGTAACAACTTTTATGTTTTTAGCGAGCTGCATTACTGAATATATAAGTGATAAAATATACAGAAAAGCTAGAGTATCACAAATTTGCAACTGAATTCTAGACGAATGAACCATCATAATTGAGATCCTATTCGACATCCAAGCCTTATAACCATTTATCTTCCTGCCAGTCTATGTCATGAGTAATGCAAGGGAGTACGAGAAACGCACCTGAATTATCAATTTTACAGTTTTCAGCAAATGTGTATAACTGTCAAGCTATTTACGCTACTTCTTAACTGACAGCCGTACAAATTATTCGCCGGTACTGTTAATGACGAATGCATAAACTTAAGTGTTTATGGGGAAACTGAATACCTCTATGAAAATAAAATATATTATGTATTCATCCGGATCGACGTGTCATACATTTGAAGTGTTGTTTAGATTGCATGTGTAATGAACTTGTAAGTTGTATTCACCGCTACTCTCATAAAAAAAATTGTATATAAAGAACAAGTATAGTAACAAGAAGCTGCAAAGATATATAGATATTAACCAGAACTGTCCACAAGCTATTGAAATTATTCTTAGTGTCAACCTCAATTAATTAAGCTCTGTTATATTTTTAATAGTAACAATTACCGTAAAATCTCGACTATAATACGCACCTGAGTATAATACGCATGCTTGATTTTGCATGAAATTTTCGGAAAAAATTAAAATTCGAATATAATATGGACCAAATTTTCAATATTTTATTTAAAAATTTCACAAATATTTATTAACATAAATAAAATTTGCAATAAAAAGAAACGAAAACGTCAAATTCGGTTGATAAAAACTTAAATTGTTAATTCAAAACAAACAATACTGTCAAATTATCAGTCTTAATCACTTTCACTAGAATACAGCTAATCTATTGTTTCTGCGTCCATGTCACAATTATTGTTGCCGTCGTAATATATATCGCCATCATCATCCTTACTTGACCATATGAACTGTGAGTTCCGTTTGTTGAAAAGGAATACTTGCTTAGTAAACGGGTGGATGAATCACGGAGTGCAGATGCGCTCGCGTCCGTGTTGCGGCAAAGTCTTACAGATGCTGTAAGTTCGTTTATCCAATATTTAAAACTACTTTTTTTTTGTACGCGAGTATAATACGCGCCCTCAATTTTGCGGACTAAATGCGAAAAGAAAAGTAAGTATTATACTCGAGATTTTACGGTACTTATTTACGTGAAAGTAATTTTATAAAATTTTATGTTTTTATGAATGAACAATATATTCTACAGTTTAGGAATGTGAGTTCTGTAAAGGAAAGCAAATGAATTTTTCCTAGAAAAATCAGTACTGTATCGTAACACAATACAAAGAGAGTTTTCTAATTATTTTATTTATTTGAATTTACTGGAAAGCATTGAAACGAGAACTTGTTCTTCAAACCTGCCCACTGTTTCTTGGAAAAACTTATATGAGGGACATATACATTACATAAAAGCTTAAAAATATAATTTATTTCTTATTTAGAAGGTAAAAGGTGTTTCAGGAACATAAAAATAGGACAAACCGAATACAAAATAATAAATTGCGCAATAAACTTCTTTTTTCCCCCTGACAATGCAACTAATGCAAACCCTTATCTAGTTAAAGATTAGAAGTTTAAAAAAAAACACTAGGAGTGAAAAAAATCATGAAAAATCCAATTATAGTCTCATCTTCCCACTGATTATACTCATATTTAATTCTCAGAGAGAAATATTCGACTAACAAAATATCAAAATATCTCACTCATAAATAGATTAAAATCAGATTAAAAAAAGGCCAACTTTTCATTCTTACTTCCTGTTTTAGAATTGTTTTCAAATTCTATACATTGCATTAAAATTTCTGCAGAAAGACTGAAAGAAGAGCAAATAATTTCATTAATCCCCTGTTGGGAAGATTAAGTTAAAAAAATATTTTTTTCAAGTCTAAGACCTAATTAATGCTAAGGCAGTTTTTAAGGCTCTAGTGCTAAGAAAACAAGCTTGAGCTTACAAACAAAGGGATTTATTGGAACTTGCCTGTGATACAATTAAATCTGTCCAAGACACTTCTTGCAGTCGATTTTGGTACGTCAGTCTTAGTTGCAATGCTCCGCGTAAAAACGTTGGAAACAACGTGTTCGATAAAATTACTGAAACATGATGAAACATTTCACCTTCTCTATCTGATTGTTGTGCAAACATTTAGTAGTTTTTAGTAGAATTCTTTTAATACAGTTCATACGGTTATGGCACTTTATTTGTTAAAATTAATATACATTTATCAATCAACAAATTTAATTTAATCCTAATGTTTAATACATGATTTCATAAAAATTTACTTAGGAAGTTTACAATAATTTCTTTGCCCTAAGTAAATGTTATTATCGGAAAGAGAAACCGAATTAGAAGAATAAAAAAGGGAAAATAATTCATCGCATCCATTTCCTTCTTTATCTAGAGATAAGAAAATGAAATGTTTTATTCCATTTATTAATATAAGATAGTGACCTACTCTGCTCTTAGTCCTGAAAACCCAAAAGAAAATTTCAAGATCTCATGCTTTTAGCGTAATTTCATCGTTCTAATGAGAAAGTAAAACATACTCCCTCTTTCTTTCATCTTCTAAACTTGAGTTGTTTTGGTATCAAATTTTATTTTATTTCCTAAAAATCAATTCAAGAGGATTGTGATAGGCTGTTCAGCTTTAATTATATTGATTAAAATCACTTTGTAAAAGAGTGTCTAAAGTTATAGGAGAGGAGTAGAGTGGAGAAGCGAAAGTTTCTCACATTATCATTAAGGCCATTCTTATTAAAAATGTTTGCTGCTTCCCCCTAGAGTTACATTTAAATTTAATTTAGGCGTATCAGCAAATGATTTGTTAAGAGAAGAAAACTTCCTCTGATAAATAAATAGCTTGATTACAATAATTATTAACTTAGATATAATTTCAACTTAAAAGTGGGTTTCAATAATCATTGACATTTGCCCGATACTTGAGATGCGAAGTGGAAATTTTGGAGATAATTAACTGCTTTAATGGATAAGAATCAAGCTTTTTTCATATTGAATAAAAGATTTAAGAATAGCTCTGATATTTAATTTTTGCGAAAAAAAGCATTCAGTTTTTGCAGCAATTTAGCATGCAGACACATTTACATAACAACATAACGTTCAATATGTATGTTCATTCTTACTTTTTTAAAATTTTCTTACTTAAGAAAAGAAATCAGTAAAGTTATTTAGACATTAAAAGCAATGTTTCATAATGCAATGTTTATAAGTATTAATGATTGCGAAAAATGTCAGGAATGTTTCTTAAGCTAAATTAAACTCTCTTGAGTCTCATGAAGTTTAATAATTTTATATTAATTCATTTATTTATTGTTTACTGCTTATCTCTCATTTTCAGGCAGGAATATTTTAGTGTATATATATATATATATATATATATAGATATATATATATTGTTACGTAATAATGTATGTCGTAACGCCTCCACCCTCTTGTCTATGTACGCCCTCTAGCGGCAAGTATAAATCAGAACGAATTCTGTCTCGGTGCTATTTAAGGAGCTCCTGCAACAAGCGGAGTTTACTATGGCAAGCAATGCCTCGCTATTAAATTTTTATTGTTTTTACAGTCCATTATGTTTATTTTCTTAATCATCGTACACCTCCGTACATTTATATTTGTAGACACACGCGCATAAATATAGTTTTAACTTTAACATTCTCTCAGGAATATTACTAACATAGCGCTATAACAAAAGTAAGCATGTGTTCCTAAATTTATTATTAATTAGCTGTGTAATGCACAAGTATTCATGTTATATGATCTTGATTTACAAACGCAACTTTTAAAGGAAAATTTATGTTTCAAATTAATTTTTCTCATCAAGAATACAATTAAGTGAACATTAACAGAAAAACAGCTGTATTTGATCAACGTTAGCCTTAAAGAAATCTTAAACTGGAAGTTATAAGATGTATTGGAGTTGAGTTCAATAATCTACTATTTTATTTAGACAATGAACAATTAGATCTCTAATATATATTGAAAAGTACAATCTCTGTACACGACTTTTAGAGCACGTAACTTCCTTTCACTGCTTAAGAGTTTAAAAATATCAAGACTGAAAGAAATTGCATTTTAGACTCATTTAAAAAAATTTTACATTTATGATAAAAACTGAAGTATCAGTTTATCAAGTATCTATCTATTACATCTGAATTCTTTTTTTCCCATTTTTTTTAAAAATAACAGTGGTTGCATTAAAAGAAACTATTGTTATTACGATCAATATATCTGACTGGTACATTGAACAGATAAAAGTCTGTCTGTCGATAACAGAGCCAGGTCCCGATTTATGTGCTGACCTAAATAAATGCGATATAAGCGGAAGATACTATAATTAATATTTTTTATGAAGAAGTAAAACTGCTACCAGTCATACATGAATATATTTCAGAGGGAAATTCATGATTTTATTTTATTATTTTTATTTTACAAATAAAGCAAAATCACCAGGGCTTGTAAAATGAGAAACTCGGAAATGGATTTAAAAGCAAGGCATTTGCATTTTTGGCTTCAGAGCCGCTTTCTTAATTTTTCTTTATTAGAAACCATTCTTCAGCGAATTTCCTCGCAAAGCCTAACAGAGCTCTGAACTGAGTGTACATCTTCAGATTTGCATCAAGATATTGTAAAAAAGGAAGGTGAAGGGGAAAAAAGCAGCAGGTAGAAGTAATTGAAATACTGATGAGGAAACGAGATGAGGAAGTTGTTGCCGGTTAGAAGTGGCTGAGACGATACATTTCTGGAGATTGTCGCCAGCAGCTGGAGTAGAGATACACATCATTGTTATAAGTGGAGATCGGACTGTTGTATATGTTCGAATTATTTAATGTAAATTCTATGTGTTGATAAGTTAGTATCTGATATATAGTAAGTTTTTGTAAACCTTACCCATTCCAAGTTTTAACGAGTGCTATGTCATGATATCCTATTAGATATCCATTAGCAGTTCTTAGGGTTAAATTTTAAGCTTATTTAAAAATTTTATTTTGTTTCCCTTAGTTTAAAGATCCCGTTATAAAGTAAATATACCTGCTATTCAAATTATATATATAAAGTTCCAAGTAGTTCATTTTATAAAAAGAAAGACTTTTTATATGGTCTAAGATTTTATATGGTTTTACAAGATTAAATCAAAATTAAGTAATGTTATTCTATGGTTTGTGTTAAGCCTGTTAAATAAAGCCAACAAACAAAAACTTTTCAAGTGCATTTTTGTGCTATATATTTTAAATTTCGCATCAGAAAATTAAATTATCCTATCCTCATTTAATTTATGATTTTCACTATTACAATTACTGATAGCCGTTTATCTAGACAATCTTTCGTATAAGTTGCATTTGACATTAAAAGATGTTGGGCATTGTCGAACTGCATTGTCTTCTAAGTTTTAACACAGAGGTGACATTCATCCTATATAAAGCTCTTATAATTAAAAAATAATAAGAAAAAACCTTTTAAGAATACTTCTGATGCATGAATTTTCCCCGAGGGAACATGATTGCAGTCACACTTTTAACTGCTGAAATTAACGCTTCAGCAGTTAAGAAAAGTCATTAGCATTTCACCAAAAATTGTCTTTCATTTTTAAAAATCAATCCCTGAAATTGCATATTTTGTAGTTATTTCCTTTAAAAGTAAAACACTGTTCATCTCAGAACATGAAAACATTACTATTGAATTAATCATGTTTTATTTAATCGGATTTACAGAAGTATTAAGATTTTTCGTTAGAATATGTTACCATAGATGACTAACATGATTGGTCAATATCTAGTGTAAAGTCTTGCTTATTATACAGCGTAAAGTGCTTAATATATAGTGTTTAATGCTTAATATATAGTGCCATCTCTAAGTTCTATTTACTAGTCTTTATTTGAAATATTACGAATCATCTTGTATAACAAGAATGGAATACACTGCTGGCCACTGTAAATGCAACACCCTGAAGGAAACATGCAAATAACATGAAATTTACAACATGCATTAGCGGAGGTGAGATATGCAAATGATTAGAATTTCAGCACAGACGCACATCACGCGCGCCTGTGGCGCCACTTCAAAGCGCTATTTAAGGCTTGGAGATTTCGACGATTTCAAGTTCGGCAATTGTGTTTTTCTTGTGGTTTTTTCAAAAAAACGATCAATTATGCCTCGTCGAAAACAGCGATCATCTTTTGATCAAGTATCCGAGTTCGACAGAGGAAGGATAGTGGCCTACCGAGATTGTGGATTATCTTTCAGGGAATTCGGTAGTCGTGTTGGACGAAACCAAACAACTGTAATGCGGATATGTGATCGTTGGATGCAGGAGGGTACGACGGACCGGCGTGTTCGATCGCATCCACCTCAGCGCACCACTTCACGTGATGACAGGCAAATTGTGTGCATGGCAGTGACGGATCGCTCAGTCACATCACGAACCATAGCACAGCACATGCAGTCTGTAACGCATCATCCAGTGTCTGCGCGTACCATTCGACGCCGTTTACAGCAGAGTGGTCTGTCCGCAAGACGTCCATTGCTTTCTCTACCCTTGACGCAGAACCACAGACGTCTCCGCCGCCAATGGTGCGATGACAGAAGGATGTGGAAGGCAGAATGGAATGAAATTGTCTTTACTGACGAGTCACGATTCTGTCTGCAACACCACGATGGTCGCATTCGAGTCTGGAGACACCGTGAAGAGAGGATGATGAACGGCTGCGTTATGCACCGCCACACTGGTCCTGCACCGGGTATTATGGTATGGGGCGGTATTGGATATCACTCTCGCACAGCTCTAGTACGCATTGCCGGTACTTTAAACAGCCAGCGCTACATCTCCGAGGTGTTGGAGCCAGTTGTCCTTCCTTACCTTCAGATCTTGCCCACAGCCATATTTCAACAGGATAATGCGCGACCACACGTGGCATGCATTGTCCAACGGTTCTTCGTCAATCGCCAGACTGAATTGCTTCCCTGACCGCCTCGCTCTCCGGATCTTTCGCCGATAGAAAACATGTGGTCGATGGTTGCTCTACGACTGACCCAGATTCCATCCCCAGCTGCCACAGCAGATCAACTTTGGCAACGTGTGGAAGCTGCTTGGTCTGCTGTACCCCAAGAACTCATTCAAAGTCTCTTTGAATCAATGCCGAGGCGTGTGGCAACGGTGATCTCCAACAATGGCGGCTACTCTGGCTACTGATTTTGGCAGGAACCACACTTCACAGAAGTCTATAAATTTAATCATTTGATACTTGGTCAACATGTTATCTACAAAATAAATTTTGTTGTGGTATCTCTTGTCTTTCTTGGTGTTGCAATTTGGGTGGCCAGCAGTGTAGTAATAAACGAATGAACATTGAATAATTTGAGATCACCACACTAAAAGTATGTATTATTTCTCCTTCTTTTGTTGCATAACTGTCATTTTAATTTTTCCCATTAATTTTTCTTTGAATTATGACTTGTCGTAATTCTAGGCAGAATGACGTCCCAAGAGCCTGCTGGTGAGATTACAGCAAACAGATGATTGGTTCTAAACGGGAACAAGGAGAAAATTTGCCTGTTTGATAAGTATGTTATTTAGTAAACGAAACAATAGTTTCGTGTTGTATAATGTTCAAAGAATGAGTGTTAATGACAGATGAATGGAAGTGCTCAGGCGAAATTTACTTAACTTCCGTGATATGCAGAATGTCTGTTTTTCGTAAATAATGTTACTAGCCTGAGCAATGCATCAGAGCTGTTTAATCCATAAAGGAGAGCTCTTTAAATTCTTTTAGAAACTATAAATAACGGTGTATATTTTAAAAGTTCGGGAACTTTGAATTTCGTCGCAAATTCTAAGTAATATTAAGTTGCAAGGTAAAACGAGGCAAAAGAAGAACTTATCGAATGTCAAACCACTTTCCTATAGGCAGATCATATTTTGCTTTATTTTCTGTAAAGCACTATGAAATATTCAGTTTTAACGTTTTGTTCTAAGTTTTAATAAAACGACGTTTAAATAATTTACAAAGAACACACTTATCATTAATGTGATTCCGTGGCTGTGACATTCTCTCTTGGGAAAACCGATCGATTACCAATCGTTGTAGCCTATTTTTTGGTTATTGTAAGAAGGCCATTTTGCAAATTTTGCAATGTCACATTCAAAATTCATAGCGAGAAGAGGTTGTACATCCCGGTAATGACACTGGTACAGTTTCCATTTCTCGATAAATATCACTATTACTCCCACAGTGTAATTAGATTTTTTGTAATAAATCGATATTACACATACCAGTTTTGTTCAATATCGACTTGTTGCTTACCGCAATTTCATAATGTTTGCTAAGAAATTTATTTCACGTGGTTTTTATTTCTGATTGAATGACTGAAAAAGAAATATATCTTGCAATTTAACTACATTTTTTAAAGAGGAAATATTAGATATAATGAGAAAATAAATGCAAGGTAATATTTTTTCTTCTTAAGCTGATTCTTAACAAATCAGTGTTTTTATTGGCTGGTCTTAAGAGGGAAAAAGAAAACTGCTTTGTCATCCCACACTGCGGTATATCAGGATAAATGTCGAAAATCCGCTATGATGTAACACTTCAGGATTACAAACACGGATTAGGTTCCAACTGAATGAAAGCTTTCGTTGAAATATTCTTCAAAAAAAGATATAACGAAGATTAATTTAGAGAAATATCAGTGATACCGATAATTTCTCTACAAGCATTTTGCGAACAGCTTTTCAAATGATAAAAAAATGTATGTATCAACAGAAAAGGTTACAATTTACAATATTTTTTTTTACTCTAACAACTGTTTCATATAACAACTATCTGGAGAATATGTATTCCTTTCATTTTAATTTTTTAAAAATAATGCATTATAAAAGACCTCATCCCAATCAAAGTTTAAATGAAATATCTGTATAAAAATTATAATCGCCAGATATCATTATTTTAACGTTAATTTTAAACCAATTTATGGCGGAATTTAATATAAAACGTCTTTATGATTTGACTCTCAGCATTATTAGTTCAAAACTATGCTACCTTGTCTAACTGAAAGACTATCTGTAACTGTGATTAAATAAATGAGCGCAAAATAGTTTCTAGAACCTGTCTATACAAAGTTTTTGGCCTAGATGTTTATCAAATGATACAAAATATTGCCTTGATTCGTATATATGCTGTTTCAATCTTTAACTGATCGAGATAACACTTTAATCCCTTCATTAGACGAAATCTCAGACACTGTAGTCACAAAACATTTCGTTACAAATCATTTCGCAACATGAAGCGAAATAAAATTATAATATTTTATAAAGTGATACACATAGCTCCTACGCAGCTGTGTTGGCTAAAATTAATCAAGCATTGGGGTCGACCTGCAACGCCAAGCTAAAAAACAAAATAGACGCCAAATGAATAAAAGCGCCAAGTACAAAAATTTGTCAGACCGCTTACTGCTTATATACTGAGCACCTCTTGGTCCTATTCTCGCCATGTTAAAGCAGTTTGCGTAAATTATAAAATTCTGAATGAACCAAGCATCGTACAAAATTAAAACAAAAAGTAGAAGAATATGATCAGCGAGTACTTTAAATTGAGGTAAAAATGGACTTTCAAAGTTAAAAATCAACCGAGATACGGAATTTTTAATTTTCCGTAAAGTTAGGGATTTTGCTAGAATCGAGTTTGCGCCAAGAATTATTTCGTCAACAATTTAAGAAGACCTATAGAGTTTAATATTCAACAGATTCGAGTGAGGCTTAGTTTTTTTGATAACTTATTCGCTAACTTAAAATCTTTTATATGTTTCAGTTTTAAAAAAAATATTTCTATCTTTAATTAGCATAAAACTGTAAAATTAGCATCTCAGGGCGATAATACGCCAAAATGGCAACTATTACTCAGCAACACCGCTATTTTCCCAACCGTTCAATGATAGAAGATTTCTGATTATAGCCAACCTGGTTCACTGGTTAAGATATCGGCTTTCCACTCCGTGGGTGCGAGTTCGATTCCCGCAAAAGACTTGGTTGTCTTCTGGAGAATTTCTAATTGTTTTGTATATGTGTCCGTATTTTTTTTGTTTGTTTTATATGTCCATAGAAAATACAAAGGATTGAATTCAAATAATAAGGATTAATTATTATTCATATTTCAGTTTTTGCTACAACCACGTGGGTTTGCAAATTAGAGAAATATTAATTTCTCAATAAAATATACATATACGTATATAAAATATACATATACTCGAAGGAAATGATTATTCTTTATATATATATTTCTTCTGCCCGTATGTATGTCACTGAACTCCTCCTAAACAGCTGGACTGATTTTTCTAAAATTTTGTGTGTGCGATTAAGATGATTCGAGAATGGTTTAGATTCACAATAAGACACCCCTATCACCCTAGGGGGCAGGGGGCACATGTAAAAATAATTTAAAACGACCGTTATCACTGTCGAATACATAGTTTTCGGAGTCTCTGAGATTAATAGTTACACTCCCGATGTCGTTTAAGTACAAGTTCAGCCCCTCCCCCCATTACCATAGGGGGGTGAGGGGGGAAGAAGGAGGAATATAAAATCTCCAAAATGACCGAGAGTAGTGTCGAAACCATAGTTTTCGGGGTCACTGAGAGGAACAGTGGCAATCCCAGTGCCGTTTAAGTGCAAGTTAACCCCCCCCATTCGCATAGGGGGCGAGGGTGGAAGAAGGGGAATATAAAATCTCCAAAATGACCGAGAGTAGTATTGAATCCATAGTTTTCGGGGTCGCTGAGATTAATAGTGACACTTTCGATGTCGTTTAACTGCAAGTTCAGCCCCCCTCCCCTCATTAGCATAGGGGGGGGCGAGGGGGGAAGAAGGGGGAATGTAAAATCTCCAAAATGACCAATAGTAGTGTCGAATTCAGAGTTTTCGGGGTCGCTGAGAGGAACAGTGGTAATCCCAGTGCCGTTTAAGTGAGAGTTCAGCACTCCACCGGGAGGCGGGGGGAGAAGATAAAATGTCCAAAATGACCGAGAATAGTGTTGAATCCATAGTTTTCGGGGTCACTGAGACGAATACTGACATAATTGATGCCGTTTAAATGCAAGTTCAGCCCCCCCCCCCCACATCAGCATTGGGGGAGGAGGGGGAAAGGGGAAAATGAAATGTCCAAAATGACGGAGAGTAGTATTGAATCTATAATTTCGGAGTCACTGAGGGGAATATAGGAAATTAAAATTGTTGTTTATAATCAAGTTTTGAGTTAAATTAATAATAGAAATAGAGTCAATTTGTAATTTTACTTTATCATTTGTACACTACATTTACTTTTAAATACTAGAAAATTAAATTACTGAAATTTTATACTATATGTAAAATACATTCCTTTTCCTGTGCAATAAAAAAAATTTAGATAAATAAATACCCGGTCAACGCCGGGCAAACAGCTAGTGATGTATAAATAGTGTTTAGTACGATATTTCTCATTGTGTTTATAAAGATTGACTAGAATAGAAAAATGCCATCCAAATTACAATTAAAACGAAAAAAACAACTGGGCCTATTACAGAGATTCGAAAAAACAAAAAAGTTCTCCAAATAAGTTCACAAAGTGACACATTTGTAGCTGAAGATGAGACTCCAGGTATCAGGCAATTGTTTGCCTACAAAAGCCCAGTTTGTGAATATTTATTTACCTATTTAAAAAAAATAACTGATATCCACTAAAAAAACTTTTAAAAAGTAAAAAAAAACGCCAAGCTTCAAAATAAAAGTTATGGCTAAAAAATGGTGTGATATCAAATATCGAAGCTTATTAAGTTCTGGTACTAAATTTCCTAATCACGAATTTTTCACTTCTAAGTGAAGTGGTTAAGCATGATTTTTTGATAGAGACCCTTCTTCCCTAGACCAAACTCATCATAACCTGTTTCTGAAAATTTAAGTTTTAAATATTTATACATATCAGGCTTGGAGGCCGTCTTAAAAATAAAATCATTAAAATAACAGAAAGCAAAAAAAAAAAAAAAAAAATAGTTATTGCGAATTTAAAACATCAATTTCAGATTTTAAATGCGTACTTTGGTGCTCTGTTAGACAGTATGTTTATAGCATCATTCCAACAAAAGGTACGACAAAAAATGGTATTATATGCAATTTTATTAAGCACTGGGACTCAATTACATTTCTTAACAGATTTTTAATGGGATATTAGTCATTTTAATCAGTCTTCTATTTGAAGTTAGTGCATGATGTCAAACAAAACAAACCGTTAGCTAGAAAGAAAAATAATAAATAATGTTGTCATTCCCCAAAGGAAAAATTTTGCATTAAACAACAAAAAATATGAATACCATGCTTTTGAGTTACTCTGCCCAAATGTAACATGAAAAGAAATTTCAAATTTATAGAATACTTCGTTACCATCTTAAAATTGCTGCTGCATTCATTTTAAAAGTAAACAAATAATAGGACACACATATTTTACATAAATAACTAAAATGAATAACTTATACAACTAAATAACATACTTTCTACGTTTCAACAGACAAAATTTATTTATTCCAAATACGAAAAGACGGCCGACAAACCTGGCATGTATAAATATTTTAAACTTAAATTTTCAGAAACAGGTTATGATGAGTTTGGTCTAGGGAAGAATGGTTTCTATCAACAAATCATGCTTAACCACTTCATTTAGATGTGAAAAATTCGTGATTAGGAAATTAAGTACCAGAAGTTAATAAGCTTGGATATTTGATATCACGCCATTTTTTAGCCATAACTTTTATTTTAAAGCTTGGGTTTTTTTTTTACTTTTTAAAAGTTTTTTTAGTGGATTTAGAAATACTGTAATTTTTTGAATTTTAGGGCTTCCACCGATGTCATTTAACTCCCTGCATTATTAGTTCAAAACTATGATGTTACTTTTTCTAACCAAAAAACGATCTGTAACTGTGATATATATATGAGCGCAAAAAAATGTGTGGAACCTGTCTAAACAAAGTTTTTGGCCTAGATGTTTATCAAACGATGCATAAAATTTCATTTCATTCCGATAACAATCAGAAGTATATAATAAGAATTCGATCACATTATAAGAGCAGAATCGTTATTAAGTGCATTCTGTCCACAAGCATGGTTTCTAAAAAAATGTTAGACTAGTTGTCTGGAAAAATAACATCAGTATTACACTTAACATCTATAGATAAGTCACACCAATTTATCAAAATACGTGTTTTTCAAGTCTCATCACTATACTCATATTACTCAAGGAACTATCACAAAATATGGCTAAAATTTGTATTTTCCTACCAGAAGAAAAACCAAATAGAAAGCAGTTGATGTTATTTCACCATGTGCTACCCGGCCAACAATCGTTTTTCAAACTGGTACCATAGCTAAATTATAATTATTGAAATATATTATCATAGCAAAATTATAATTATAATTTAGCGATTATCATAGCTAAATTATAATTATTAATTTAATTATTTTATTTCAAACTGGTATCATAGTACCAAAACGATTTTGCACTTGGTGCTGATATACGAACTTATGAATAGTATCCACCTTGGAAACTGTCTTCCATTGACGTCTCTCTTATTTTTGGACAGATGTTGGGAAACAGGAGACATAATTTAAAGAAAGAAAGAAATAGTCGGTGACTATTATTCACCATATTGTGTTGTATTTTTTAATGACCCTACTTTTTTGTTTTACGTTTCCTGCCCCTGAACATTTTTAAAAAAATTAAGAATGATTAGGACAAAGCCAAACTATAATATCTGAAATACTCGACTCTTTTACAGAATCTCTGCAATATGCCCGACAGAACTGTGGGTCGACAGTATTGTAGATGTGGAGAAAGAAAGTGTATGGAGGAGATAGACGTTCGAGGTCATGTAGTTGGTGCCATTTCTAATGGCACTATGCTATATCACTCTTAAATACGTCTGCAACACCAGAAATGTCAAATTCTTCGGTTTACGATTCTATTACCTTTTATAGTGGTATTCAATAACTACGGAAAAAAAAACAACTTTTTTTTAAGAGAATAAATGAACAGCAATAATGGGATTACCTGTAAACTAATCAGTCTATTCAACAATACCAGTAGGGGATTTTCGGCATACCTGGAACTACGGTAAGCTGTCATTTCACAACTTGTTTCAAATGGAAAAAAATGTAGCTTCGCATGTACAATAAATAATACAGACACATGCAATTTTTAAAAAAAAACGTATAGCATTAAGTTTGAAAATTTTACTTTTCACACATGTATTCATCTCATGCATTTTTTCAATAAATTTTATTCTATTTGAGAAAGCTACCGTTACATATTTAAAATATATTAAATATTCAAAAAGGAAATGTAATTTATTTAAAATACAGTAAAACACTCAGAATAATTTTAAATATTTATTATAAGCATTTACAGTCAAATTGATATTCAACAAACTATTTCACGGTTGCCTCTAAATTGATATAATTTTATTAAAAATGAAAATAACAAATTACATTATTATTTTCTCGAATCCGAAAAAATGGATCCCTTTCATATAATTTCCTGAATATAGGCCACATTAATGTTTACCACACTTATAACATACAGGGTTTTGTTCTGTTTATAGCAGTTGATTTGACATTGTTTACATAATTATTGCCCTACTGGGACCAGGGCATATCTACTTTTTTAAAACCGAACATAGCTTTTTTGGATCATTTCAGCAACATCATATAATCACGTAAAGTAATGTTTGTATAGCTAGAACTCTCCTTGTAGATGGTCCCTGAAAATATCTCGACCGAATCACCAAATGCTAATAAAACGTTGCACTGTCCAACATGGGAGTAAGAACATTCGTTAGTTATTTCTTGTACTTTGGTGCAAAAGATCTACACCCTATTTTTCTACATTCTGAAATTTCTCAACTTAGAAAATTTTTTCCTCAGCTTAGAAAATTTTATTTGATTCGACTTCAGGTTTCTTCTATAATCTTTGTGTGGATATAAGAAAGGAACGATTAAAAATTTTTGTTTTAAACAAAACGTTTTAAATAAAAAAATTAAATCATGTTTAGTTTATATATATATATATATGCTGAACTATTTTGCATATACTACATACTAGTTTATATATATATATATATATACTAGCTGTACCCGTCCCGGCGTTGCTCGGGTAATGTAATTACCAATTTTTTTAGTAGCCTCAACCCTTTGTTAATGGGCGTCGCTGTCATCCTTTTCCTCACCACGATACATTATTTTACCCATATAAATTTAATCCTTTCTGGCACATTTTGGCAAAATTTTTGACATAGGATTACTAATCGAATATCACTGCAATAGTAATCGATTTCCTTGAAAGTGAATATATCACATCCTCCACATGCTGAAATTCTTTGAAATCTTCATAGATTTTTTCCACAAATTATATGATATTAACTAAGTGCTGGCCAAAAAAATTACGGCATTACTAAATGTGATTTTTTAATCGATTATCACTGCAATAGTAATCGATTTCCTTCAATCACCCAATCCCTCATAGAAAACAAACGCCCCAACACATCACGTGCATGACGTCAAAAAACTGGTTTTTCTCGTATTTTCACCCGCTGTACCTTCGTCCGGAAATGAAGAACGAAATCTCCAAAATGAGATTTCTCGCAAGAGTTTCCGAATCATAAAATAAATTATTAAAAAATAACTACAATTTGTAAATTAATTTTGGTTCTGGCTTTCGAAACTGTGATGTCTAGGGTCTCTGAGATAAAAATTTCGTAAAAATGTAACGACATTTACGTATCGATTCGACAATTTGGAAAAAAGGGTCACGGACAAAATCGCGTTTTTATCCGAAAAACGGGTGCGTACAGGCGATCGAAAAAAAATCACAATTAATCGATAAATTAAGACAGACAATTTTAACTGTGATTTCCGTATAGGCTCGTCCGAAAAAAAAAATTCTTGGACGGATACGTTAGGATTTACGGAGCTTTTACTCGTCCGGGAGCTCCAAATCGCGACTAAATATTTAATTACGGAAAATCTAATTAAAAAATCGAAAAAAGGGCTTCGAGGTGCATAATGAGACCTCGGGAGGCATCTTCGTGTCGAATCTCAAGACTGTCCGACCTACCGTCTTTGCGCTGCGCCGCGAGCAGACAAAAACTCGGTCACACACACACAGACTTTGCCTTTTATATATATATATATATATATATATATATATATATATTTATTTCTGTTCTGTGCGTAGAAAAGGTTTCTAAATAATTTGTCTGCATGATTTATAATTTTATTTTTATAAAATTTTTAATCCTGATGTAAGACAGAAAACCATTTCTTTCAGGGTCAATTTTTCCTTAGGGGAAAGTATTTTCATAAGTTTTCCTTTAAATAAAAATCTTGAAAACAGTGTATTGAAAATAAAACAAAGGAAAGCTGTAGAAAATTTCACGCTTTTACCTTGCAAGGAATATTAGATATATATTTTTAAACATGGCAAATCATGAAAAATTCCACTCTGAATGTAAAAATGCATATTTACAGCAGACAGTAGAGAATAAAAATGGTGTATCTCACAATCTAAACTTTGCAGGGACATGCAATTTTTGTTATTTGGTTCTAAAAGCTTTATAGTGCATTTTAAGTCAAGGAAATAAAGTATGTTGTTTATTTTTGAAAGTTTTGTGTCCTGTTCCCTTTCCAATGTGTAAGAACGGAAATGAAATAAATTAAGTGTATTTCAGAGGCATATTTAAAGAAACTGCTTGTTTTCTTTCTTTCACATGACATTACTGTTTATGACACACGTACTTTAATGTTATAGTATATTCTTGCTTCTCAAAGAGTTTTATCTTGCATTACATAATCCTTGTTGAGAATAAAGGAAAAAAGTAGAAATAAATTGCTCACTTCTTCGCTATTAAAATTCCAATATAATACCTAATCATGACGTCATTTAAAACAAAAAGATCTTACTTTTTTAAGTTTCTAAAATACAGACGAAAGGAAATATACCTGCATATTTATATCCCATGCTTCTAATAGTTTGCAGTTCCTTTTTTATTTTTTCCGCTTCACAATTAATGAATGTTCTTTCTCAAGAAATGTTACAAAAGTATTAAAAAAAATATTCATAATGAGAAAGGTTTGTAATTGTTTAGAATGCAAGCGAATTCAAAGGAATAATGAAGATAATGTTTAAACAATTTAAACAAAATCACTGGATACTCTTTTAAGGGCACTCTTGAAAGAAAAAGCAAGAAATTAGATAAGCCAATTAAAAGATGTAACCCTCAGGGCTGCATCAAAAGATGCAGACTTTGTCAATTAGTAATTCGCTTGATTAATCATAAGCTTTTCTACTTTAGGATAATTAGAATGTTTTAGACTTTTATCTAAAATTAATGGTTATTGATTTTTCACCATTATCGTGAGTTTAGATAATTGAAAAGAATATTTAAAATATGAATTTGCGGTTGCAGTTTTTCAGTAAGTCATTATATGAAGATCGCAGTTAATTTTCATTGTTCTTGTTTGATAATATAAATTAAATGTTCACATTCTGTTTCTTTTCTATGAAAGAAAAGTGCAAATGACAATTTAAGAGGTATTAATATACAGGGTGAATCTGAACGAGTGGGTAAAACTATACGCGGCGATAGAATGCAGCTATATGAGCAATATTCGTCATAGAATGTATGGTCGGAACGCAAAGGGTGAGAAGTTAAAAGGTAGTTTTCCACAGTCACATTTAAAGAATTAACTCAAGAATTAGAGGAAATACTGAAGAAAACATTTTATTAACAGGAATGTAATTGTTTACATGGTCAAAGAAATTGCTCAAAAGAGCTTCCGCCAACCAAATGGTCATGGAGGATCCCTGCCCAAACATTTACGGAAAACCGCCGCTGGAAAGAATGAGGACGTGTGGCATGCGGGTACCATTTGCAGCGCCACCTAGCTCCTCACTGTTTGCGTTCCGCCCATACTTTCTATGATGAATATTGCTCGTGTAGATGTGTTCTATCACCCCGTAATGTTTTGCCTACTTGTTCAGATTCACCCTGTATAGTGTACGCATATCACTGAATTATATCTTACGAAATTGTATGTATTCCAAAGTATATTACAATGGGTTTCAAATTATAATATGGTTGATATTTGAAACACCTACTGTAAAATATTTCATGCACATGGACTTCTAGATAATTGATAAAAATTGTAAACCAATACAACGTTTGCGATGCAATAAGCATGAAAGTTTGTTCGCCGTTTTAAATATCGCGTGTAAGAAATCAAACACCCTTAAATACTGCTATTATAATTACGTATCAGAATAAAATCAAAAGATAACTTTAGTGGTTTTGGATTGATGATCGCTGTTGTCATAAGGAGAGTCTCAGACCTCGTGAAAGAAATGTTTAAACGTTAATATGGTAAAAATTGAGCACGAGATTTTCAGTAACTGTTATTTTATCAATGATAATCCGAAATTTCCTTTAATCTTCTCCGCCAGAAACAATACAGAGTTTAATGATAAAGCCTGGAAACCATAAAAACACACTTTAATCTCTCCTGTGAATTCGCTTCTTCGAGGCCAGTAGTACTAAGGTCGCAAGTCATAGACTATTCAGTTTTCGAGAAATTTCACACGGACCAATGAGGTTAAGTTCAGCGATAAAGCTAAGTGAAGCCTTGTGGTAGTAACGGATTGTAATATAAAAGGGGCTAACAGAATGGAATTTCACCACTCAGAGTTCTTTCAAAGTGTGAAATATTTTAGTGATTTATTTTAGTGATTTTATAATGGTTTTTAACTAATTCACGTGATTTTGTGCGGCACGGATGTAGCACTGGAGGGAGATATGCTCTTTATATTTGAATTACATAAATTCGTGTTCTCCTGAAGTTTAATATTTTTGTACTCAGACAGAAATATTTCACTCAGAGAGCGATCTTAATTGTAGCGTGGAATTTAACGCTACAGTTAATGTGTGCTAATTTTGCCCCAATTTAATCTAGAATTTATATAATATCAGGAAATACTTTAATTCAGTCACTCTGTCAAGCAATATTTCACGTTAACAGGTGTGTTTCTAAGCCCCAGTTTGGCATTCAAGGTGGTCTACTTTAACATCTTTGCTCATTCATGCACATCTGTGCGTAAATAGAATCAACTCGATTTTGTTGAAGAAATCTTTACGGTTTTTATTATTCCCAAGATACGGTTCTCTTGTTGCAAGAATTTCTTTAAACTACGGTTTCCGGTTTACGGGCTAACAAACAGCGTACCATCTATCAAAACCCCTTTCGAAAGCAGTTACTCATTTTCACG
This sequence comes from Dolomedes plantarius, assembly GCA_907164885.2. Lineage (NCBI taxonomy): Eukaryota > Metazoa > Arthropoda > Arachnida > Araneae > Dolomedidae > Dolomedes > Dolomedes plantarius. The sequence continues at coordinate 101,871,558 of OU015494.1, read as the reverse complement.
GCGCTCAAGGTGACGTTTCCATAATACAAGCCATTTATCTTACCCCCAAAGGCAATACCGTCAATTGATTCTGTGCAGCTTTTGAGAAAACCGCTTTGGCGATAAATCGCCAAATTTTGGTGAATTTCAAAAGTCGCCAGGTCTCACCTGCTCAGCCAATCACCGCTTTTTAAACCTGCCGCGCCTTTACGTCATAAGCAGATTGTTGCAACTTTTCGCCTGTTAGCGCCCTTTTAACTTAATGCGCGTTTTGCCTTCACACTACGTACGCTACGACGCTTGGCATATTGGCACACAACTTTCGTGTAACCCCCGCTCCATATACTCCTGTCTGAGAAGAACTTGAAGACACAGATATACGCATTCACTGACTTACACTCTGAGACATACTTGGAGAGACCACGAGTTTTTTGCTATATATATAGGTCGTGCCTTTTAGAAGCCGCTCCAGAATGTGGCCCTTCTTGCCTAATTCTGTGAGGAGGCTATACCATTTTAGATGTATGATTTTTATGAACCATCATGGTCATTTTTTATGTATTTGTACTTAACGATCAAAGCTTCCGAAGTGAGCCTGAATAAAGATCTGTCGACCTAATATTTGGCTCGTTTTTTTTTCTTCTTCGTGTGCATTTTGATTCTCGGATTGCAGAAGACGATGGCGCCGCCTGAGGGTATTGTGGTCACATCATGCTAATGCCACTATACAACGACGTTACCGGCCAACATATCTACTGAAGCTAATTAGTCTTCTAAATCCTACATCACGTTTTATTGAAAAGTAGTTATCATCATCGAAGTAATTTTTGCTTGTTCCTAGCTCCACGAACTTTCTTGACTGGGTTCATCGTTTTCTTCTTCGACATATACTTTCGGCCATATTCTTCCCGAACGAACAGTTCGTCATCGAGATAGACTTAGTGCCGTGCCGCTTCGTTTTCCTACCACTAACTAAGGTGTAATTCTACAATATAGAGATAGACATTATTTCTTCATTAGAGAATGGTTCCGTTCCTATTTTATCTCTACAAACTAAGGTACAGCTTCATTCTTCAGCACAAACTATAGTACTGTTCCAATTTCTGCAGTACAAATTATGGTGCTCGTTCCAGTCCGTCGTCAACTGCGTCCTGGTAAATCATTTTGATTTGTAATTTGTATTCTATTGTATAATGTGTTGTTTCATTTTTTATTATTAGTAGAAGTATATGAATAATTTTAAATTTAAGTATTTGTTATGAGGTTATATGTCTCGATATACTATTTATTTCCTATCATGTGTGCAAAATTTTAGTTAACTGTTGTGACATTAGTGTATTTTATATATGTTACTTAGTCAATGCTCTTAAATCAACCTGCAATTTCAGTGTTACATTTTTTGTAGAGTTAAAAATATTTTTGCTATTAATTTAAAAACTAGTATCTGTAAGTCATCATGACTTCTAAAAATACTTTCTCATGTAATTTAACATCATTTGATGGGGATCCTAATGTACTCGACTTTTTTTTGAGCAATTAGCTGACATTAAAGAAATTAATAAATGGTCAGAGCATCAGGCTATTATATACATAAAATCTAAATTAACTGGGAATGCACTTAAATTCTTTGTGAGTTCTGCAGAGGCCAGAGCAAGTAAAAATTTAGAGGAATTACAACAAATATTCATCAAATTCTTTCAACCGGCAAATACACACTCTTTACATGTCGCCGTGAACAATATTATATTACTACCAGGGGAAACTATTAAAAATTTGCCTCACCGCCTTGATAATTTACTTCGAAAAATTCACCCCAATATTACTGAGAAATCCCAATTGGATTCCATAAAATTTAGTCACCGACTGAATGTGCTACCTGTCGCCATGAAAATGAAAATTTTGGAGTCTGGTCTAGACAATTTTGATGATGCTGTAGCAAAAGCTCAGCTATTACAAGATATTCAGACACAATCTGAAATATCAATGCCTTCAACATCTTCACGGCCTTCTTATGCTGAACTTGTCGCAGAGGTTAATGTACTAAAGACTCAGTTAGTCGAATTCAAAAATCCTTCAAATGTTGTGGCTGAACCATATTCTAAAAATCAGTCTTTTAGACAAAACTTTAAAAACAGGTATAGACCACACTCTAAAAATTTCAGAGGTAATTCCATCAGGAAGCCTCAAGTACGATGTAATTTTTGTGGAAAAGCAAATCATATTATGAGAAACTGTTATCAATTTAAGAGAATGATAGCTAATAATAATACTAGTAATTCACAGAGTAATAACAATGGTAGAAATCATACCAGGTCTAATGCATATTATAACAGCCGAGGGAATCACAGCAGAATGAATCCTCGAGCTAACGAATTTGTGCCTTCTAAGAACACTGATAACCACAATTTAAACTAATTATGGAGTCTCATACCACTGAGATTATGAACTCCAATCAAAATTCTTGTAAAGGTTATTCTCAGTACTTAGACGAGGATGATTCCTCTGATGTGGTGTGTCCTACTGACAATTTTTCTATTTTCTCTTTACCGTTGGTACACAAACATATAAATAATGTTTTTATTTCTCTTTTGAATTCTGCATCCAGTTTATCATTATTTGATGCCACAGTATTCAGTATAATCAAATCGCAAATTAAATATAAATTACTATCTAGGGCTGTAACAGTTAAAACTTTAAATTCTAATTTACAATATTCTGCTTGTGTTGAGTTATCTATCAGGTTCTCTAGAAAGTCATTTAAACATACATTTTATCTAACTGATTTGTCCTCTTCCAAATTTGATATTTTATTAGGCTATGACTTTCTCAATAAATTCAATGTGATACTCGAACATAACATTAACTCTTTTGTAATTAATTCTGAAACTATTCCTTTTCTTGAAAATACCTTTGATAGTAATGTACAGTTTAACTCAACAATCTCTGCATCACCTAACTTTCATTCTAATCTTAATAATGTTACTGACTTTAGTGAAAATTTTGATAATAGATCTGCTAATGGTAATATTGATGAGTATGATATGCATAATTCGTATCAACCTGTACCAAAAAATGGGGACTACTCTCGATTTGTGTGCACGGCCGCCATCTTGGATTTTTTTCGCGCCAACTTGGCGGTTTTACCGTGTTTTGAGGAGTGGAAAAAATCTCGCCAATGTGTTAAAAGCGGTGTTTTCAAAACGCTGGACTTAGAATTTTTTTTAGCTTATTTAATAAAAACCACCTTTTTAAATTATGAAACTTAGAAATATTTTTAACAAATCTTGTAATGGTTGGACTTAGATTTTTTTGGGCATTTTTAATAAAAACCACCATTGCAATTTATGAAACTTAGAAATATTTTTACAAAAAAGCATTCAATTATTGAAGGATTTTTAATAAAAAGTATCATTTCAATTTATGAAACTTAGAAAATTTTTACAAAAAAGCATTAATAAAAAGTAACATTTCCATTTATGAAACTTAGAAAATTTTTACAAAAAAGCATTCGATTATTGAAGTATTTTTAATGAAAACTACCATTTCAATTTATGAAACTTAGAAAATTTTTACAAAAAAGCATTCGATTATTGAAGTTTTTTTCCACACCACCCAAGAGGTAAAACTTCCAAGGCGCGCTTTGTTTTTACGTGGTTTCGGCTGGACCCATAATCCACCTGTATTTTTTATGAAAAATCGTAACTTTTCAAAAAAAATACAATAACATTCTAAATATACAATCGCATTTAAAACCACACAATTACATTTAAAATACACACATTAGAAACATTTTAAATATTTATATTTAAATGCACTTACATTGCCATAGCTGTTTCGTGTGGATCCTCTCCTCTGCTTGTTGTGTGCTCTCCTGGGAGGGTAAACTATCAAGTCCACTAGTTTTTTTATTTCTCCGAGCCAAAGGCCTCTCCAGGAGAGCCGACTGTACCCTTGTTGCCTTCTTTCTGTTGCCGTGTTCCAAGCTGTGCACCGTAAACCCTATTTAGTCCTCTATGTGTTGGCACAATTTCTTCTTACGTGGCACTTCCTACATCACTTGGAGAAAAAGTGTGGTGGGGGCCCTGCGGTTCGTATGGATACATACGAACAGTATTTTTTTTTTTTTTTTTAAATATATAATTTTTTTTTTATTTTTTATTTTTTTTTTTAAAGGAACAGAAGAAGTGAGCAGAAGCAGGATAGTAATTGAGAGAGAAAGTTAGTGTTGTGTTAGTAGGGCAACTCGGAGGCCTGAGTGTTAGTTATTATTAATAATCATAATAAAACTTGGAGCAACGAAAGAAGGGTTGTTTTGTACACATATAATATTCATACATATATAATATACACATATAATATACATACACATATAATATTCCCCCCTTCCCCCCAGCACTGAAAACTGCACGCCATAATATTACAAATTATTAAAAAATAGACTTTAAAAATTTCCACATACCTTTATCCTTCCCAATTGTCGTCAACAAACGGTATGTCACCTTGCAGTATGTTTTCTGTTCTCTGTCGCTTTTTTTCAGGCATAAGATCTTCAATTCCTTCCGATTCTGGGGTTGGTAGCTCAATCTCCAGAAGTTGTTTCCCCTGTTTCCCGGGACCTGGATAGACGTCCTTCAAGTCCTGTAAAAAATTAAAAATTCGCTCGCCTTCAGAGAGCTCTGTCTGAAGGCGACGTCTTCGGTAAAAAAAGACAGCCATTCCTTGACTGATGCTCTTGGAGTTGCGTCTGGAGCTCAAAGCAAGCTTCAGATGCTTATTTTCGTTTTCCAACGAATTTATCGTGTTTGAGCGATCAGTCCAGCCCACAAACTCACCGATGCTGTGGTTTGTAGTTTTGTGAATAGCTGACGGGAAAAGAACATCAATATTTTCATATTGGCGTGCAGAGTCAGTGCAAATTACCGAGGTGCTCGGGTGGCAAAACCTCTTGACTAAAGGCCATAAATCCTCCTTTTTTTTAGACTTTACACGGAAGAATAGCCCCTCTTTGTCTTCACGACAGTAGATCCCAAAAATGGTCTCTGACATCGGGGCTGTTCTTCTACCCCTGTTATACTTGCGAGAACTTAAAAAGGTTTCGTCGAGCTCTATCGTCTTATGTAATCCCCCAAGTAACTGACTATTATGCGACGCATAAACCTCACAAACTTCCCTACAAAAGAAAAAAAAATCTATCACACTACGTATATGAATTTTGGGTAATCCATTGTACTTCCTCCATTCGCACATGTCCCTGTGCACTTCAGTAACCTTGCGCTTGCGAACAAAGTCAATGATGATACTCAGTATTTCCCTGATGGACAGCTTAGAGTGTTCAAAAAATGTGTTTGACAGTGGGTTAACTGTCACACTACACTTTTTCTCCTTGCACCTCCACCTCCAACCAAACTTCATCCTCGATTCTCGCGAAATTCTCATTTTCGAACCGCATGCGGTGCACTCCATTTCGTCGCTCTCCCGTGGAAGAATATTTAAATCCTGCAAAAAAGAAATAGCACACTCATCATTTTCTATAATTCTGTGCTCAGTATGATGAGAAAAACCAATAAGAGATGGATGCATTTTAAGATGCAGATAGATTACTAATCCGGCGGTCTCGAGTGCTGTGATAACCAGAGCGTGCGAATTAGCAAGTGCACAGTAATCTAGGATTATGAAAAATGTGGATTAGTTGAGCTAATTGCAACCCCGACACCCCCCCCCCCTCCAATGGGAGTTCAGAAAAATGCCGTCGTTCAATCGACGCGATTTCATTGGTTAACGAAGGTACCAGAACGAAATAATTATCGCCCAGCGAAACGCGCCAAATCGTGGCGGAAAAATCCAAGATGGCGGCGGTGCACACAAATCGAGAGTATCCCCAAAAAATGTATTATTTCAACCTAATGATTACTTACTGAATAATAATGTGTATTCTGATGTGCATACTACTGATCCATGTATTGATGACAATTTTAATATGAATGATACTGCAAAGTGTTTCAATTTACAAAGTGATTTATATGTTAAAGGTACTAATTCCAAAAATGTTCCATCTGATGTGGTTACCCTGTGTGAAAAACTTGTGTTAGATTTTAAAAGCAGTCAACATTTTAAAGTTAAAACCCATACTAATGTTAAAGAATGTTTGTTTCAACCTATTAATACTACTCAGTTTGTGTGTCACCCATCACTACATAAATTTGAAAATGAACCAACTAGTGGAGTTCATAATACTCAAGAACCTATTTTAAATAAATTTTATATTTTCATTGAAAATAAAGGTGACAATCAACTTCATATGAACAAAGGTTCTATTATTGGCAATGTTAGTGATTTTGAACTTCTTGACAAACCTAATGATAATGAATGTAATCTTGAAACTAATTTTGACTATGATTCGAATGAAATGTTCAACATTTTGTTAATTTCATTTCTGTATCTCCTGAAATTTTAAGTAAGGGAAAGGAAATGCTTTCTGATTCAGATTTTAAGTTAGATCATTCGTCGATAGAGCAAAAACAAAAATTTCTTAGTTTTTTAATAGCAACTATTGTCTATGTTAAATCTAAAGACAGATTTAATAAAAGGTTTAATGGCCCTTATGAGGTTATCAAGCGTAACTCATTTGTTACCTATTCAATAAGGTTACTGTCTAATCCTTATTCTCCTGTAACCAAAATTCATATAGATAGGTTACATGTTGCTCCTGCTCGAAAAAATCATCTCAAGGGATTAACTAATAACCCTTTGACATTAAATGTTACTCCGTCTCAACAAAATAGGTACTTCTTGAGGTCAACCGTTATGCAGTGAGTTTCCTTTAAATTTTTGTTAGTGTGTTAGGAGCGCGCCCTAATATTCTTCTATTCCTTTCAATGCTGCTGGCGTTGTTAAGAATATTTAAAATTTATTGGATACTGTTTTTCGTGTTTACTTAAGTTGTATTTGTTTGTATCTGTAATTCAAACTTCTAAATTATAATAAATGTTTAAACTAGTTACTAATTCATCTTAATAATATTCCTGTATTAACTAAGTCATAGACTTAGAGCAATTCAACTGAAATTAATAATACCTTATGTATATTTAACAACTACTTGCAATATTATACCTCAGTTATGGTTAAAACTATGATACCTTCGTTATTTTGTACCAGTATGTAATTACTTTGCAACATCATTTACAATTGAATAGTACTTGCATTTAACAAGATGTGGATTGTTAAAATGTGTTAACAACAAACATAATTAACAACTGTATTCAATTTATTTGTTTACATCATTTTTATGTTATCACTTATTAGTGTGATGCACATTTTCCCTTCAGTCATTAAGTTATCTTTGTCATTTTTGTTTAAATTTTTGTAAATATGAATATGTATGTACAATTCGGTGGTTAAGTTTGTGACACGGCGGATAGATAGACATTTACAGTTAGGCAATAACAATTTACTTTGATAGGTAGACATTAACATGTTAATTTTGGTAGAGTACATGAACATTGATATTGGTATTTACAAAATTTAATGTTGACTTTTAAGGCATTGATAAATATGTTATTGATAAATATTTCATTGGTATATTTTTATTAGTGTATATGGTGGTAGCCAGATAATATTGGCAATTTTTTTTTATTTTTGAAAGAATAGTAACTACTATTTAATCGAATGATAATTTTGTGTAATTGTGAATTTATTGTGTACATTTTTCTTATTCTTTGCGATTTGATAGCATGTAGATATAAATAACTAAGGGAATACAAACTATTTTGCCGTATTCGCTCATTTTGAATTTATTTTATTGTTTTTTACCCAACTGTTCATAAAACTTTGACAGATTGAGGTTATATTTTATGCATCTAATCAATTTTTTGGCTCACACTTTTTAAGCATGCATGCGCATAAACAATATTAAGTTTATGTTTATTTATTTATATTTTAGCTATGAGCATATTAGCCATATAGCAATTATGTTGAGTGACATTATTTTTATTATTAGCCTTTGTGGAGTTTTCTTATTTTATTAATCAAGTACCTTACAAGATTTGAGTTCCCATATCTCTGGTAGATTAAGTTGACAATTCTTGGAATCATTAGTTTGTTTCGTGGAAACTCTTTTCAGTTCAGTTACGAACATTAACTTTGTGTTAGTCACTCTGTGTGTAGCAAGGTTTTCCTTTTTGTTAATCAAGTACCTAGCAAGATTTGAGTTCCCATACCTCTGGCAGATTAAGTTGACAATGCTTAGGATCATTAGTTTGTTTCGTGGAAACTTTTTTCAGTCTAGTTACAAGTATTAATTTTGTGTTAGTAACTCTGTATCTAACAATATGATGCATACAATTTAATAATTACCTTTTATGAATGAATAAGCTATCAACAACTAAAGTTTCAGCAAAATGTCTGGAAACATAAGTGTATGAGGTACAAATTATATGAGCGTATCACTGTTTGTTGATGTTGAATATGAAATTAAGATATGTAAACAACCATTAAATGTACAAGTCCCAATCTACAATGCATATGTATACATATATCTTATAATCTACAGCACATATTCTACCTCTACTTTTGTGTACTATTTTCTTGTGTACTATATTCTACTTTTACTTTTGTGTACTATTTTTTGTGTACTATACTCTACTTTTACTTTTGTGTACTATTTTTTGTGTACTATACTCTACTTTTACTTTTGTGTACTATTTTTTTGGTGATCGCAGGTATATGACTTTACAAGATATTTTTGTGTATTATGATAATTTATAAAACATTGTGTTATACCATGAATATTTGATACCTTTACTTGCCACATTAAGAAGTGGTCCTTGTCAAATTCATTTTCTTCCTTGGACAGGGTGGAGAATCTGTAGCATGGAATTTAACGCTACAGTTAATGTGTGCTAATTTTGCCCCAATTCAATCTAGAATTTATTTAATATCAGGAAGTACTTTAATTCCGTCACTCTGTCAAGCAATATTTCACGTTAACAGGTGTGTTTCTAAGCCCCAGTTTGGAATTCAGGGTGGTCTACTTTAACAACATCTTTGCTCATTCATGCACATCTGTGCGTAAATAGAATCAACTCGATTTTGTTGAAGAAATCTTTACGGTTTTTATTATTCCCAAGATACGGTTCTCTTGTTGCAAGAATTTCTTTAAACTACGTTTTCCGGTTTACGGGCTAACAAACAGCGTACCATCTATCAAAACCCCTTTCGAAAGCAGTTACTCATTTTCACGGCGCTCAAGGTGACGTTTCCATAATACAAGCCATTTCTCTTGCCCCCAAAGCATCAAGCAAATGTAATAACCATGCCGTGTACGTAACAGGATGGTCCGATGATCTATTTAGGCACATTCCATTTAACAACTTAACATCATTTTAGAGAAAGCTTTCACACTATGTTTTCAACCACTAGAGGTCAAAAGTGAATCGCCTCACAGTCGACCATGGTGACCCACGTTTCGGGTCTAAGCAATGGGAAAAATTTCTTTGTTGTAGAAATTCGGTGTACCGGACACCTAAAGCAGAATACCTCCATATTAATAATAAAGCTCTATTTTTCCCACTTTCAATCAATTTTCGTCTGCATTGAGATAAAGCGGACCAATAAAAGTATATTTTTAATAGAATCAAATAAAATTATAGTATAATTTTCTTAAAATATATTGATTAGGTGTGTGTCGAAAAAAATAAATATTTTTTTTTCCGAAATGCTCTAGTGCTGAAAAGTTGCCTATTGTAATAAGAAGAAAAACGGCATAAAAAAAAATTAAATTGGTTAACATCTTCCATTCGCGCATTGTACTTGAAATTTATGAAAAATTGCAAAAATCACGCTATTTTTTCAATTTTTTTCTGTTAGTTAAAACTTTGAAAATAAACATGATTTAGCTTTTTATGCTTGTTGTATGGTTTAAATGACCTAAATAAATTAAATTCTGATCATAAATCTAATTTTTTCTGTTCGCGCAACGTCTTTGAAAAAACAGAAATTTAGCAATTTTTCGCAATTTTCACCGTGCAACTCTTCGCTTGATTTGCTAGAACAAAACGACCCAGAACTAACCACGCGGAGATGGTTGCACGTCGAGTTCCACCCACAACCTACCCAACCAACCATCCAATTGTTGGGTGTGGTGTTTACATTATATTTACATCTATTTACAAAGATTTTCCATAGAGTAGGATTATTTGGCTAACTCTGTTTTTAACTTTTTCTTTTTTATACTATATATACATATTTAACGTCTTATTTTTTGGAGAAATGATGCATAACAGATCTAGACTCCTGTGTTGCTCGTATATAGCCATCTCTAGCTTCACGTCCACATACTTTATTCGAGGACTTTGTTACAATTTTAACGCACCTCTCCATAGCCTGGGTGTGACCGGGAAACTTTAGTATTTCTCTCATTGGCATAGTATCAGAATTGATGATTGATTAATATCATTTCACTTAGGTTCCGCCCCACTGGGGGAGTATACACCACACAAGAATTCCAATTACTAATTTCTATGTAATCAGAAGCTTGAAAGTTTATCTTTGGTGGTACGTAATTTCTATCAGTCTTTTTATTTGGGACTGTTTGTCTTGCTTTGTAAGATCCTTCTGTAACCAATCTCCCGACTATGTTCTCCAACACATTCAGAATATGTTTCCTCAACAAGCATTGCCAACAGAACATTCTCTGGGTGCGCAAAGAATGCATTTTGTTGAATTACTGGATCGACAACTTGAAGTAATTCGTCGGATAAAAACCGTGATGTTTGGATTGCTTGAAAGACATGTTTTCGTCCGTCAGTAAAATATTTGTTCTTTTTTATGGTAAACCACATAGCCATATATGATTTCAGGATGAAGCCAACTATTTTTTTTAAGTTTCCGGATGGATCTGAAGAAGCTATATCAAACCTAAGGACTCGGTTGGCCGCAGTTAGCCATCTGGTATGGGACAAAGGACAGGGTCCTTATTTGCCAAGTCTTCTGGACATTGTCCCAAGGTGAATGCATTTGAAATGTCAAACAAATACTGTTGGTCTTTTCTCAACAAATTCCTGTCTATATCAGGAATTTAACAGTCTATGGGTTCATAATGAACCACAGGGAGTTTTTCACAGCAAGTGAGCTGCTGTCCGATCGGCCCACTAAAAGAATTAGGTCCTGCAGTTTGACCGTCAATATGTTGGAAAATGTGGCGAAAAGGAAGCTAAGTAAAATACAGGAGGCATATGCACCACTGTAGCATGCGTCCTACATGATTTTCTAGTCGGTGGATGACACCGTTCTTCCATCCAGAGTTGGTTACATTGCCATTACATCCTACTACTTGTAGTTTTTCTAGTGATATTGATAGTTCAGACTAACGAGAAATAATGCTATGAGTTATATCATTTGATAGACTCGAAGGAGATACATGTTCAATATAAGTTGATCCAGGTTCCTGAATAACAGAATAGTGTTCTTCTTTCCCATTCCTGTGAAATTACTTGGCATTCTATTTTTCAACCAAAAAGTATCATCTTTTTGTCCGTCAAAGAAAAGACCCCAACTTTCCTCAGTAGGTGTGAATTGATTTCAATTGAGTTTAAACCAGTTCAACCTATTTCAAGTGAGTTCTGGTGCGTTTTGTTCTAGCAAAACGAACGAAGAGCAGCAAAGTGAAAATTGCAAAATATTGATAAATTTCTGTTTTTTCTAAGATGTTGCGCGAGCGAAAAAAATAGATTATTGATCAGAATTTAATTTATCTAGGTTATTTAACCCATAAGACAAGCATAAAAAAATAAAGCATATTTATTTTAAAAGTTTTAACAAACAGAAAAATATTGCAAAAAAATCGTGATTTTTGCAATTTTTCATGAACTGCAATTACGATGCGAGAATGGAGGATGTTAACCAATTTTAAATTTTTTTATGTCGGTTTTCTTCTTTTTACAATAGGCAACTTTTCCGCACTAAAGCGTTCCGAAAAAAATATTTATTTTTTTCGACTCACCCTAATATTGAACCCCATTTTTAAAACTTGGCGTGTTCTTCTTTCAACTTATTGCTATAGATTTACAAGGAATTTTTTGCTATTAAAATAAGTTCAATCAAAATACTTCAGATATTTTTAAATGCTATGTAAATACCATAAACGGAGAACTCGAACCTCGAACCAGTGTATACCGTTTTGATCACGTAACCATCTCAGAGAAGTGAGGTAATTTCATATTGTAAATTCAATTCTCCCACTCCCACATCTTCTATTGCTAGAACAAGATGAGGATCAAAATGGGGGATTTCGTTTGTTGTGAATGTCTCGTTGAATAGTTCGGATCAGTTTGGTCATATAAACACTCCAAATTTGTCGTTTTTAAACTTTAATATCCCAAGGTACCACATCATTGGATTTAATATCCAGGTGGGGTATCTTTCAACCCAAACAGAACATGAGTAGATATCTTTCAACTCAACAGAACATGGTGGTTCACACTTTCAATCCCCAAGAACACACTGAGAACGCATAAAAAAGTAACAAAACAATTTTTGATACAGCGTCGTCTACCGGCAAGTCAATGAGGAGGTTGAAGTTATTCAACAATTGCAACCTGCCAACACCTTTATAACTCTTTACTCCAATGATGTAAAATGTCAAAATTTTATATTTATTATTACTTTTTAGTACGCGTTTTCCGATTTTGAAGTCCTTTCAATAAAAGTACATGTTTGAAGCATTTCAATGGTCCAACAATGTTTTTTACGATGCGCCAGGGATACTCTAATGACAAACTGAGCCGAGCGATGGCGGAAGGGTTAGGGCGGAAGGGCATTCGGTACCAGAGCCTGTGGGTTCTAGTACCACTGTTGGCATGGATGTTTTTTGCTGTTCTGAATCGGCTTTAACACTACAACCGCATTCGATATACCTAGAACCACGGAGAGTGTCAACTTTACCCTAGATACCGAAACACATAAAAATTATTAAAAATGTTTCATTTCGTTAAGTAAAACACTACAGTTTCGAATGATAATTAATATTTCTGAGAATTTATATTAACACTAGAACCGCGGGACTTTCGATATACCTAGAACCGCGGAGCGGGTCATTTTGACCCTAGATTGTAAACTTATAAAATATGCACAAGCGCTTAATTTATTTAACTAAAACATATTTTTTAAATAATAATCAATATTTCTCAGAATTTACATTAAATATTTTATATAAATCAAGATAAATTAATTTAATTTTTACAAAATCATATTATTTAAAATTTTATGTCCTTGAGTATAATAACATGTCTCTTTAACCACATATGACATAAATTTTCTAATTTCAATGGAAAAACAGGGTATCTCTTTTCAGTATGTTTAGACATAATTTCAAAAAATTTAAATTAAAAAATTTTATCAGCACTTAGGTTTACTGATTATAAAATCCAATTTACTGTATGCATTTTGTACAAAACTGAGTAATAAGTGTTGTACATTTTCCACAGATGGGCGCTTTATATTTTGAACAGATATCTAGAGTTTTATTTTCACATTTCAAAATGTGGCATCGGACTCGTTTACGCTTAGTTTGTGGTTGTCCGTCGTTTTCATTGGTTGCTTCACATGCTCTTTTTGCCACCTTTTAATGTCGGAAGAGAACAAACTTTTCTCGCAATTCTTCAACCAAGTCTTGAATAAATTACCGCCTACTAATAGATTTTCCAGTTACAGCTTCATATAAAAACCAGGCAATGTTTGCAGCAAGGTCCAAAATATTACAAAAAACTTGCACCCGCCACCTACGTGAAGCAGACTTGACTATATATTTCCTTGACATTTGTTCAATCATGTCTACACCGTATTTAGTTGCGTTGTAGAAAGCAATTGAATCAGGTAATTTTTTTCGGTTATCTGCAAATTCTACGTTTGGATGGAGACTATTTAGCAACAAAACGTTTTTATCTTTTTTACCTTGATAAACAGTTAGACTCATGTCTTTATGTGTTAGTACCGTAGTCGAATACAATGTGGATTTTAACATTTTTACAGAGACTAGTATTTTCTTCTTGAGCATTTTACAGTTCTACAAGGCTGGTGTTTTTGGATTTCAATGCCTCTGCAAGCTTCAGTGTTGCGAAAAAGATGTTCGTAGTGACATTTCTACATTTGTTCTCATATGGACTTATTAGTCGTAGCACTACATGTTCAGCAAGAGAAACGTACGATGGACTTAGGTTATCTTTTCCAAGATACGAGAATCCATTAACACTAGAACCGCTGAACGGGTCAATTTGACCCAAATCGATGTTTAATTTGTCACCAAGCGAAAAGTATTAAATGCAAAATGTTTTCCTTTTCTGACTTTTAATAATATAAGGTAAGCAAGAACTTGCCCAATTTGAAAATGTGTAATACAGTATAAATCAATTTACGATTATTAACAGTTATACCTAGAACCGCGAAGCGGGTCTGATAACAAAATGTTTTTAACGAGCATATATAATAAAACCGCAGTCACAGGAAAGTACAACTGCCCTACCCCACCCCCGAATTTTTACAATGGAAAGTACCGGAACGGGGATTAGTCCAGACTCTCGGTCAAGATATGAGCGATTGGAAGTGTGAAGTGCGTTGGAATGAAGTGTAAAATTCGAACGATAGTGCATATTTAGGAGGATTGCTGAACCTGCTTTTATTTTCGGTACAAGATGTCACGTTGATTAAATATTACCGTTAACAAAGCTTTAGAATATTTACAACAATTATCTGAAAATGAATCAGAAGGAGATAATGATGACAGTCTTTCGATTATGAGTAGCGAGGATGAATACTTGCCTGCGAAAGAAGATGTGAATTCATATGATGAAAATAAAAGTGAATAGCACTCTGGTAGTGCACTAGAAACTGCTGGACCTTCTCATCGCAATGGTGATAAAGTTTATTTGCTGAATTTATAATATGAAAAAAAACTAAAAATCCTGATAAAAAGCGAATACCCCCGAAGAAATCTGAAAACGAAAACTGCAGTACCCTGTCCACTTAAAGGTGAAAGAAGTTGGCAAAGATGGAACAATTTGGAACGTCGCACAGATAGATAAAAATATTCAAGGAAGAAAAGCTCAACACAACGTTTTTCAGGAAGTTGGGGAACCAAAACTACATGCTGGACGCAAATGTCATGGACAATAGTCCATGCAGTTCCCGAAGAGTATTCATAGATGAGTGGACACTGAAGCATATAAAGAAATGTACCGAAGATGAAACTCATCGACAGATTCAAAGAAATGAATGGGTTGTTACATTGGAAGAGAATGATGCATATATATCCATTTCATATGACAGTGATATATATATATATATATATATATATATATACACTGCTTGACAATTGCTAAGGAACAACTGGTTTTTCCAAACTAGCGTTCCCGACAGCACACTAATCACAGTAAAATGAAATGCAGAGGGCGTAATAGGGCAAGACTTGTTATCTGTATAAAAGGCAGTGCATGAAAACTCTTTATTCATTCGAAATTTCATGCAGTTAGGTGTTTGACGAAAATGGTGCCGTAGGATGTTGAAAGTTATTTCTGTGAAAATCAGTGTGGTTTGTCTATAATTAAGTGCAAAATGTCTGCAAGACAACATATGAGTGCATACGATGGTGCACGAGCAGTTGGACGGCTCGAAGCAGGACAAAGTGTCACTACTGTGGCCAGAGTAATGGGAGTGGCAAAAAGTGTCATATCGTGATTTAAAAAGGCCGCTGAAGGTGGAAATGCTATGCGAAAGCATGCCGGTGGACGTGGAAGGAACACCACACCTCAATAGGATCGATATGTATCCCTAGTGGCGAAATGGAACAGCCATCTCACTCCTAGTCAGATAGCTGCAGACCTTGCAACTGCTACCGGTACAAATGTATCAGCCAGAACCATTTCTAGGCGATTAAATCAGGTTGTTTTGTATGCACGGAAGCCTGTTCAATGCATCCCACTTCAACCACGCCATCGTCGAGAACGATTACGTTGGTTTAAGGAACATATTGGTTGGGGTCAGCAAGAGTGGTCCAGAGTGATGTTCTCTGACAAATCCCGTTTCACTGTGACAAGTGATTCTGGCCACCGGTTAGTGTGGAGAGAGAGGGGAACACGTTATGCACCACAGAATGTTCAGGAACGTCATCGGTATGACCAAGGCGTGATGGTGTGGGCAGGTATTATGCACAATGGTAAAACACCGCTTCACATCTTTCAGCGAGGTACCGTTACATCGCAGCGGTATTGCAGAGAGATTATTCTGGATCATGCTCGTATTTTTAGGGGTGCAGTAGGTCCAGATGTTCTGTTTATGGAAGACAATGCGCGCCCACACAAGACCGCTGAAGTATCGGACACACTAGAAATTGAAAATATTGAGCGTATGACATGGTCTGCTTACTCTCCTGACCTAAATCTTATAGACCATGCCTGGGATGCTCTTGACAGACGTGTTTCTCAAAGAACTTGCCTTCCCCGAACCATGCAAGAACTGAAAATCGCCTTGAGAGAGGAGTAGGACAATATCCCCCTAGGACTCCCCAATACTTTAGTAGACAGCATAAAAAACAGATTCAAAATGTGCACTAGTGTCCGAGGAGATCACACACTTTACTAAGGTACTCATAACTGATTCTTTCTGTCAGGAAGACCCATTTTTCGTGGCTGTTTGGAAATGCTCCAAATAGCATCCTTTTTGTTTTTCGGTTTATTCTTTATCCATGTGGCGTAATCTGTACCATTTTGCATAATAAATAATGCACATTATCTCTACTAAATATGTACGAAGTTTCATCTCTACAGTCAATGTATATTATGAAATATTCCGAAAAATGTGCCTGTTCCTTAGCAATTGTCAAGCAGTGTATATATATATATATATATATATATATATATATATATATATATATATATATATATATATATATATATATATTGTGCGGAAGGTCTTGAACTGAATAGCCTATGGTCAAGGAACTGGGGATCACCGTTTTTCCGAAATACAATGCCAAGAGACAAATTTCGTGAAATAATGAGGCTCTTACACTTCGATATAAAATCAATTAGATCAACTCGTCTACAGACAGACAAATTTGCACTGATTTCTGATATCTGGTATCATTTTAAGGAAAACTGTAAGACTAACTATACACCATGGCCTAACATTAGTGAAGATGAATAGTTGTTTCCTCCAATTGCCTAACAAACGAGATAATTTCGGTATCAAGTTTTGGTTAGCTCAAAGTTGATTCAAAATACATGATAAATAGATTCCCGTATCTTAGAAAAGATAGTAATTGTCCATCCAACATTTATCTTTCTGAATATGTAGTACTGCGACTTGTATGTCCATATGAAAACAAAGGTAGAAATGTCTCTACAGATAATTTTTCACAACCCTGGAGCATGCAGAGACTTTGAAATCCAAAAGTACCAGCATTGTAGGAACTATAAAATGCTCACGAAAAGAAATACCAGCCTCTGTGAAAATGTCAAAATCGGAATTACATGCGACTACTGTACTAACCATAAAAACATCAGTCTAACTGTTTACCAGGGTAAAAAAGTTCAAAAGGTTTTGTTGCTCAGCAGTCTTCATCCGACCGTTGAAATTACAGATAGCCCTAAAAAGCTAACTGGCGCAATTACTTACTTCAACGCAACTAAATTCCGAGTAGATGTGATTGATCAGATGACAAGAAGTATTCCGTCAAGTCTGCTTCCCGTGGGTGGCAGGTGCAGAGTTTTTATAATATTCTGGATCTTGCTGCTATTAATTCTTTAGTTTTGTACAGAGCTCTAACTAGAAGAAGTATTAGTAGACGACAATTTATTCAAGATTTAGTTAAACATTTGCGTGCAAAGTTTATTCTATCCCATCAAAGAAAGGTGACTTATGTGTGCCATACAACTGCTGAGAACACTGGAAAACCCCAAGCTAAGCGAAAACGGATTAGAAGTCAAACGTCCAAATGTGAAAATAAAATACAGGATATTTCTTCAAAATGTAAAGTCTCCATTTGTGGTAAATGCACAAAACTTATTACTAAGTTCTGTACAAAGGGCATACAGTAAATTGGATAAAATAAATCAGTTAAACTAGTAAGTAACCAATAAAAATTTGTATATTACTTTAAATTCTTGTTCAAAATGTCTTACAAACATATTTAAAGGAAATAACTTATTTTCCATTAAAGTTATGAAGTAAAAGTAGTTTCATTTTTGATTGAGAGAAACGTTATTATGCATAAGAAAGTAAAATTTTGAATAAGATCATATTTCAAAATTTTAGTTGATAGTCGCGGATTTTTAGGTATTTAAGCAGAAGGTCCCGGTCTAATTAGCCCTCATGTTGCAAAATATGATCGTAGCTCTCTCAACCAACTAACTAATGACAGTGGGATTCTATCCTTGCGACTTTATACTTCGAAGAAGAGTTCTAACCACCAGACCATCCTGTGGTGTGATGATATCAGATTCTGTAAATTCCAATCTAAACAGCAATTTTCAATGTTTCACAATTATCTCCTTTGAAAAATATGTTCCTACTGAAATTTCCCCTGTACACAGAAAATCCAATACTAAACAGGTCTTTCCTGTTCATCGCCTTGCCTGTCTCTTGCTCTTTTAAAGGAATATTATGCACAACCTATGCTGTTGGAATTTATGAGGGTGCACTAACTCATGGACCTGGTTACCTGAGGCTGGTAGAATTAGTAACAACAGCAAAAAATTGCAAGGATATAAGAAAATAAGAGAAATCACTTTGATCAAATGTATAAAGTGTAGATATTACTTTATAGAAAACGTTGGTCATTAAAATAAAAGTTCTGAGTAACAATGTACTTTCGGGAAAACAGAGTATATTATAAAGAAGAACTCTCAAATTTCTGATGTAAAATCATTTTAGTATAAAACGATTTACATAGGTTTTATACATTGTATGTATAAGTGTCATTCTCTAAACCACTGATTCTCAAAAGTCTAGGCCTCTCCTTTGAATGAACTACAGATTCCACGCCTCATCTCCCCCTAGGCATAAAAAACATAAATAACACTAGTGCAATACATCTTCACATATTTTTTGCTAATCAACTGCGCCCCCTGAATATCACTAACCCCTCCCCAGAGGATAGAAACTCCCCCCCCCTACAAAAAAAGCCCCACCACTAACTATCTCCACCTCTACTACTACCACCAAGTTAAGGACCACTGCTATAAACAGTTTGACGTATATTTTGTGATTTCCAAAATAAAGAAAATGAATTGCATCACTCCGTACATTAGTGTTTTAAAGTTATTTGTAAGGAAACAGCTAGCTTCAGATCAGCAAACCCTTAATTAGAAACAATTTTATTGTTTTACGCACAGCGAATAGTTAAGTCTTGAAACGCTTGGGAAAAGATTTAAATGTGATGTTATAATGATTCTGCAAGTAGTTATTAGTAATTAGTCAAGGATGACATACTTAATGGAATTGTTGAAGTTAATGGAATTTTTCCGTTACGAGTGTTAGCGTTTTTATTCTTATTTTTTTAGTATACCAGTTGCGAAGAAAATTATCTGAAGGTTGTTTTAATTATTTCATAAAAAAAATTCTTGAATGCTGAAATTGAATAATGTAGCTTAAAATAAGAGCTCGAGCAGCTCAGACTATCCTTAATTACTTCGTTCTTTTGACAGTTATAAATCAAAAGGAATTTTTTATATGCTTTAGACTCGTTGATTTCCCAATCTAGCTTATTAGAGAGCACTCTTTCGTATTTTTTCTTCTTCTGTTAGAGATATAATTCATTTGTTTCATTCATAGACGTAAATAGATGAACAATATATATATTTATATTTATCGCATGCCTGATAAAATAAAACATATTTGAAAATAGAGGAAAAAATGAGGAAAGAAAAAAATTATCAATTTTCTTTTTCAAAAGCTATTAATCACACAATTTTTAATTTATTTAAATTTCCCTCACATCTCTATAATATTTGAACCTATTATATTAGGTTTATATATATATATATATATATATATATATATATATATATATATATATATATATATATATTCACTTTTCTTGTCTCAAGAGTATCGTTATAAAACTGCTAAACATTTAGTATAAAAAATTGAGAAGTGTTGAAACTTTATAATAAATTATAAGTAATTAAAATCCCTGTTTGCTTTATGGTAGGAAGATTTTTCTAAACCCCTAAACATAATACATATTAGTTAGTTTTTTTATTATGGAAAGACGAAAGATTGCTTGGTTCCTTGTTGGTTTAGAAATATATCATTTATCATGCAAAAATTCAATTAAAATTGACTCAAAATATAGTTATGGAATTAAAATTTTATAACGTAACTAATTAATTTTAATCAAAGATTAAAATTTAAAAATAATCATATGCTGATTTTGCACATAAAACTAAACTAAGCTCTGGAGTTATAATTTAATATTTTGTTTACAAAATTACTTCGATTAACAGTCATCATCTGAAATAAAATTTTATTTTGAATACAGAATTCTAAAGATACTAAAAATGTAACTTTTCATACGTTTAAGTACTCTTTGAAATATTTGCAGTCAAAAGCAAATCGGCGCATATGTTTCAAAATCGAACAAATTATAGTATAAACAGAGTAATAAATCTAATTAAACATTCATGTAAACACCGCTGTATTGAACCATTTCTAACTCACTCAAATTTTTTTTTTATTATTTTATTATTGTTCTCGAGAATCTTAGTTCTGGTTAATTTCTATCATCTTGTTGTTTCTAATGCCCCATGGCCGGAAGAATTCCATACCAGGTCAATATAGTCTAATGGGATCAGAGGTGCAGTTCTGGTTTATAATGGCACCACAAGGGTTGGTGTCCGATTTGAAAAGATGTCACCTAAATTTTGACCGAACATCCCCCCCCCCCCGCTCGGCGTGAGATCTGGGAAATCGTAACCTCTCCCACTGTCTCTGACCTCATAAAGGAACTTTCTGGTCCACGTATTTAACATGTCATTTTCCGGTAGAGACACGGAGGTATTTAATGGCGCTTCTCCGGATTTGAACGGAGCCCCCCCCCCCGGGGTAATAAAGCAGACGCACTGGCACTAGTTTACTGAGAGCCATTCTGTCATCTTTTAGTCGGTCTATGGTATGCATTTTTTTGTCAAACTTTAAGAAATGCTAAAACTTTTCTATTCAAATGGAAGGAGCTCTCCTGATCATTTTATCTGACATCTTTAAATTCCCATGAGTGAACCTTCGAATAAAATGTCATTCACTATGCTACGTCACCCCCGGTGACATGAAATTACCGTAAAATTTTGACCACAGGTTAATTTCTTTCTTGGGATAACTTTATACTATATCATTATGACAATGGAGTTATCGTAAGTAGTAATGCCAAATGAATCAATCGATTAAATATATGCGAGTTCTGCTCTCAAATTAACATCTTTTTCGACTTCTTTATGGACATGAGCCACGTGACTAATTCCTCATTTTACGTGTTAGGGCTTAAAATATGTCCATTTGATGTTTCGAATTTTAAAAATCTTCGGGCGATTTTAAACCAAAATTACTTTGAAAATTTAATTTATCTTAAAAAAAGGAAGTAGTCATGAATCAATTTCCATAAACTACATATATTTCACCTACTGTTGGCTCTTTGCGTACATTTATGTCAGCAGAGAAGTGTGCGTTAGATATAACTTACTTGAATCTTGCTATTTGATTTTATTGATTATATATTAAGAAACTAGATTAATTTTATATGAGTGAGAAAATATACATGCTTTTCTCCTCTAGTTTTGTAACTCAAAATTTGCCGCGAGAGTCGGAATCCCTTGAAATGATTCTGAATAATTTCAAGAACTTTCAGATATATCCAAAGAAACTTTGGGGTCAAAATCGTAGTCGACCGTTTTAGGTATGGCAGATGAATAAAATTGATAGTTTCATTAGTTTTCGAGGAAAAATTTTAACAAGTAGCAAAACTCAGTTAAAATATTATAAAACTCTAGTAATATTTTAATCTTTGCAAAATTGAAAAGTACAGAATAGTAACCGCAGGAAGAATTGCAGAAAAATGGCCACTTACGAAAACGACAATTTTTCCCACACGGCAGAAATTTCTCACGCAGTTTCAATATCCATTAAGAAGCCTGCATATGGTCTGTCGACAATGGACAGTCGCTTTTGTCTGTTGGAACAAAATATTACCTGAAAAAAATTGCAAGCGAAGTTAGTCTATACTCTGAAACGGGACGTTATTTAAATGTTTTAAACCACCACGAATAGTCTGTTCAGTTTTTTTTGCCCTTCAAGCATAAAGCTTCTGAATTGCAGAGCGTAGAATGACGATTGTAGGTATTTCGAATTTCATTAATCGTTGTAATCATATTTATTAGAATTATTTAAAATTCAAGGTATGATATAATAAAAGAAATAAATAAATAAAATGGTGGTCAGTACTGACAGCATAAGAAAATAACCGTAAACCCAATTAAGCATTAGCAGCCTTAAGTCAAAGTGTGGCAAAATATACAAAAGACCGTTTACCTGCATTCTATAAAATAAAATGAGACATATAAGCCAGTCAATGAATGCATTGTAGAGTGCACGGAATATGCGAGAATTTTCGACATCAGGACTTTGTCAGTAGTTAGAAGGTAAAAATACCAAAAGTCCCCGCCCGTGGGAGGTGAGCTCAATGCGGGACGGGGTGGAAATGTCCTATTTTTTGGTTTTTCGCTTATATCTCGAAAACGATGCACTGCAGAAAAATGTTCTATATGAAAATGAAAGCTAATTAAATTCCCTATAAAATTGTCTATATAAATATTTGTAGATTTTCCAACGGTTTTCGAGATATACGTTATTGAAAATCGATAATGTTCGAATAAATCCTTCTTACTCCACTCTTTTTGTCACACATTTGCTTCTAGTGACCCCCACGATCGTTTATCAGAAAAATTATCACAGACGAAGTTGTGGAGCATTAAATTTCCTTATTTGATATACACTTTTATCACTTTATCTCCAACCAATCAAAAGTTATAGAATTTCTAATATGTACATTCAATTTAAATTTTTC
This sequence comes from Dolomedes plantarius, assembly GCA_907164885.2. Lineage (NCBI taxonomy): Eukaryota > Metazoa > Arthropoda > Arachnida > Araneae > Dolomedidae > Dolomedes > Dolomedes plantarius. Next base: position 101,848,475 of record OU015494.1, on the reverse strand, counting down.
TCTAGAAATGAGTATGTTGAGAGCCTGTTTCATTTTAACTGCTGTAACTTGCTATCATGATGCATAACAACACTTTAGCAATGGAAATAGGTAATTGCAATTGAAACACGACATTTTTTTATAGTTATAGCTATTATTATATTATTACGAATCATATAATGAAAGTATTTACATGGACTGATAGTAATTCTCAAATGAAATAAAATGTGCATTTAAGACAACATCTTGGTTTTTTTAGGCGGAAGGGTCGAGGGTCATTCATCTTCGTCAGCAGTGGAGACGTCGTCCTAAGAGATTGGTATAGATGTCGTCGTCGTCATCCTCTTCCTGAATTAATATTGCGACTCTGTTGTTGCAATTGCCCTTGAAATTCGGGAATGTGACAGAGCAGTTTAACGATGCTTTTCTACAACCACACCTGCCACTGCCACATCCTTTCGTGTAACGGCAAAAAATCCTCTTCAAGATTTCGTCAGGGGCAGCATCCAAATCTGAGAGTTTCGGAACTAGTTGGTCATTCCTCCTCTCCCAAACCCAATTCGGCACCCTACCATTAGGTTCCTCCCCTAAACACAGGTGTACTTGGTGGTACGTCCGGAATGCATGCTGCTTAACAGCTCCGTCAGTTGGAGGGAGAGTTGAGAGATCAGGCTTCATGTTTGTAGCTGCTTTGATAAATGATTTGTACGGAACTCGTTGAGAGATTTTTCTGTGGCTGGAGCGCCATACCATGAGAGAGTACTCATAATCCCAGCTGTCTCAATGGAGTCAGGGGAAGAAGAACCCCTGGCATATACCTCAGTTACACGTTGTATGATTTTGGACTTTTTGTACAATTTAACAAAGTCCACTTTATTCTTGCGATACACTGCATATCTTATGTCACAGCCTGTGAATGCATGTAAGAATAAAAAATGGGCATTGTCCTTCATTTTCAACTCCTGCTGCAGCTGTTGTGAGGAATATACAATCGTATTGACCTTTCCGCTTCCAGGTTTTACCAGCAGAATGTCGTGATCAGTTAGGGTTTTGGCTACCAAGAGAACAGCCAAGTCGATGTCCACTCTAATAACAGCAACCGATGAATTTTGCGATTTATTGATAGCTGTCTTCACAATATCAACGCCAGTATCACCTGAAGCTTGGAGTGTATTTATCCCATTTTTCTGCAGTTGCATCATTAGCAGATTTATCAGCTGACTCTTATTATGAAATCTGGAAAGGAAATCCTCTTGTTTGACTTTAATTTCACCTTCCAAACTGACATTGATGTCCACACATATCCTGAGTCGATATCGTCGACTCTGTTCAGCTGCTTTTGTGCTCTCTGATGTGTCAGTGTACCCATCAAAAATCACTGTACAACCTCTCCCATGAAAATGGGTATTCAGAAATCTAACATAACCATCACAAATGGTTGATACAATTGTCTCTTTTTGGTAAACAACTTTGTAGACTAGGAATCCCCCATCAACAACAAATTCAAAGGTAGTTAAATCAACATCCATATCAATTTGCTTAAACAGTGTGTATAGTGCTGACTTTCTGCGCTTCCTCATTCCATTTTCGCTGAAGAATGCCAGGGGGTAGGGAGCCAGTTCTTATTGCATATAATTCTTCAAATCCTTGTCCGATTTATTGGTAATGGAGATTCGCTGAAAAAGTAAGAATGAATCCACAATTTTTTCATTGTAAATCTTGATTGTCGAATTCATTGAGGAAAGAGGAATTGCGCGATCTTTCAGTGACAGTTTGATATTTGTGAATGGCAAGTTTTCCATTTTTGCCATTGTTCGTTTGCCAATTGTAGCTGCATCATGACGTAAGATTGCATCATCTCCCACGACTCCTGTCCCTATTGACCTGATATACTCGGTCCTCAGAAAAGGAGGGTGATTATCAAACCATTGTGTAAGCTTGCCAATGCCACTTGAGTCTCGACTTTGGTGAGCTTCTCAAAAATCCTTGTGCTGCTCACTTGATGAAAATAAAACACCACACTATTCTTCGAGTGAAGCACATTTGTCTTGAGTGGCAGTCATCCCAATTACCCATTTACTGAGAGCACTATCTGTCATACCTCTACCACCGGTCATGCCCCCTCGGCTTGAGAATGACCGCATGAAGGTTGTCTCGATGGTCATGTCTGACCACATGAAGTACCAGGACCAGTCATTCCTTCTCATAGTGAAGTAGCCTTTGTTCACAAACTTCTCGTACTCCTCTGGTGTCAATAGAGTAGAGAGGCTTTCCATATCCTGTACATATAAGTGGCAAGACTTGGCATACAGGAAGTGTTCACCTGCGTGAAAATAGGGTATTATTCACTTTCAGAAGTTCAGATGAACAAGTAAATCGCCAGACCTCTCTGCATGTATGTACTCCTTTATCAAATTCCCCATTTTGAAGTATTATATACATAGCATTGCAGTGGGTCCATTGTTGCTGATCCTGTCCATCGCTTCTCCAAATTTGATAGCCACTGATTCGAGTAATTTCTTTTGGTTCAAAGAACGTAATAGAATAAGGGTGGAACATCCTAGCCTGTCGGCGCCCTTTTGATATCGGGGAGGAAGCCTGGATGATTCTCGAACGTTCTACTCCTACCACCATTAGTTGTTTTAAACAACTTCATCTGATAAAAACATTACAATAATAATGGTTATAATTATAAAAAAGTGTTGGGTTTGAATTGCAGTTACTTTATTTTCATTGTTAAACTGTTGTTATTCATCATGATAGCAAGTTGCAGCAGAAAACGTAATGGGCTCTCAACATACTCATTTCTAGAGGAACATTGAAATTGAGCGTACATGTTAGAAATTCTATAACTTTTGATTAGTTGAAGATAAAGTGACAAAAGTGTATATCAAATTTAAGGAAATTTAATGCTCTACAACTTCGTCTGTGGCAGTCTTTCTGAGAACCGATCGTGGGGGGCACTAGAGTCAAATGTTTGACAAAAAGAGTGAGGTAAAAATGATTTTTTCAAACATTTTCAATTTTCAATAGCGTATATCTCGAAAAACGTTGGAAATTTGACATATATATGTACAGACAATATTATAGGAAATTTAATTAGTTTTCATTTTTATACAGAATATTATTTTCTACAGTGTACCGTTTACGAGATATAAGCGAAAAACCAAAAAATAGGATCTTTCCATCCCCTTCCCGCTTTTAGCTCACCTCCCAGGGGCGGGGACTTTTAGTATATTTACCTACTAACTACTCCTAACAAAGTCCTGAAATCAAATTCTCGCATATACCATGCACTCTACACCCCTCTTTTGAGCACTCATTGACTGGACTAATAGTTATTTGTTGCAAAGAGAAAACGTTAAAACAGCTAAAAGTATTATTGGAACAAAGGAGAGGATAAATGATTTTATCGAGCCATTATAGAGGGTATAATGGTATAAATGCATAGTACTGATAAATAACAAGCAAAATGACGTCATTCTTTGTACCTGAGCATCTCAATACCATACAACATCAGGATTTTCCGTATAGCCACCAAAAACCATTGTTTAAAATGATACTTTATATCAAATACTGTGGAATACATACCGTAAATACAGCTTGGATGTGTTTCTTTGCTAATGGAATTCCTGTAATGGAATGAGGGAAATTTTGTTTCTAAGAATAAACCCCCAAAGGAAACATGTTAAAGAACATTATTATGGCAGGCGTTGAAGCATAAAAGACTATACAACGTTACAGAATATAAACATGAAATTTCAAAGTGTGATCAAAATCGAGCAACAGTGCAACGCATTTGTGCAATTTAAATATGCACTTTAATTTTAAGAATATGTGTGTTAAACCATTTAGAAAAATTGCTTGCTTTATTATACGTTGAAAATGTTGTTTGGGGAAAGTTCCTTAATGTAGTCTTAAATATTTTTAACCTTTTGGGACAGATAATTTTCTGTAAAATTACATTTTTTTCGACCCTGAGACCAGATTCTTTATAACAAAATCTAATTTGTCAGCAAGAAAAAAAAAAGTTAAGATATTTTGTGTTTATAAAGTGTAACAGAATAAGTAGACTTTGTTTTATACTAGAATTTGATCATGGTTTTATCATTTTAAAATCAACCTTATTTATTTCAGAAACAGTGAAAGAGATCGGATGTAATACCCGACATTATAATTGCTGAAGTATTGGTATTTTCACGGTAAAAATTATATACACTTAAATTCTGGTTACATAATTATACCTCTAGATAAATGATGATCATTTAACCAATGAGATCATAAATTTTAAATACCGATCGAATAACATGTTAAAGATTTATTTTCCAATCATACTAAAAAGTTAGAGTGATGGAAAACTATTTGATTTCGATAGTGTCAATAAAACACTAAACTTCATTAAAATTGTGATATAAAAATTACTTATGGAAATGTTAGAGGAAAAAATGAATAGCCAATTTTTATAATTCAGTTGGATGATACCAAAGAACCTAAATTCAAACTTCCTTGATCGAATAATTTCATTACATTACAACAAAACCGTAAAACTTACAAAAGAAAAGGAAATACTTTCCAATAAAACTTATTCCTTTCTATTATTATGTTGGGTTTCTGAGGATATAATAAGTATAAAACAAAATTAAAGGTGCAAACATTTTATTTATTAAATTTTCAATATTTGCATAATCGTTTTCTTTATTCTCCGTATTGTGAGCATTCTAAAGTTATTGAAAAATACATTTTGGAATAAGCCTCAGGGTCTCTGATATTTTAATAAGTTTCTTTTCTTGGGGGTAAAAGAATTTGATTTCATTCTGCTGTTATCAGAAATTTAATGAGATGCATTCTCTAAAGAGTAATAATCTTCATTTTTTATTTCTCTGGGAAATGATTGGGCTAAGTATTGCGAGTTTGAATTTTTTTTAAAAATCAGACTCTGATAATAATATATTATCAATAAAGTGCATATATTTAAATTGCGGCTTTATGCATACAAATTGAATTACTGAAATGTTTAAGCATAATAAGTATGAACAATAAAATTTACCTCTATTATTATTTACGTGTTTAGTATTATTTATCTTTGTGATACACTGAGTTAAAAAACTTTAATAATTCCTTTTCGCAATTTTATCTTACATTCAGAACTCTACATTCACGCTGATAAATAAACTGTATATGTTTATAGGGCAGTTTTTCAAGTGAAAAAAAATATTATTTATTTTTCATTTAAAATTATGACTAAAAATATGTATAAATTAATGTTTTTTTCAGTCAAAACAGCTATTTTTGGTTTTAAATTCCAGTTTCTGAGATTTGTTGATATAGAAATGCACTTTTCATAACTTCCCCGTATTTTAATAACCACGGAAACAGAATTTTCTTTAATGGAACTGTGGCGGACAGCAGTATTTGCAGCGTTTGCAGTATTTCGGCATTATGCAGATTTTCGCCCTTGACGAGGCTGGGTGATTTCAGTCAAGCTCCGCCTTCCGCACGTGCCGAGCGAATTTAAAGAGGCAATTTTATCGAGGCTTGCTGCAGAGTTTATTTATTTATTTATTGCTGTGTGTGTAAGTAAATAAGCTCGAGTGCTGCAGCTCCCTAGTTGCTTTGTAACTGAAGTCACAGACCACCTCCTTATTTTATGCCCACCGAACGAGGCTAAACTGTATGTTTTCTATTGTTATTACAATAAAAATAATTTTTTAATTTCAATGCGGCATAAATTTCCTTCAATCCTCAAACTTAAACTTAAAACTCACTGCGCAACAATCCGATGTGGACCAGAGCCGGCGGTACCCATCTCCTCTTTCGTGACCGTGGGTTTGGGGTACCATACAGCATATATCTCAGTCAACCTGACGTGGGACCCCCAGAGTTTAGTTCCCAAGCATGCTTGGTCCTCATTTTATCGACCCACTGAAGGAATGAAAGGATGAGTCGACCTTGCCCAGTCACAGGGTTGAACCCTGGACCTTTGGGATCGGAGCTTAACGCTTTTAACCACTACGCCACCGGGCTGCTCAATACTCTAACTGACTATGGATATTTCGATAATGGCGGCGACTGACTTGTAATGTAGCTTTACGGTGTAATGCCCATCACGAGTATTACATTACATCTGTATCCATGTTTCTTCTCGAATTCTCGTTTTAAATGCTCCGCTCCAAAGCTTCGCCACTACAATCAGTTAAGCATGAACTGCACTAACTTGTCCTGTAACGATCAAAGGTATTCGAGAAAACAACCGACATTTTAGCGGAGCACGGTTATTTGACTTGAGTGGTTCGGCTCATTGCTCGCTTTCAAGCACTGACTACCGAATACTCGTGTTACATTACATTACAACGTTTTGTTTCAAGTGAGTCGCCGCTTTAAGGCTCGACCACACAGAAAGCGGTCTGTCGCGGCGGGAAGCGATCCAGCGGTAGTCTTGAAGGTCTACGATAAGGGTGTTGTATCTACTCAAATTTCGATATCTAAAATAGTTCGTGGGAGAGCTTCGAATGATGAGTCCTTAGTAATCCTTTTAATACATTTTATTACACACGTAGACGGACGCACATGAATCAGAAACAAACATGCATATACTCAAATCAGAAGGTGGGGCGATCGTAAATCTAGAACCGATGCACACGTCTGCACGTTGTGGCTCTCGGTGCTCAACTGTCTTTTTCTCGAAGCCAAAAATCGACGTTGCCACTCCACTCAACTAAACTATAGATCGTGTGCCGGCGACATCCTCCCACCTTTTGATTTTTAAGTTTACAAAGAAAATCAAAACAATCACTTTAAAAATTATCACAAATCTAAACTAACTCTACTAACTAAGTATCTCCAACTTTAAATCTAACAATAAATCAAATTTAATTGGTTAAGTATGTAAAAGGAAATAAAGAAACAGAACAATTAAACTTAAAGGTTCACTTAACAAGAAGAAAAAATACTAAACAGTGAAACAATACAGTGGAACGAACTTAAAATTCAGTTTCAAAATGCAAATATCACTAATACTAAAATGAACATTAAATATCTACATTGAGTTCAAGTTAATGAAGAAAGTTCAAGAGGGTAAAGTCTTTTTACTGACCTGGTCCGCTCTCCAGCCTTCGTTTTCACTTTTACAACTCGTACTTGATTGTCTTTTCCTGGATAAGTAGCAATCACACGACCAATTGGCCAATCGGATCTCTTTTGATTGTCCTGTCCAACAAGAACGATATCGTTGATTTCGATTGGTCTCACGAATTTTGCTTTCAAAGGCTTTTGCACCAACAGTCCAAGATATTCATCAGGAAATCTTTTCCGAAATTGTTGTCTTAATCGCTGGTGATATCTCCATCTCTTCGAAAGGTTTATTTGATCTAACTTGTCAACACCGGGAACTCCAACAGTTTTAACATCCTGGATAAACAACGAGGGAGTTAATGGTTCAAGATCAGAAGGATCCTCTGACAAATATGTCAGCGGTCGAGAATTTATGACTGACTCTACATCACAAAGAATCGTTGACATTTCTTCAAACGTCAAACATGCTCTACCAAGAACTCTCCGTAGTAACTTCTTTACGGTTTGGATCAGTCTTTCCCACCAACTGGCAGTTGGAGGGTTGAATTTCCATTGCATTCTCATTGCAGAAGAAAAATTCGAAATCTGGTCCCAGTCGGTAGATTTTAATAACCGTTCAGCTCCAACAAAGTTGGAAGCGTTATCGCTGTATATCACAGATGGACGACCTCTTCGGGCGACAAATCTTCGCAGTCCCAATAGGAAACCATTCGTAGATAAACTCTCAATAAGCTCTAAATGTACCGCACGGTTCACAGCACATGTAAAAATCAAGATCCAAGCTTTCTTGGCTGTTTTCAAATGAAGTGGGCCTGCGGCATCGACCCCTGTCACTTCAAAGGTGGACGCGTCTCGCTCTCTATCTTCAGGAAGGCTAGATGGTAAAGTTTCAAGTGCCTTTGCTGTATGTCGCTTGCATGGAACACCTTTTGCCAAGACTCAATAGTTTTCCTGCCTCTTAGAATCCAGAATTTTTGCCGTAGATTTGAAAGCACAAATTGGTTACCAGCATGGCTAAGCAGCAAATGATGGTGAAGTATTAATCGATGTACATGTTCATGGTCAGATGGTAAGACAATGGGACATCTAAAATCTTGACAATCATCTCTTCTAATTATTTTGGTGTTCAATCTGTAGAGTCCATCTTGGTCGATAAATGTTAGAAGACCTTTCAAACTGTTTTCTTCATTAAACGATTCATCTTGAATTATTTTCAATAGCTTCCTTTCAGCTAGGTTGATTTCTTGAACTGTCAAACTTCCCCTAAACTTTCTCTGCGGTTGACGACAGTTCCTCACAAATCGAAGAATCCATGAAATCATTCTTACTATCTTAAAATAAGTTGAAAAATATTTCAAGTACTATTTTTCTTTCGTTTCAGTCAAATTTGAAGCAACAGTTTTTCTTTTTTCTTTCTGAATCTCTTCGTAGTTCAGGACAACTTCTGATGTGGGCCACACCTCTTCTCTTTTCTTCAACCATTCTGGCCCCTTCAACCATCTGGATTTAACTAATGCACTTATTGAACAACCCCGGGATGGCAAATCTGCAGCATTAAAGTTTCCAGGGACGTGCCTCCAAGTTCCATTCGACGTTAATGATCTGATTTCTTTAACTCGATTCTTTACAAACACACCCCAAGTTTCATCCTTTTCTACCCAAAACAATGCTGTTGAAGAGTCAGACCAGTAGAAAATGGGAATTCCTTCAAGATCCAAAGCTTTTATCACAACAGAGGAAAGGCGTGCTCCTATGCAACAAGCTAATAACTCTAATCTTGGAATTGTGGTTTTACGAAGGGGAGCCACTCGAATTTTCGCAGAAACAAATGTCACTGAAATATCATCACCTACAACTTTTCTAAGAAATATCACAGCACTGTAAGCGCACTTGCTAGCATCGCAAAAGATATGCAAACTCAGGCCATCAATTTCATTTATATTTAGGCACCTGGGAATTTTCATTTCTGATAAAAGGGGTAAATCACGAAGCCAGGAAGCGAATTCTTTTTGATAGTCTTCGGGCAGGACTGTGTCCCAACCAATTTTCAATTTCCAACTTTTCTGGATAAGCAACTTGGGAATCAATGTTGCGGGGCACAAAATTCAAAGTGGATCAAAAATCTTATGAACCATACTTAAAACGTTTCTTCTTGTCAAACCAGTGGTTAAGCTTCTCAATTCCTCTGTATCACAGAAGATATTATCTTCGGCCTTATTCCATAATACTCCTAAAACAGGTATGGGTTCAGATGGATCTGGATTAATGTTTAAAGACGTATGCTCCCACCCTTTTAGGTCAAAGCAGGCAGTAGCCAATATGTGCTTACTCTTCAATGAATCGATGTAATGTATTTTCCTCTGGAACCGAAGTGACACAATTGTCAACATAGAAGGCTTTCATTAATCTAGTGACAGTTTCTGGAAAGTCCACCAAGTTCTTTTCTAGATGATGATTCAGCACAGCTCCTAGTAGGAAAGGGCTACAATTTAAGCCAAATACTACACGCTTATGTCTTAAAACTTTGACATTTTTCTTCTCGAAATCCTTCCACCAAAGGAATCTTAAGAATTCACAATCAGGATTAAACACCGATATCTGAAGAAATGCTCTTTTTATGTCAGACACAACACCTATTTTTTCTTTACGAAATCTCAATAAGATAGGGGGAATCTCTTCTAGAAGGTTTGGACCCTTCTCTAAACAGTCGTTCAATGACAATGATCCCTTAGTACGACAGCTTGCGTCAAAAACTGGACGTATCTTTGTAGCAGAAGTCTCTTTGAATACGCCTCTGTGCGGTAAATAATGACTCTTCTTAATTTCATCGGAAGGAACCTCTTCGATAACTCCATCTTCAATCCATTCATCAAATACAGCTTCATAGTCTTTGAACTGATTTCTCTGAAGCAGTTTTTTGGTAACTGATTGTAAACGCTCTTTACAAATATCTTCATTAGTCTTCAAATCTGCATGGTCTGCTATCCAAGGTAAACGAACTTCGTAACGTCCTTCATTGTTAACAGTGACTGTCTCCTTAAAATAATTTAGAGCAGCAGTTTCCATTTCTTTTCTTGACTGGACTTCAACTGGGTCCCGAATTCCTAACGTGTCCAGTCGCCATAGATTTTCTATACTAGAACCACTAACGAACAAAGATATCGATGACATAGCGGTGGTAACATTTCTGTTTGAGCAGTTGTTATCTTCTACTTCTCTCATTAAAAGCCACCCAAATTTACTTTCAATTGCAACTAAATTGGGATTCAAACGTTTAGTTTTCCCGCTTACGATTTTAAAATAATTATCTTCACCAATAAGAAAAGAGATATTTTCGTTTTCCAAAGTTCCATTATCAACATCACACAAATCAATTCCTTCAGTTTTTAGTTCATTAATTATATCATTAGGAGAGGATTCCAATGGAGCACTTGATACTTCATCAATTTCTAACGCTTCTATTATAATTTCTTCCTTATCTCGAGTGTCTGTAATTTTGACCTGTACTCTAGCACATTTTATCCGAGTTGGAGCCTTTGATCGAAACGTATGAATAAAAAGTTCCTCCTCACCCACTATGTTCAACGATAACTGTCTCGATAAATCTTTTCGAATGAACAATCGTTGTGAACCTGGATCATATAATACGCGAATTGTTTTGCTCGATGACTTCCCTACTAATTTAACAACAGCAGTTTGCAATAAAATTTTGTTTTGCCCATTGTTTACATGATTAGCAACAACACTATCAATTTTATTTTGTTCACTATTGACATGTCTGGTAATTGGCTTGCCATTTTTCGAAGATTTGAGAGCCTCGGCTTTTTTATTTTCCCTTTTAAAGCAAAGCGCAATATTATGCAACCCTCCGCAGAACGAACAAGAACCTCTCGTAGTGCAGTCCTGCAAACGATGTTTGGGTTTCAGGCATAAATAACAATTCCAATTACGTCTACAAAATTCCTTTCGTTGATTTACATCAAATGAATCACAATCTTCACTCCTGTGACTCCTGGCACAAAAAATGCATGAGTCATTAGTCGATGTCAATAATTCTGTTGCTGACGCCACATCTGATCGTCTCGCAGGCGCCCTTGAGAAGCCCGCGTTTTGCTGACTAGTGTATTTTCTGTTATTCGTACTATTCCTACCAAAATTTATGTTATCTTTCTGCAGCGAAGATGGTTTTATTTCTGATTTATGAATCTGAAAAGCTCGTTCGCGAGATTGGACCTCGTTTCGAAGAAAGTTCATGAGAGTTTGAACACTCCAATTATTATCTTGAATGCGAGTAAATTCTAAAGTTAGTTCACAAGGAAGTAATTTCAATAATATTGGACAGAGTAAACAACCATAGGTATTTTCTGCGACTTCCAACGCTTCTAAGCTACGAATTTGGGTTTCACATATGTCATATAAATTACGCAATCCATTAATATCAGATACATTCTTAATATGAGAAATATTCAACAAATTAGATAAATGAGCCTGTATCAGCATAGAATGATTTCCAAAACGCTGTCTCAGGAGTGCAATTGCCGCTGCATAATTCTTTTCGGTTAAACTAAATCCACTTATAGCGTTAAAAGCTAAACCCCCTAGCAACGATTTTAAATACCCGAATTTGTCGATCTCACTTAACGATGGATTAATATGAATAGCGTTTTCGTATTGATTCATGAAATCTAAATATTTATCGGGATCACCATAGTATTTTGCTATCATAAGTTTTGGTACTTTTACTGTTTTTATCTCTGGAGGGAAGCGAACATTAGTTTATTGTGATGAGATGCCATTATTTGCAGAATTACTTTGAACAGCATCCTTTTGAAAATGTTTAATACGATTCATAAGTTTTGTTTTATAATGTATAACCTTATCTTGGAACAGATGTATTACATGCACCTCCCTTGGCGACAAAATGTTTTTGACGCCAAATACTCGTCAAAAAAATTTTGTCGCCAACTTGTCGCCAAAACAGGCCTATGCGGACATTTTACACTTAAAATAACAAATATACACAACATATCAATAACAACTCAAATATAAAAATAAATTCAAAGCAAACTTACCAATGGCAATAATAAACTTTCAAAAACATGTCACAAAACCACAACAGCTACTTTAAAACATACACGAATATATCTAAAAACGGCTGTATTAAAATTCAAAACCTAAACAGAAATGCTCAACCGCTACTTTAAAACACGCAAAAATATCTAAAAACGGCTGTATTAAACTTCAAAACCTTAGCAGAAATGCTCAACCACTTATTTAAAACATACGCAATTATATCTAAAAACGGCTGTATTAAAATTCAAAACCTAAACAGAAATGCTCAACCGCTACTTTAAAACATACACAAAAGTATCTAAAAATGTCTGAATTAAAAATATATATCTAAAAATATATATATACTTGGCAAGGAGGTGCGTCTAACACATCTGTACCCTTATCTTCATATTCCGAACATGTATTAACTTCACTTTCGATTTCATTCGGTTTCAAAGATGTTTTGATTTCAGAATTTAGTTCTTTAACTGTAGAGTCTCTATTTAACAATAGTTCTAAATTACTTTCTAACGTGTCTCGGTCAGGATCTTTATCATTAAGAACAGTTTCGATTTTAGTAAACAACTTGGTTATTTGAGTTCTCAGAGTCGAACATTTATTTTTGAGTTTTAAAAGATCCTCCTTATTCAATTCGAAATTCAATCAAGAAAAGGCGTTAAATAGTTCAATTATCTCAATGACAAAAACAATAATGCTCAACTTACCCCACACTTCTGTCGATCAGAATTAAATCACAGTTCGAATCAAAAAATAAGGCAAAAGTTACCTTTCAAATAAAAATCAAGAGTTCGACGATTTTCTAATCTCTAAGGATCCCTGGAGGCGGAACCAGAAATGTTGTATCTACTCAAATTTCGATATCTAAAATAGTTCATGGGACAGCTTCGAATGATGAGTCCTTAGTAATCCTTTTAATACATTTTATTACACACGTAGACGGACGCACATGAATCACAAACAAACATACATATACTCAAATCAGAAGGTGGGGCGATCTTAAATCTAGAACCGAGGCACACGTCTGCACGTTGTGGCTCTCGGCGCTCAACTGTCTTTTTCTCGAAGCCAAAAATCAGCGTTGCCACTCCACTCAACTAAACTACAGATCATGTGCCGGCGACAAAGGGGACGTCACATAGGACACTATACTTTTGAGTGAAAAGTCGAGTCGAGTCGTCCAGTTCTATCGATTTTTAACACCTATAGAAGTAGATGGTGAAAATGCGGATTATATTGTAAAAACACCTTGCTGTTTGCACAATTACGTAATTACGTTATGTCAAATAATAAGATTAACAGAGAATGGACTGCTGCAGAACCTCCAGTAGAATGTGAGCCTATTCGCGCATTTATGAAAACTGTATAAACAAATCGAATTTCAGCCAATGCTGCAATTCAAATTCGGGAACGCTTTGCTGATTACTTTCACAGAAGGAACAACGAAACACGAAATTTAATGTAATTTAATTTATTATTAATAACTAGTTGTCTGCCAGGCATTTCCCGGGTATTTGTGACATCTTGGTTTACCTCGGTCAATTTGGAAGTTTCATTTTTCATGCCTTCTCACCCCCCCCCCTTATGCCGATGGGGGCTGAACTTAGACTTAAATATCATCGGGAGTGTCACTATTCATCTCAGGGACCCCCCCCAAACTATGAATTTGACATAAATATCAGTGTTTTTCCCTTATTTTCACATGTTACCGCCTTCCCCACCCACCCACCCTTACTGGTACTAGGGATTGAAAATTTTTTTATAATGTTCGTGTGAACTGTCAAACAAATACGTGTATTTACGAACAGTTTCTATGAAAATTTCCGTTCGATCCCTCATTTTAACCGAGGGCGGTAAGGGCGATTGCGTGACAAATCTGTAAAATTGTGTTACTGGATCTCTTGTCGTCGCAACAAAAGCTGGCGAGAGACAATAACCCGACTTCTGCCTGACAGAGATGGTGCAACATAGCGTAATATAGATTGACCGCTCGACCGCCGTGGGTAGAGATCGTTTCCCTCCGTGACAGACCGCTTTCTGTGGCCGAAAATGGGAGCTGAGTTGTAGCCTTTATTGGTGACCGGGATGTGATCAAGAATGTAACTGGTTATTTATCGTCGTTTTGAGAAAGCTGATTTTATCACCTTCATTTTCTTTTTCTTCCTCTTAATATAATTAAAATTATAATTACAATTATTGTTATCAATAAGACTTCAAGACGACTGACTTCAAAGTTTTGTATCATTTTTAGATGGAGTAACGTAAAGGCACGGTGGTGTTGAAGATGAAGAATTTTTTTCCTAATTTTTCAATTTAACAGAATTAAAAAGTATATATTTACATTGTTTTAACTATTGACTATTTTGGTTGAAGTATACTGCTACAAAATTTTTAAAACTTTAATGTAAGGTCTCAAAATGGCTTCAGCTCGCATTAGGGTGACCGAACCAAAATTTCAATGGTTGCATTGAGCGCCCGACCTGTTTGTCACGGTAATCCGGACCTTTGTTTTTTTGAAATTGAGTCGACTTTTATAACTTTTGGCAGCTAAGTTGACTCTAATAAATTTTACAATGTAGTTTCTCCATTAGATGGTGAAAGTTTAGTTCACGTGTCTCCTGTAATTCAAAATTCGCTGAAAGAAAATTCGCATTACGTGATAAAAGCAAGTGGAATTTAAGACTTTGCTGTTACGAAATCTGCTTGTTCGAAAGCTCTATTTCAAGATCTGACTTTAGGTAATAAACGTCTGCCCCAGATGTTACAAAAGGTGAAAATTTGGTTTGTGGTTAAATGACCGATGATAAAGTACAAGTCCTATGGATGTAACACCTCATTCTGGCAATGCAACAGATATTTTGTGTTAGCTCGGCAACTTTCGCTGAAATTACTAACACAATTGCTTAAGTTTCAAGTGTCCTAGTTGTTGGTGCAGTCGCATGCGATAGTCCTGAAATTTCTAAAGAAAATAATCAAGGCATTAACAGCACTTGCTGCTTGGTTAACTGCGACTGTTTAGTTATCGCGAGTGCAAAGTCGGTGCCAGAAGCAGAGCCATCGTAGACAGTCGAATAACCGTAATAGGGAAATAAAACCTTAGTAAAGATTTCAAGCATCTGTGCTAGTGACATAGATATTCTCGTTGAAAAAGAATTCTAATTAATCAAACAGTGTTCATTTTACCGTGTTCTTTGTCAAAGGCAGGGCACTCGAAGTCAGCCAACTTCTCGTAATAGGAAAAACCTTAGTAAATATTTTAAGGTGTAGTGCTGATGCTATGAACATTTTCGAGAAAAAAAAACACTTGTGCACACTTGTGCAAAAACACATATGCATTAAACGGTGCTCTTTATCAGAAAACTATGTCTTCTGTTTATTACTTATTTGACTTTAATACAAAGCCATTAAGTTACCTGAAATCAGAATAAATTAAAGGATACAGTTTTATTATCTCTTCATTTCTAACTATTACTGCGCCTACGCTCACTAATTATAAATAATATCTTAAATAGAGTTTGAAATACTTTAAGTAGCAAATAAAATTATTTTTAAACATCCAGTAAATATATACGTACTTGAAATATATTACAATATCGAGTAAAATTTACTGAGGTGAATTCATAGCTTTAAAATTTCCATTTCTTTTATAATAGTATAACAGTCAAAATTTGTAATATTTAATCGGTGAGTGGCTTTCGAGAAAAAAAACCGATGATGGAAATATATAGTTAGACACATCGACAAGGAAATTGCATTAGCACAACATGATAAATATATGACGAAAACCTAGTTCGCAATCTTCAGCTCTAAAACTTCTGAATATTGCTGTTTCAGAGTCATGTATTGGTGGTAATAGCTGACTCGGTTAAAATATAAATATATCCACGTTCCTGTTCTCTTTCATTCTCACGTGATACCTAGCACAATTTAAAAGATACTTACTTTTTTTTATTATTCTAGGTAAATGTAAATGGCCCGAAAGTTCTATGCATTCATTTATTCGTAGTAAGCACTTTTAAATAATTTTCGTACAGCAGCAGCAGGCATATTTATTTATTGGTTAGGCAACAGCTGTTTGTTTTTCATATTTTTATGTTGAAAAAGGTCTGTTAAATGGACTGTTGAGAATCTTCCACCTTATATTTTCAATAAAAATATAACTAACTTGTTAAAGGACTGTTGTAAAAATATATTTATTTTACATAAAGGAAGATTATCCTATTAATATGATAACCACTCAAATGATTTATTTAAGTTCTTAATGTTTCGATAGGAAGTTTAAAAGCTATATAAAAAACTGGGAGAAAAACGTTGGAACAAGGTGTTGTATTTTTGAAATTATCAGCTGGCAATTTCGTGTCTCAAATCTCAGATCTTCAAATCTACAAATAGTGCTTTACCCTGATAAACTACTCTGACGCTTTATAAAGTTTCATTCTCAGGACCTTTCATCATATCTTTGCTTAAATTTTGCAACAAGAATTATTATAGGGGTTTAAATAACTTACTTAGTGAAATTGTTTCATAGAATAAATAATCGAGAAAATCGAGCAAATTTGTGAAGAAATCCATTTGAATTCTATAACTCTTTATGTCACCGTGAAAACTCATTTGGCTTTTTGCCTCATTTGGCCCATTTGGTGGCACCGCCACTGATTTTAGAAGAATAATGCTTTAATCTAGCTTCTGGCAGACAGTCGTTATAGTCGATAATGGGCCATTATATCCAATTATTTTTCATTCAATAAAGGACCAATGATAGACTAATGAGAAAAATAAAACAAATATGCATTTCTGAAAAAAATTGGCTATTGTGAATGATTGAATAAAAAAAGTACTATATATATATATATATATATATATATATATATATATATATATATATATATATATATATATATATATATATATATATATGTGTGTGTGTGTGTGTGTGTATAATATATGTAAGAATATCTGGGTGTCTAGGGGTTTTAAGGGTCGTCATAAACTTCTAAATCATTATACGACTCAAATAGTACGATTCACATCAGACGAACCCTTTTATATTTGGACGAAACGGTACATAAAACAATTAGAACTAAACATAGAACATTTAGTTCAATCTTCATAAGAGAAAAATTACTTTTTCGTACTACGTCGTTATCAGAAAACAAAGGTCACCACAGCAGTCTGCTGGGAAGACAAGTCTTATCACTATGAAAGTCAATTCTCTTCTGAATGGTTCACGGACAGATGACGCTGAGTGCACAGATGACGCTGGCTGGAAGGCTGAAGAGTCAGCTCCCCCCTCCTTTAAGAATATTTTATTCTTAATAGTAATGTAATCTTAACTTTAAATTTCTACTAACTTTAAATATTTTTACTGAGCACACATACCTCGATACTAACAACTTGCTTACTCTAGATAAAGTGCAATTGGACCAAGGCACTCCTCTTCTTAACCACAACTAGCGGGTGTCAGCAGCGGGTGCTAGAAGACGGTCTCACTATAGCTGCATTTACATGGACAACAATAATACCCGGGATTTACCCGCTAACAGGGAAATCCTTTGAAGTCCGTTTACACGGGCAACATTTTCGTCCTGCTTTTACCCGTTTTACCGGAAGTAAAGGCCATCACATGATTCGGCGGAAGTGATCCTCATACACCATCATTCCTTGTAAATCACGTTGTGGGTTCGACCCCAGCCGGTGTCGTACTTTTCCAAATTCACTCTATTGCTATTTTTAGCTTTCCCCCTTCGAACTCCGCATTTATCTCATTACGAAGTGTGTGGTCCTGACGAGGGCCTTTTATTTTTTCAATTACTCTTCTTTTGACCTCGTATTCTTAAATTAAAAAAAATCATTAAACTTTAAAAATAAAAAAAAAAACTGAAAAACTTACAAAAATATTTTTTTATTTTTATGATATCTGCTTTTCTGGGCCTCTTAACATTATTACTTTTTTGTTTTTCGTGGATCATTAGTCTTATCTAATTTTCTTCTAAATTTTCTTAACTTGTAACTCTATATTTTTTCTCCTAAAAATATTTTTTTTGTTGTAATTCAACTTTACTGTTAAATTTGTTTTCCTTTTACCCGCGTTATTCTTACCTTAATATTTTAATTCATTACTTAAAATTTTAACTACTGAGAACTACTACCTTGATTACATATATCTTGCTTACAGGAGATAAAGTCGACATGACGAAGGTACTCCTCTTCTAAAACACAATTACGTCTGCGTCTATTTATTATTTAAATGCAACACATGTCAGTCGCTGTTGATAATCATGGAACGTTTACGATTTTTTCTGTTGTTTTTAAAAATAAATTTAGAAAATAGATTGGAAAAGAGGAATATAAGAACTAGAAGATTGATGCGGGTATTAGATATAATCGTACGATCTGTGGCTTCATCGCTAGATTAAAAATATTTAATTTATAAATTTTAATGTTACGTTTAATTATTGATTATACTTATTAAATTTATTAATTTTGCCATAACACTTTAAATGAAAATGTTATTGAAATTTTATTGAAATGAAATTTTATTTCTTATTTTACATACCAGATGGCAGTACCAGTCTATTTATAATGTAATTGGAAATGGGTGTTTTTTTAAAACTAGATGTGTCAGATCAAGAAATAAATGAAATCCTCCGGAAAAAAATAGGCACTTTTCTACTGTTTTCTTGAAAATTATGCGATTGTTAAGGGGTTCCAGATCCCTCCATCGATCATTTGGCTGCATTTTCATGGATTCGCACATGTTCAAATCCGCCATGTTTGATTACTAATGGCTACCTGCTTCGAAATGCATCATGGGTAATTAGCGGGTTTTATCCTAGTTCGAAGCAGGGTCGAAAATCCACCCTCCATTTTCCCCTATCGTAGGGAAAAAGCAAGAAACGACCCTGCTTTGACCCGGGTTTTTGGCACATGTAAACGGCACTTACATGTGTGTGTGTGTGTATGTTTAGAGCAGTATTCTGTTGTCCTGTGTCATTGGCCTGAAACAAATGCTTGTACGAGTAAGAAGTCGTTGGAAATACCAGTCTTTAAAATCTTCGTGATAGTTCTGTTGGTAGAATAACGGCATCAAAGTTAGAAGATGGAAGTTCAATTCATTTCTCAAGAGACCACTGTTTAGTGACTACCGTTTCTTTTGGGAGCATATGATATTAAATTATCTTAGTAAAAAATTAACATGGTTGTGTGATTACTAAAATATGGTATATAAATATGCAAAGCCCAGTGGGATCATGTCACGCGACAATCTCGCTCTTTACAGAGTCTATAAAGATTTAGATATAAAAGCAACTGACTGTTCGTTACTGAATTTATTTAGTGATTCCTTTCGATTTTTGATAGATTATTCTCTACTAACTCCACTGCTTCCGCTCAACATGAAACTGTAGTAAAATATTTTAATAAATTTCAAATAAAAAACATTATTTTTTTATAATGATAGTAAAAGTAAAATTGGTGATTTGAGGGAACAGTACATTAAAAAATGACCATGATTCTGAAACTGAAAAGGGATGAGAATGAATGATAATGAAAACAAAGATAGTAATTAAATAAACTGATTATTGAAAAAAAAATCTCAAAACTATAGCCGTACGTGTAAAAATATGGTATTAGAAGTACCTTTAGAAAAAAATTATGTAGATAGTCTTTATTATGTTTCAGAGAGCAGATACGGGGTTCAGTCATCAAGTAACCGTTACTGCTGTACTTTACGGTTTACATCACAAGTAATATAAATGCTTTTATATTCTATCAGAGTTGCAAAAATTATGCAAATACTTAGAAAACCTAACCTCTGAAACATTTTGTTTGTTATGCTGGTGAGAAGTTAGAAAGCAGGACAAAAATTCTGAGGCTGAAGCAACGTTCAAGATGAAAAATCCGATGAACTTAATTCGACAATTTACAGTGCTTAAGGTTTTAAGATCATATGCTATTTTCTCTTAAAATTTCTTAAGAGGTCCACGATATTTCATACGATTTCCTGTTTTATATTCTTTTTTAAGTTTAAAATAATATAATTGGGACAAAGGAAAGGTATTTTTGTGTCACATCTTGGATTTTCTTTTACAAAGGGGAACCAAAATGTTTGAAAAACATTTTTATGTTACTAGGATTTTACTCGTGCAGTATCGATAAAAAAATACATAAATTTATTTTCACTGATAGTTTCATTGCAGTTAATAAAATATTCAAATGTGCATAGACTTGATGTCTTTGGAAGCCACAAAACGATAAATGTCAATACTTTTGATAATGATGGGTATGGGTTATTTCTAAGCGTTAATTTCTCAGCAAATGAGTAAAAAATTATATTCGTTCCCCTTCCTTTATCTTTGACACCATGTTGCAAAGATAAAGGAAGACAAAGGTTGCAAAGATAAAGGACCGTTAGAAAATTCTACCCCCCCGGATGGGGGGTAGAATTTTCTAACGGTCAACTCACGTAATGTCACAGCTGATAATTGGTTTATTGTTGTCTCTCTGCTCCAAACCTTATCATAAATGCATGGCTTGTCAAATGTGGGAACGTTGAAAAAAAAAGTGTACAATAGAAATGAAAACAATAGATGCAAAGCGCTTGAACGTCGGTTGTTTCTTCGAAGAATTGGGAGAGAGCTGATTGATGGTCACTTGAGTAGGCGATCACTTATGCTTCGTTTACCTAGGTCGATTTCTGGGAGAGTTTTAAAAATTACATCTGTAAATCAACAACCTGACGTTCCTCCAGATAACCTTCCGAGTACCGACGGAAAAAGAAAGCGTTGCCAATCTGGTTAGACCACGAAAACAAAGAGACTGACGAAGTATAGCTGCAAGTATTGTGGGCAGTATTTATGATTGCAACATTGTGCATTTTTGCATTAATGGGTGTGACAAAGAAGTTTCAGAAAAGGAAAAAAACAGTGACTAGTTTGATGGTGTAATTTTTTTTTATAAATCTATAAACTTTATTATTGTAGTTCCTATTGTAAGTTTCTAAAAATTATGTAAAACGAATTTGTAATTTTTACAGTGTATTTCAATACTTTCATCATGTTTTAAAGTTTTTATCCATCATTGTTTTTATTCATTAAGAAAAGGCAAAACAATGCATACCTCTAGTTATTTACCCCCTTTTCCTTGAAGTAATAGTGTAAAAACTGACATAGTATGGTTTTTACGTCATGAATCTCACCGATACGACGACAACAATGACGTAAGTTTTTTGAAGACAGTAATCCAGTGTTAAAAGTTCCTGAGTTCATTGTAACTACCCAAGATGGTGAAAGTTCACCAAAAGAACTTTTGCAGGTAAGTTTTGCAGACTGTATGTAGCAATGTTTAACGCCATTGTCTGTAATGCGGTTTGTAACTATTTACATGCTGTAATATAAAATGCTTATTAGGGCAATATTTTACCAATATATTGTAGCATTATTAGGCATTATATGAATCATATTTTTGTCTTTTTACAATGTTGACACTGTTTGCACTCATTATTGTTCTTATATGGGATTTATGTGGGTTATTACTCTTTACATCATTCTAGCCGGTTCAATGGGAATTATATTAATTTTTTTCTAAGTCACTTTGAAGAAAATATATTACAGCCTGCTAATCCCATTATGAATTTTTACAATATAAAAAGTACCCAATTGTTTGTGCAAAAAGAAATTCAGTGGCCGTCCCATCTTCATTCTTTAACTACTATTGCATGTAAACAATTATAATCGTCACATTTATAGCTACATTAAATTGTTCAATGTGTTATAATTACAATAAATGTTGATTTTACTACTTTTTCTCTTAAGGATATATTTAATGAGGGTATTATGTACAAAAAACGTTTAACAATAAGTTTTCCAATTTGAAATATGTAATAGCAAACATTTTATGAAAATATAAATCTGTTCATCTCTAAAGTACAATAATGTGGGTTATCACTTTTTACCCCCGAGGTCTTCAAATGTATATTTCATTGTTAGATTCGAGGAAAATAACTCGCTGGTTTATGAAATACACTGCTGGCCACCCAAATTGCAACACCAAGAAAGACAAGAGATATCACAACAAAATTTATTTTGTAGATAACATGTTGACCAAGTATCAAATGATTAAATTTATAGACTTCTGTGAAGTGTGGTTCCTGCCAAAATCAGTAGCCAGAGTAGCCACCATTGTTGGAGATCACCGCTGCCACACGCCTCGGCATTGATTCAAAGAGACTTTGGATGTGTTCTTGGGGTACAGCAGACCAAGCAGCTTCCACATGTTGCCAAAGTTGATCTGCTGTGGCAGCTGGGGATGGAATCTGGGTCAATCATAGAGCAACCATGGACCACATGTTTTCTATCGGCGAAAGATCCGGAGAGCGAGGCGGCCAGGGAAGCAATTCAATCTGGCGATTGACGAAGAACCGTTGGACAATGCGTGTCACGTGTGGTCGTGCATTTTCATGTTGAAATATGGCTGTGGGCAAGCCCTGAAGGTAAGGAATGACAACTGGCTCCAACACTTCGGAGATGTAGCGCTAGCTGTTTAAGGGGATTCACGACTCTTAAGTCGAGGAAATAAGGCATATTTTCATACTTTTTGACTCTTTGTAACTATTTCAATTTACTCCCAATTTTTCCAAATTTTATGTATATCATAAATTGATATATTTGTTTTAATAAACAAATTTTCAATTCTCAAAATAATTTTAAATAATTTTTTTAAAAAAGATTTAGATATACCTTGTTTTTAAGCATATTTATTGTATACTGGCTTACGCGCAGAACTATGAAATTAATTTTACACTTAAATGTATAATTCCTGTTTTATATTTAAAATAAATAATTCAAAATACAATTGAACATAAAACATTCAACATTAAAATATTTTTTCAATTTTTTTAAAACTGTTCAAAATATACTTAAAATTTCCTTAATTTTTTGCATTCATTTACCCCTGAAAAAATAACAAAATGTGCAGTGATTGCAATAATTCTAGTTCAGACGCAATAAAATAACATGATTATGCAGTGATAAAAATTTCATGGAATTATGTTTCATAGTTTTTGAGATATCAGTTGCGGAATGATGCAAAATTACATTTTGAGAAAAATGAGTTTAAAATTTTTCTTACCTAAACTTGATCAGTAATTAAATATTTAGAATATCAATATCTCCGGAACTAAGCGGAATATTTTCATGGGGTTTGTTTAATTTTGTTAAGAAATGATCAGTCTTTAACATATATTTTTTTCAAAAAATGGAATGTTTTAAAGATTTAAGAGTAGTGAGTCCCCTTAAAGTACCGGCAATGCGTACTAGAGGTGTGCGAGAGTGATATCCAATACCGCCCCATTCCATAATACCCAGTGCAGGACCAGTGTGGCGGTGCATAACGCAGCTGTTCAGCATCCTCTCTTCACGGTCTCTCCAGACTCGAATGCGACCATCGTGGTGTTGCAGACAGAAGCGTGACTCGTTAGTAAAGACAATTTCATTCCATTCTGCCGTCCACATCCCTCTGTCATCGCACCATTGGCGGCGGAGACGTCTGTGGTTCTGCGTCAAGGGTAGACAAAGCAATGGACGTCTTGCGGATAGACCACTCTGCTGTAAACGGCTTCGAATGGTACGCGCAGACACTGGATGATGCGTTACAGACTGCATGTGCTGTGCTATGGTTCGTGATGTGACTGAGCGATCCGTCACTGCCATGCGCACAATTTGCCTGTCATCACGTGAAATGGTGCGCTGAGGTGGATGCGATCGAACACGCCGGTCCGTCGTACCCTCCTGCATAAAACGATCACATATCCGCGTTACAGTTGTTTGGTTTCATCCAAGACGACTACCAATTTCCCTGAAAGATAATCCACAATCTCGGTAGGCCACTATCCTTCCTCTGTCGAGCTCGGATACTTGATCAAAAGTTGATCGCTGTTTTCGACGAGGCATAATTGATCATTTTTTTGAAAAAACCACAAGAAAAACACAATTGCCGAACTTGAAATCGTCGAAATCTCCAAGCCTTAAATAGCGCTTTGAAGTGGCGCCACAGGCGCGCGTGATGTGCGTCTGCGCTGAAATTCTAATCATTTGCATATCTCACCTCCGCTAATGCATGTTGTAAATTTCCTGTTATTTGCATGTTTCCTTCAGGGTGTTGCATTTACAGTGGCCAGCAGTGTATAAATATTTCTAACACGGCTTTATCTAATGTCATGCGGTTTAAATTGATCAGAATTATAATCTACAAATTCAAGTTTAAGTTCTTAACCGCTCTTTAAACACTTAGGTAAAAATCAAAATATACAGTATTATGCGACTATAAAGTACTACCCTTATTCAGCGAAAAGGAGTAACTCTAATTTCTGACATCATTTTGGCAAGCTAATGGAAAGTTAATGAGCATTTACATCAAATTTTACTTCCATTTATTTTTCGCGTTGAGATGTAATTTTTCAGAACTAAGGAGAGTGACGTGCAGGTCATTAGAAATGCAATAATGACTACTGAATGAACTTCAAAAATTTCCTTGAGCTATGAAATATATTTCGCCTTGTAATTTTACCTTCATAAAAATACTTAAATGCTCAAAGTCTCGAAAACATGATTCAGTGTTTGCGATATAAAATTTGGTTACACGATGCATGCGGAGGAGTATCGAAAGACATCAAATTATATGATTATCTTAAATGTACTTAATTTTTATAAATATAAGATTTCTTCAGTAATTGGGTATTATTACTTCGAAACCAAAAGCAGGTGCGAGCTTGAAAACCAACCAGTACGATTTAGGATACTGGTTGCCAAAATCGTACCTTTGTGTCGATTTCGAACTGGGCATATATGTAAACAAGCAATGTTTACAGATGCATTTACTGTTTCAAATTGTTTAAATAAATTATCATTTTACTATTTAGTAAAATTTGTTTTTTAAACAGACATACCGGTTCTCCATATCATGGATCATTTTGGCAACTTTACCCTATATCCAATTCAATACTGATTAACAAGTTGCTAGTTTCATATTTTTAATTTTATTGAATTTTTTTTATGTCACTAGGTGTAATAAGTCTTTACATTGTCACTTTGAGTTTTCAGATTTAATGCTTCCCAAAAAACATGGTAGTAGAGTAGGTAAAGAGTAAAAATATTCTTCTCGTTTGTTACTGAAAATTTAGATTTTCTTTCATATTTTCTTTTTAAAAAACATTGAAGGTATACTCTGATATAAATCTCAGTTTTAAATAATATCATTATTGAAATTAGTATACAATTTTACATTTTAAAACTGCGTGCAAATTATTTAAAGCAGTCATATGATTGTCATACTTACCGGTGCCGTAGAAAATAACCATGCTTTTGCCACAAATGAAAATGATTTTCCGTTTTGGACACCATTATGCAATGTTATAAACACTTGAGTCAGAAAAACAGTTTTATATATAAAAATGCATGTTATCACCGTTGTTACGAAGCATTTATAATTAATAACCATTTTGTTTATGCTATATATTATTTGAAAATGTATCATCACAGTTTTAATGTAGATAATTGGATTCATAGGGCTATAGTGAAAATGTGTGTAATCATTTATAAATGTGTGAAACTTCAAGATCGATTCTAAATCAGGGTTGGTTGAGAGCGCTACTGCATTTTTTTTGCTCCACGAAGGATAATTATAATGGGACCTACTACTTAAAGTTGAATCCGAACGGTTGCAATCACTTGTGCCAAAAGTGGGACTCGAACCCACAGATTTGGGTTCCAAACACCAACACCCAAGCTTTTCGGCCATCACTCGGCAGACCCTAACTCGGAAACACATCATGAAGATGAGAAATCAGACCTCAAACTTTCTGGACAAGGTTACTTTTGAAAATTACCAGATTTCAACGAACATCCCATTAAACCTAACTGACATGAAAGACCTAACTCACTGTAGACATCCCTTATGTTTTTAATTGGGTGTCTCTGTAAAGACTCTGCATATAAATTTATTAAGAAACACGATGAGTGGAAGAGGTGCTCACGGTGTAATATTGGTGATTTTTACATTCAGATGACAGGCTATGATCTCCGGTAATGACCCTTACCCACACTAAAATGTGAGTTCAAGAGTCTCCTTGTGTACCAGATAAGATAATAATAAGTAAGGCATTCCGTCAAAAGCTTGTAAATGGGCATGCATACTCGTAAGATTCCGCATAAAAAGTCACGCGTAACAAATTCGTATAGAGTCGCATAAACACACGCATTGGCTTGAACACATGTGCATAAGCACGAAAACGCTCATACACACACTTTGAAAAATGGACACCCAAGATATAGCTCATATATTTTACATGCGTATATGAATCAACATAACATACAGCTATATACATGCATGTGTTCCTTATGGGCACAGAAATATGCCAATTTCTGTTGATATATTCACTTAAAATTTTTCTGCTGCTGCAGCGCAATTAAACACACACTCATAAACAGGCATGTCATAAGCGTATATATCAACATGCTCGTAAAAAAAGTTTTCATGCCATTTTCGCTCTTAAACCTAAGAAAATGCAACTCGCGTTTCCTAAATTCGTAGCATTTAGTAATATATCAACATGAAAAATTCCTTTTAAAAAATTAAATAATCTTTATTGTAAAAAGGTTTTTCACTTAATTGTTGTCACTAGATTATATTTCAAGCAACTGAGAATATAATGCATCATAATGTCTATAAACTGTTACAGGGCCATCGATCATTTTTAAAATAAGAAGTGTGGTTTTTGAAAGTAAAAGTGATAAAGGATATAGAACTTGGAGTTGTAAGAGAATTTCGAAGAAAGACCAGACTTAAAGCAATGGACAAAAGGTAAAATGAAATATTAGACTCAACATTATTAGCGATGCAAGTATGTGGAATCAAAATATATAAATGGTAGTAAAAGAGAAATGTTTTGTTGCATGGAATCAAGAAATATTGTAGGTGATATTAATCAGAATCAAAATGATACAATGTTTAACTTTTACTACATATACACTGAAGTGCCACTGAATTAGGGATACATACCTAGTAACGAGTGGGGCCTCCTCTGGCCTTGATAACGTCTGCCACACGACGAGGCATAGATTCAACAAGTTTTTGGAAACGTTCCACGGGAATGGCTTGCCAAATATTGGCTAAAGCTGTCCATAATTCAGTAAGGTTCTTTGGTGCTGTGTGATGGCCTATCACGCCTTGAATCAAAACATCCCAAAGATGCTACATACGATTTAAGTCTGGGCTTCTAGGTGGCCAATTCATGATAGAGAAGTCAGAGGAATGCTCATCCAACCATCCAGTAGCCAACCGGGACTTGTGAGAGGTACAGTTGTCTTGCTGGAAAACTCCATTACCGTGCGGATAACAGAACAGCATAAACGGATGGAGGTGATCACCCAGCAACTCTACGTACCAAATTGCATTGAGGGAGGTTGGTACACGCACCAAAGATCCCAAACTGTGCCACGAAAAAACACCCCAGACCATGATTGAGCCACCATGCCCTTGTACAGTTCCAGCCAGGCATGCAGGATACATGGTTTCATGAGCCTGACGCCATATTCTCAGCCTCCCGTCGGCGTTAAGTAGTCGGAATCGAGACTCATCCCTCCATGCTACTCGTTTCCAGTCCTCTACACTCCAGTCTCTGTGCTCTCTTGCCCAGGCAAGACGTGCAGACCGATAGCGAGTATAGAGCAATGGTACTCTCGTAGGTCGACGGCTCCCGAAACCCATACGGTGAAACGAGCGTTGCACAATCCGTTTACTGACTGTACGACTGGCACCGTCATTAAACTGGGTGGTAATTTGAGCTAATGTTTGGCTTCGCTGGCTACGTACAATACGCCTGAGCCGTCTCTCACCACGCACTGTCAAGGCTAATTGTCCTTTGCAGTTTGCCCGATCGCTAGTTTTTTTCCACCATCCATGTATTCTTGGTATACTCTTGACACTGTCGACCTTGAAAATCCTAGCTGTCTGACGATTTCGGAAATTGAATGGCCCATGCGTCGCGCACCTACGATTTGTCCGCGATCGAAGGCGTCTAAATCAGGCAGATTACCCATACTGGCAATTCCAACAACTAATTCAGAACAACCACAGTACGCGCTATATATGCAGTTACCACAGTGCCCTCACTTGCGCATACTTGATGCGCAGCGCTACACAATTTGCATATGCTTTGCTATCCCTAATTCAGTGGCACTTCAGTGTAATTGAGAAATAATGCTGAAATGTTTTCACTTGACATTCATAAGTTTCTTTAACTATATATAACTAATAACGAATTGAAACAACTTTAACATTAAAATGTCTTTTTCCATTGGGAATAGATATTTAAATTCCCGAGGAATTCTTAAAAAATAGCATGATCTTTCCAATAAAAATAAATCATTCAAGCTCATTATATTTGGCATTTAGCTAATTTGTGTATATTTAAAGTTAGTGTGATTTTAGTTCATTTACTTTTACTTAGACGAACTATTTCCTTTTTTTTACTTCAAAGAGACTTCAAAATATAACACATATTTATCCTAAAATTTCAGTTACAGATAAGCAAATATAAATATTAAGTGCCTATTTGCGTATTTTCAAAATGATTTTTTCATATGTTATTTTGTACAATCTCCAGGTAACTGTTCTATAACTGTTGACGGACTTAATTTATTATTTTTAGATTCTATTTCATACTGAAATGGACAATTAATTAATTATTACAAGAATGTTCTATTAACAAATATATTGCAATATTCATACGGATAATGGGTATTTTACAAAATTAAGTGTATAAATTTTAAATCTTATGTTTCTTTAAACATTATTATAAAGTTTTTAATTATTTTAAATAACTTTTTTGCATTTTTCCTTCTTTCATTTCGTTTTTTTACATTTTAAATTTACACACACAATATCAGTTTTCAGTCTTATCCTATTCTTATTTAAAATGACTCCTTTTGTATGACTGACTTTAGAAATTGGTTTATATTCTTTTATCTGTGGAGAGTTTTTCTAAAAGGCCTATTTTAACCGGGAATGCTGTCTTTTGACATCTGTTTTGTCATTGTACATGTATCATTACTTCTCTACTTTACTCTTTTTTAATCCTCTGATGCATTTGGAATGTTTTATCTTTTTGAGATATTAGATCTTGGCCCCCAAAACAGTGTTCACTGACATTTTGTAAAAGACAACTTACTTGTAGTCTATGATTTAACATATAACATTTAATAAATGTTTACATTTTTTTAGTTCTTATACATTTTTAAGGAAAAATTCTTTTAGCATTGTAGAGGACTGAAAACATAATAGTTTAAACTAAATGCTCACTCTTTGTAAATAGTTTGAATCTTGAAAACTTCATATTATTATTAACTAATTTGCTACAATTATTACTTAAATTTATCTTGCGACAAACAATAAGTCGTTGTAAATGGTATAAAAAACATTTTTTACTAGTTATTCCTACTTTTTTCACATCTCTAAAAATAAAAAGAAGAGAAAAAGAAATACTTTACAAAATTTAACTACTAAACTATTTTTTAAACAAATTTAAATACTCATAAAATGTATTTTTTCTTTTCATTTCTAAATCGTTCCTGAAAACATGTAGGACCATACAAATGTGTATGCAGTTTCTCAAGCCTTTTCTGAATATTTACGTTTAAAATTTACTGTAAAATATTGTCTAAAACATACATTTTAAAACGTAGTGTAAGACAAAGCCCCACAATCTAGACAAAAGTTGAGCAATTCTATTTTCATAGAGTCATGACGAATATATGTATACATTATATTTCGAGTCAAGTATTTTCTCAAAAGGATTCACATCTGAAAAGTGCTTTATGTGGATTTCCAAGAAACAGGAAAAATTATCGGTCTTCAGTTTCAAATAAGTATATTTCAGACTGATAATTGCCCCTTAAGATATCAATATCTTCGAGCCATAACTTCAAATAAGTATAATTCCAGGTGTTTTTGCTTTGTGATGTATGGGAGTTTAGGAAAGAGAGTTTAGGTCCTCCGAATCCATTACCATCATGCAGCATGTTTGTGAAAAAAGGTTCAGAGAGGAATATAGTTCAAATGGGCCCATGGTAGCCTAGTAGTACCACGTGGGGCAGCTAACGGAGTGTACTCGGTTCGAATGTTGTCGAAAGCCATTAAATTCGTTCGTGTCTAGTCTGGATATGGGCACGTTAAATCATTAGACCGGGACGTCCTTCTGTGCTATTAGTGGGTGAGAGAAGGCAAGGACCCTGGAGGTACACGGTCTAAACTGACGTGACATTAGTGGGTGACAATGGTTCACCTATACCAGTGGTCGGCAAACCGCGGCTCGCGAGCCACATGCGGCTCTTTGTCCCGTTGAGTGTTGCTCATCTACAAAACACTACGTGCGATTGAAACTTGACAGGTAATGACTGGTTTTCTTATTTCTATAATTACATACTTAGTTGGTGTTTATGTGTCTTTATCTTTAGGCGAGTGCTCTGAAGCGACTTAAGGTGACTACCTACGTTCGGAACCAATTTTTAAAAATATCAAATTTTAAGGATTTTTTGGACTTTTATGGTAAAATAGCACTTAAAAATTTTTAAAAAATGAACAAAAACTTAAATGTAAATACCATACTTTCTTATAAATTAGTCAATTTGAAGTAATTTTTAATCAAGTTTAGCTAAAACGCCTATCACTCTGCACAAAATTCTAATGCTACTATTTTAATTTCCTTCTGACACATGATACATATGACAGTTATCTTCAAAATGACCTACAGTCTAAGAAAAAATTTAAAATGAAAAAATAATATAGACAATTGTATGTTTCAATATGAAAATTTTCCCCAATTCGTCGTTCCTTTTCTTATAAAAACAACCCCAAATAAAAACTATTTATCATACATAAATTATTGTACGTCATTTCATTAGCAATAGCATCTAAAACATTTCCTGAAAATTTTATCAAACTATATGCATTATTATGTGAGATATCATGATAAAGGCAGAGATTTGTGCTAAAAATATAGTTCTGAGAAAAACGTATTTAAAGTTGTTTGTCACCTCAATTGTGTAGCAGACGATGTTTTTTAAAATAGCTATAACTCTGATTCTAATTGATGTAGAATTAAAATCGAAACGGTTTTGAAAAGAGAAAAGATTGATTTACACGATTCTTGCAAAAATAATTAAAAATAGCAAAAAATAATTAAAATTGACCAAAATAATTAAAAAATGACATTTTCAACGTAGGTAGTCACCGTAACGAGAAAACATTTCAAATGTCAACGCGTATCGTCAAGCCGTATCTTTGCATCGGGTTCTACACTGTATTAGTTCCTTGCGCGTGGAAAGACTAGACTAGAAAAATGTCTTCGAATACAAACCAACCAAGAAGTCGAAGATCTTAAATTGGTTTCAGCTTTATCAATAGCAAATTATGAGTCTTGTGACATAAATGATACAACGCAAGTTTCACTTTTTACATGATTTATCTCATGTACAGGTCCTAAAGAAGAACATTTAGGATTATTGCCACTCAAAGGTCAAACACGTGGAGAGGATGCAGTAAATGCTGTAATTGAGTGCATTGTAAATCATCATATTCAACTCGATAAAACTGTCTCGATTTCAACAGACGGGGCGAAAAATATGACCGGAGTATGAAACGGGTTTGTTGCTATTTTGAAAAAAAATAATCACGAGATACTTACTTACCATTGCATCATTCTTCAAGAACAGCTTTGTATGCAGACATTTCCAGAAGAAATTTACAAAGTCATGGATTTGATGATTAAGATTATCAACTCCATTATAGCGAAAGCTCTTAATCATCGCCAATTTAAAGAATTTTTAGTTGAAATGAAGAATGAGTACGCAGATCTTCTGCTGCATAACAAGGTACGTTGGTAATCAGGAGGAAACGTTTTGAAACGTTTTGAAACGTTTCGCTTCCTTAAAAACAGAAATTAAAGGATTTCAATTTGAGAAGGGTATTCACTATCCAGAACTAACGAACGATCAGTGGATCCAAATATTTTATTTCATGGTAGAGGTTACGTATCACCTAAAACAGCTTAATCGTAAACTACGGGGGAAAAGAAACACAATTCTTTTTTATGTTAGAAGTTATTTCATTCGAAAACAAATTCTCTCCTTTTGCTCAAGATTTTGATAGAGAAATTTGATTCAATTTCCAAGCCTGTTGAAACATCGCTAAGAAAATAATTTTTATATTGACATTTGCTATTTCAAAACAGCACTTTTAAATATGAGGGAAGCTTTTCTCAACAGGTTTCAGGAAGTTACAAACAGCAAAGAGACGTTAGCCTTTGTAAAAAAACCACTTAGTACTACTGTAACAGAATTAAATTTTTTCTCCCTGTAACCCCTTCAGGGGCACTATATGAAAAAATTTTGGGGAGGACAAATCTTTATATTTGAAGAAATATTTCTATTAGGAACATATTCTGTAAAAATTTAAAAAAAATTGTAGCTTTAGTTTAGGTAGGAGGGGGTGGTCCATTTTTGAGCCACCTCGCACCTACAGCACTCTATATTAGAACGTCTGCTCTGACTGGCTATACCAGTCAGAACAGGCGTTCTGACAAATCAGTTACAATAAGACTAATCAGGTTGAAATATATATACATATATAAGCATTCATTTATTTATATTTATACACAGTATTTATCAAAATAATTATCTGTCCAAAAAATAATTAAATAATCAAAAAGTATATAAATGAATGTTTATAATGAAAGTAAGAGGAAGGAAAGTATATAATAAAGGTAAAAAATATATAAATGAAAGTATATAATGAAATTTAAAAGTATATGAGAACATACATGAAATTTTTATACATTGAAAGTAAAAAGTATATAGTGATAGTATGTAATGAAAGTAAAAAGTATATAAATGAAAGTATATAATGAATGTAAAAAGTATAAAACACCACACATGAAATTTTTATAGGTAAAATATGTATATATATATACATATATATATGTGTTTCAAATTATCAGTAACATTCAATGATTAACATAACAAAATTTAATTTAATAGGAAAATTAGTTCTGTAATATGTTTTTTTATTATTTTTTGCTGGGAAAAACTAATTTACCAGTGCTGCCACCTAGTGACAGCAAACACTACAGGGACATCTAACACGCACAACGCTTCTTCAAAGCAAGAAGTTAAACTAGATATTATTTTGCTTTCAAAATTTCGTATAAAGCATATCTATCTACAGAGTTAGTCTACGTTTCATCTTCTATTCGAATATCAATGAATGTGGATGAGAAAGAAAAGAGATGAAAAGTTATTATTGTCAATAAAGAACTATCATTTCTCCCTCAAGTTCATCCAACATGAAATATAGTTTATGATAATATTCCTTTGCAATTTAATCGTTTTTGTAGTATTCCTACATATAAAAATGTTTATATTCCAGCTTACGACATTTTTCTTTTGGGGAAAATTAAATAAAATGCAAAATGAAGCTACTACTAAGAGGCAAAAAGCTTTACTGAACATTTTCTGGCGTATTCATAAATAAAATAAATAAAAAAAGTCAAATATAAATATGTAGTATTAATAATCAATGGGGAAAATGCAACAGTTTTTCCCTTTAAATCACTTTAATTATTAATGTTTTAAATAATAAATTTCACTGAAAAACGGCTCGTAAACATCTAGCATTTACGAAACTATTCGTCCAAAATATCCTGCCTCAAGTGTTAACTTCCGTAATTTCTGCATAAATTAAACGTAAAAAAATGAAAAGAATTTTGATCTATGAAATAAAAGGAATGAAAGTAGAAGTGATGATAAATTGGGAAATTAGTCACAAGGGCCCGGTTATTTTATTGATTTTGAGTATTAAACAGAGTCAAGGGTGACTTCAGCCAATTTATCTCACTCATATTAAGCTCTTGTCAACAGTAAACAAAATAAAGCGATCAAAACATCATCAGTCACAATTTTTCATTATCTTTCGTTTTTTCCGCGCTTACCTCTTAATGGATCGACCCCTCTTTCGATTTAACACATTAAGCGATAACAGGGAATATAAATTGTCAAAACAACGGAATATCGTCGAGTTAACCAAATGAGTCAGCATAGCCATTAAGGAAGGAATGCTTCTTTAACATTACGTAACATTCATCTTACTCAAATGATTTATAGACTTTACCCATACCTTAACGGTGAAGCGAAAATGTAAGAAATTTCAGCCGATATTTTAGGCTTTAAAGGGACAACGATACGTGTTATTAATGAATATAAATTGGTTATCGCTATTCTCCATTCTTGGGAGCGTCGGGATTTTTTAATAAATGATTTTAAGTTCACTTGTTTTATCTTTTCTTATAATCCGTTAGCGGATAATATTTGTCACCGCTGACAATATGTCTAAGAACTTTGTTTAATAAATTGCTTTCGCCTTCTTTCACAAGCGTACTACGAATTGCTTCAAATGATCACAATGATCTGGCTCAAATTTGCCTGAAAGTGGTTGTCTTTAAAGTCCCCAAAAGATCTTGTTAAAACTTAGTAATTCATTTCTTTACTCGCGAAAACACGATAATAAATTACTGTCCCAAAAATAAAATGCCTGTATTCTTCGAGGGTTGTGGGAAAATTATGATAAGAGTATAGAAACAATAAACTTCCATAATCCTTCTTTTTAAAGAATGGCAAAGCGTAAATCCCATAAAATGTGTTTTAATATTTAAATATTTTTTTAAATGCCTCAGAATTAATTAAGAACATATAAGCTTGTATATGTAAGAACCGTTGATGGAATGTTATGCTATGGTCATCTGTTGCATTACGAGAACATGTAATGAAAAATACATATAAATGTTTGAATGTTACGACAAGGGGTTAAACAAGTGCTACAAAATATATATTAATTAAAATACCTGAAGCAGAATATATTTTTGAAATTACTTTTCTGACATAACTTGCTTTAGAATAGAATTTAGAGATATTTTCAGCAACATTTCTATCCAAAAGACTACTAATGAAATCCATTACATAAAGAAATTAGAATCAACGTAGATACATATTGGAAACAGGTAAGGAAATTATTTTTTTCGTAACAAAGTAATTTATTAAGTTTTACAGGTTTAGTGTATTTTTTAACACTTTTTTTAAATACATTAAGCATTTACTATAATAGAATTAAAGTTCGAAATCAGGAACGGGATTTTTAGATATATTTTGAGGAGGTTTATATTTTTCAGATGACTTTATAAAGAAAGCTATATGAATCAATGTTCGTGTATCTTACAATAGTTAGTGCCTTCATTAAAGCTAGTTTTTTCATTCAGTTCAACAGAGTTCAAAAACTTTTAATGCAATTTTTATTTGATTTGTCATGTAATATAAGTATCCATCCCCTTAAAAAACTAAGTTTTACTTTAAGAATT
Source organism: Dolomedes plantarius (assembly GCA_907164885.2). Lineage (NCBI taxonomy): Eukaryota > Metazoa > Arthropoda > Arachnida > Araneae > Dolomedidae > Dolomedes > Dolomedes plantarius. The sequence goes on along the minus strand of OU015494.1, from coordinate 101,812,897 downwards.
TTAATTCCACAATAATTTATAAGCAATTTAATTTTACCTCTATGTATTTTTATATTTTCATTCCCTCTCGTAAACGATAATGCATGATTATATAGTAGGGATTAATTGATACACATACTTACATATGCATATGTAGTATGCATGAATATGTAGTTCGTGCGTATTCATGTAAATATATGCATATGTAGTTCATCAGTGTTTGTATATATTTGTGTCTGGCTCTAAACAAATGCGAACTTCTAATATTTGTGCGTATATAAGTGGACTACTTGTTATGGTAGTATATAAATGTAATATAACCCTATCGCATATTTTAAGGTAAACTCACATTAACAATCCATCTGCTCCATATATACTTACTTCTATATCAATATTTAATTCCCCGACTATTTTATGCGAATACTCATGGAATGCAGAAACTGCTCATTTCCATTGTTTTTCTGTAGCCGCCCACTTCATATAGTGGTTAGTGTCGCATGTGTGTGCTCGGGTTCACACGATTCTGAAAAAATTCGGGAACTGAAACTGTAAAAATGTTAGTACAAAAATTTAAAAATCGTAATATCTAAATAAAAATCTGAGCAGCTTGATCTCTCGACAGCGTCGCTATCCTCTCCCTGGGAGTCAGCTTCTTATTCCTTCTCTGAAATTGCGTGTCAACATATGATTGTGAATCTTCGTTTTCCAATATAAAATACTTAAAATCAAAGTACCGATCAAGATTCACTGATACTCATTTGGGTAAATGCTTGAGAACTGGGAATTCAACTTATGTGCCACATTACAAAAAGTTGGCCGAAGATTTGCAATATCAAATATCGCATAAATTATCAATTTTAAGATTGTTTTGCTTAAATTGAAATTTGAATTTATGAATTAAAAATTTATGTCACATTAATATTTTCTTCTTTAAATAATAGCCCCTCCCTCCTCGTCTTCAACGTGCGATGTCCACCAAACTCTCGCATTTCTAAAATATGCCATATTAGCAAAAAAGGTTGCTGACCCTTGCCATAGATGTACCCAGACGTCTATACAAAACTAGCTCCATCTATACAACTCTAGCTATATATTTCAGAACACACATATATAGGGTTTATTAAAAACATTATTCTTGCATATTAAGAATAAGGTAGAGTCTGATTGAAGTAATAAAGCACACGATCAACCTGATGTTCTCGTCATATTTTGCTACAATAGGACATCTGCTTTTTAACCTTCTCCAAGATAAATTAAGACTAGGTTATCATCGAAAAGTATATTTTTAAATAATTTAAAATCTAGTTTAATGTCAGGACATCAGGACATCAGAAAAAGTAGTGGTAACTACAGTACATGAGCCGGGCCCTCCACTGTAGGATAATATAGCAATGCATAAAACTTCAGTGATCAATAAAAACGAAAGTAGGAAGGAATAAAAAGTGGGGAAAACAAATAGCTTCGATACAACAAGTAAAGATAAAACAAGGGTGAAAAAAGAAACAGGGCGAACAAACAGGACAAACAATTAAAAGTTACGAGCAAGAATGGCACGGGGCCGTTTCTTGTTAGCTGGGTCATAAGGGTCGTAATCGGGAAGATTTTTAATAAGATCATTTGGTAAATCTTTATGGAAATTAATAGCAAGATTTTTGAGATAATTTTGAATAGTGGGGAGATTTATCTCCCTATAAATGTCAACATTAAGAAAATACCATGGGGAGTTAGTGATTTGCCGAATAGTTATGTTTTGAGCAACAGCAAGAATTTTAATGTTGCAATCCGCTGCATACGACCAAACTGGTCCAGCATACGTAAGAAAGGGTCTAAAGAATCTGGTTTAATGTGTATTACATGTTTCAAAGCACTAAAATAGTTGTAAAAATTTGCCGGTCGTTCATTTTAACCTTCTAAGCATTTCAGACGTATTTTTCCGTCACATAATCTCGGCTTGAAAAGTGTTGTTGACAGATTTTTCAAACCTTAACCCGTTAACGCCCAAATCATTTTAAAATGAGAATTTTTTAAAAATATTTTTAAATTACATTTCATATATCATAAATAGAGTAATTAAAAAGTATTATTCACTTGTCGTAATTAGCAGTTGAGATAACAGGTGATCTATAAATAGATCGCTGGTCACATGTGGTAGTAAAGGAGCAAGTAACTTTCGTCTGATCTTATATTTAGAAAATTACGAATTTATTTATAAAAAAAATGAAATTTTCGCAAAATTAAAAACACCTAAAGAGATTTAAAAGAAAAATTTTATTTTACTGATCTAAATTTACTTAGTTACATTTTTATAGAGCAAATTAGCAATAGTTAAGTGTGATATAACGGAAAACATTTAATACAAAGCGTTAAATTTCACTTTGTACAAAACATAGTAGGTCTTCCCTTACATTTTTGAAATTGGCATCTTCTTTGTGCGTTTAGATAGCAAAAATCATATTATAGGTAAAAGACAAAACCAGAGTCTATCACTTTTGGTCTTGATGACATCATCATAGGTCATTTAAAGCTTTTCCTAAAATTTGTTCCTCGTTTGAGGTACGCAACGGCGATATATCTTCGGATGTCTTTTATACTTTTATTTTCCTAATTTGTTAAATTAAACAGAATATACGTATTTATGACAGCCATGTCAATAACACTTGTAAAGATTGGCCAGTATCATATTTTTCCACGGATTTGAATGGATTGTTTTTCTAAGTGTCAGTTATGCTGGTCAACACCAACCATATTTTTGTTATACTGGGCTACAGTACAAGGTTTCAAAATTTGGGATTTTTCTTTCAAACCTTTTTGATGCCTTGAAACTTGGGTTAGAGCCTCTATATAATCAAAGTTTGTTTCTGCTGTTACACACTTGTTATCCATCCATTTAAGTATGGTGATTTCATTCTTTTCGTCGAAATTCTAGTCATAAATACCACGAATTTTCTTTTCTAATACTCGTATCTTATCAGTCATTAAAGGGCAAAAAGCAGTTTTGTTGTTTCTAATTGTTTCCGTGGATCTGAATCCTTTTGGTTTTTAGTTCGACCATCAGATCATAAGAATTTTAAAAAAATGTCAGAAAATATGTGTGTTAATATATGATGTGGGTATCAGTTACTGGTTGTAGCATTTTTTTACCACTGGTGTTCCAAATGATTATTTTGAAATTTCAGAAGTATTGTCAAACCTCTCTCTTTACCACAATATAAGTCAAAATTATAACAGTAGCCCTTCACTACCCACATGGCCCAAAATTTATAGCCAAATCGTATGGGTTTACCCTTAAGAAATTGCTTGAAAAAATGATAGCCGTAATGTCTGATCAACTTTCTTCATCTGTTATTTTATCTACGTCAGGCGGTAAAACAATTAGATATGACTAAATTTCCTTAGAAAACATATATTCTAACGCTTTTTCGGCGGTGTGAAACACTTTACGCCAAGACATCCTGGAAGAAATGAAAAGGGGAAAAACCGATATTAGTTACCACTAACGCTCAGCGTTCTATTTATAGATCAGCATGTTTAAACTTAAATTTTAATGATAAAAACAGTTATTTTTCTAATCTAAATAACGCAGAACAATTAAATATGTATTGAAAATGTAGAACCCATAAGAAAAGTATAACTTCCTTTTACTTTTTTTTTCCGTTGGATACAAAATCGAAAGCTGCACTGTAGAGCTTCAAAATGGCTAATTTCAGACGTTATGGGCTGGACTAATCTGGGAAAAAATGTTTTAAAACTCGTTTGGGGGTTTGGCCATAAGTGTAAGGAAACCAGCCAATGACAATAAGAAGTGATTAAAAGATATCGTTTTCAGTGGGCGTTCTGAAAAGAAGGTGGTCTATAAATAGATCACTGGGCGGTAACGGGTTAATTTGGGGTTCAAAAGTGTGGCAGATCATACAATTTTGAATCTTATTTATGCCAAACTAGAGGATGGAATAATTCGTCGGAATCGTTGTTTCCTGCGAAAAGAAAAATGTTGGAAAACCTCAGAGTGAATGCTAATAAACTTAAAACATTATAAAATCTTTTCAACGTAACATGTATGGAAATTTTGTATCTGCATTAGTTAATACGTAATAAAAAATCTGAATTTAACAAATCAAAAATCCAAATTTTCAGAATTCTAACAAACTTTTATTGCTTTCATGTCATTTACATGAAATCATGCCAATCATATCTTGACATTATCTTTGTAGTAAGAAAAACGTAACACTGCCAATGTCTTATCAAGAATGGGCCGTTTTCTGCTTCTTTGAAAAGCTGAGGTCTTCACAATATCGTTTCCTAGAGGAGAGTGCAGACACAAACATTAGATAAAATTCATCCTCTTTTCTCTGCATCAGGAGATAGTGCTTGAAATCTCTAGGAATATCAAGCATCCAGACACCGTGAGGCAAACTCCTCGATTATGCCATGAACTCTCTCAACCGGCACCGACTCAAATGTTTGTTCGATCGGGGTTCGAAAGGGTCTGGGCCTCTCTGAAATTCTTCCACAAAGTCCATACAAAATTCTGCGATTCTTCTTTCCTTGTTTTCACTGGCCAAATTTATATTTAGATACCTGAAAATAATATTAGTTACAGCTAATAAAATTTGTGTAACTTCCTTTCACCGTTATGAAAAGGAAATTCTTAATAGTAATATTTAGGATGCTTCATAATAATATTTAAAAAGGTTAATTCAGGTTATTATCATTTATAGAATATTTGGGAAATTTTTACATTGAAAGTTTACACTCCTATACGCAGGAAGAACATCGTCCATTAAAATACCAATGTCTATAACCACTATTTTCGAAGATGAAATAAAGAAAAAATATTTTCCGGAGAGAAAGTATTTTAGAAGTTGTCGATATCATTATATATTTTTCAACACTTGATTTCATTGTTAAGAATAGGTATTGTTTATAGGTATTGAGTGATTTCATGAACAGAGATATATATTGTTTACAGTCAAAACTGCAATGCAAAACGCGAATTTAAACCAAAATCAAGTAACATTTATGAAATCAAGCTTAAGGTTAATATTTTGCTGTAAACACGGTGGACATTAATTTAAACATTTGTTTAAATGCAAGAACACATCTGTGTAAAGCTATGGGAAAGAAATGAACACGCTCCAGAAGTCGCGGAATCATAGATTGAGATCACCTATGAATAGACATCCAATGTTTAAAGAAAAACATGCAAAAAATATTTTGACGGAAGAGTAAAATGCTTTTAAAAAACAACTTATAAAATTGATTCACTTGGTTAGATTGAAATCTATACAACACCTAATAAAAGTTTCAATTAACAATTATTCTAGAAGTAAAATTAATAACCATTCTTAAGTTTATATCACATAAGCTATTGTCAAGTTCATCCAATAGCTCTTCTGTTCCCGTTGTTTGCAAGTTATTGTCAGTTTTGTGCGCGTTAGCAAAACAATAGAAAACAAGAATTCTAGAGTTATTTAGTATGCGGTAAAAAAAAATACGCATACATAGATTGATCTAGCTATATTGCAAACTGTGTAAAATAAAGAAAACTACCTGGAAATTTCTGTAGTTGTAATGAAAGGCTCCTGTATTGCCTTGGACAACAGTTTGGTCCTCTTTATGGCACTCTCGCAGTCACGACATTGTATTGTTTTGCGCTTTGCTAACATGACGAAGAGCACCATTAGGACAATATATAATCTTCTTTGGTCCTTGCAACCTGGGTAAGCATCGTAGATTTTACTGCAATGAAAGTCAACTTCATCGAAAACTAAAGGTAAATAATCATACCAAAAAAAGAAAAAAAGGAAATATGTTAAAATTTTTAACAGTAACACAGGCCTGCGAAATTGAAGTTTTTGAAATATACAAGAGATGTTTTCACTGAGTTTTATGTTATTTGGTGTGCTTATTTCGAAAATGACCTCCATTTTTTTTTCCATCACGTCAGGATTTTTTGTAAAATTGATATCGATATTTTTGCTAAAATCCTATTTGAAAAGGAACTTTCTCAAGAATTTTGCATGTACTATCTAGCAACAGTGGTTTTTATTCATTTAAATCTATGTAAAATAACCGATTCTTGGTGAGCCAAATTGATATTTCAGCAATCGATTATTTTTTATAGGTTTAAAAGCATGAAATTCACTGTTGCCAGATAGCACGAGCCGCCTCTGATCGAGGGAGAAACAAAAAATTTCCTTGAGTTTAAACTTTTTTGCATCAAATTATGGTGCAGTTTCTAGAAGAAAATCACCAACATACTATTTTAATTTTTTTTTATTAAAGTACCTTACATAAAATAGACGATTGACCAAGAGGAGCAAATATTATGTATGTGTACATGAAAGTTTGAAACACATTTTAATCTGAGCAAAAAAAAAGTTTAAGTACGTACTATTTTTCTTTCGAAACTTCTTTTTGACGTTCTTCTTTTATGTTCAGTCTCAGGCCTATCTCGTGTCAACGTCCAACTGTAGTCGGTGAGCATGATCTTGTCCCATCTTCCTTGATATTTGCACACCATATCTTTGATGTCTTGCTGGAACCTTTCACCTTGTTCTTCGCTGACTGAACCTAAATTTTCGGGGGAAAAGTCCCCATGTGAGCGAAGGAAATGTATTTTTACACTCATGGAGCAACCCAACGCTTGAAATTTGTCCAGCATATTCATAACAATTTCTTTATAATCAGGATCCTTGTAATTACCCAGAAATTTTCTAGGTTCAAGATTTTGTCTTTTCGGCCATTCGCCTTGTTGACCAAGAAGCATGCAGATAACTTCCAAATCACCGTAAATGGTCCAACCGTGGTGGGCATATTAAATTTTGTTGAGGACGAGAGCCAGGTATCCATAGCGTTCTTTTAAATGAACCTAGTGTCCAATTGGTACAGAGGAATACTGGCTTCCGTGATGAAGAAGGACAGCTTTAAGGTTCCTTTTCAATGAATCTATAAACAGCCTCCATTCATCTTTATCTTAGGTGATATTAAATTTCTTCGTGAATCCGAGAACATCAGCACAATAGACCAGGTTCTCCTCTTCCTCAAAGTACTTAACGAATTCCTTTTCTCGATTCCTGTACCAATAAAAAGAGGTTCCTTGGGCCAATAAGTTTTTTCTTTCAATCTGCAGCCCAAAATTACAGCTGCCTCTTTCGAAAGAACTCTAGTCAGATCATTAAGTTCAATCTTAGAGAAAGGTAAAGGGTATCCCAAGTTCCCCTTCTGGAGGTCCTCGCCTCCAGTGGGCTTATATTTGGTAGCGGAGCTTTGAACTTCAGGATGTTCCGAGTTTGAAGACTCTGAAGAGATGACTGGCAATTCCGTTGGAGGAAAAGGCACTATTACATGAGGTCCATGAGGAACGGGGCGTATGGCCGATAGAATGTTATCAGGAAAAGAGATTAGCTTTGGATTTTTGCGGTTATACCCACAAACATGGCAGGAACAAAAGTAACAATCATCAGAGTGGTTTTTCGTCTCCCATGTCATAGGAATTCCAAATTGTACAGCAGTCTTCTTTCCTTTGAGCATAAGCGTAGATCATTGAGACACTGCGCACAAACTTTATGAGGAACCCACGATTTGTCCTAATCTCTGAGTTTCATGCCAAAATACGCAAGATAAAGTTGTCTTACATAGTCTGTAATGCTAGGGATGGCGTCACAGAGGGGTATTCTGTAGGTTTCACCACGGTAGAATCATGGTCAGGCAGGGAGGGAAGAAATTCAACGCCGAAAAATAATGTATGGTAAATATTCATAAAAATCAAAGTAGAATTTTTCAAGAAAACGTGACGTGATAGAAATTTTTCATTATTATTTTTTAGAATCAGCACCAAAAAAATACATAAAGTTCAGCTGTCAGTTCCCTTGAATTTTTTTCATTGCAGGCCTGCGTAATATATCAAGACATTCAGATATCATTTGTAAAGTCAAAAACTTTCAGGCCTCGAAGAAAGTGTGTGGTAATTCAATCCTAAAACTCCAAAACTTTGAAATGATTTCATTCCGATCTGATCACGGAACAAAGAGTAATTTTTTTTATCTCTGCTATTTCTATTGCATTTTTAAAATCTATTAAAAACGCACAAACCAGCAGATAATTTTGGTCTTTCTCTTTTCTTTATATTTTGTCAGCTTTTAAATGTATGATATATGTTACGGTTTTTCTTAAATTCTTTGCTGAAAGCGATGATTACCGTAGATAAAAAAAAAATCCAATGGTTATGAATACAAAACCTAAAATATCCTTCAACAGTGATTTGATGTTTATAACTTTAAGAACTAATTTGAAAGCAAAATAACTTCTTTCTTTTGAGATATAAACATGACACCACAATAATCAATAAAACGTATAGTTATCTGGTTCATTTTTATCCTACAAGTATAGCTTTATACAATAGCGGCGGAAATTCTGTAAACGATAATAATAGTATTTTGTTGATGTTGACACAAAAATGCAAAGGGAAATTCAAATTCGAATGAATAATTATCATCCAAAATATCCAGTTTTCTTATCAGATATATTTCCATCGAAATTTTGTGTAACAGCTAGAGCGTATAAATATAATTTGATTGATGGAATTTTCACCTTGAATAATAACTCTAAATATTTTCTTTAATCTATCAATCGATCTCTCTCTCTCTTATATATATATATATATATATATATATATATATATATATATATATATATATATATATATATATAATATTTGTGTAAAAATTAAGGGGAAGAAATGGATACTAACCCTATACTGTTAATCAGGGGGACCAAATAATAGCGAAAGTGATCCATTTCCCCATGAAACCACGTTCCATACCGCAACCTGTGAGTCAAATTGAAGTCTAAAAACAATATATCATACTTATAACCTGTCGTTGGACGCATCAATTTGAGTAACGCCAGTGGTCGCGCGTGAGAGTTTTTCTCACACTACCCTTTTCCGGTGTTTCAAGTTGTCTACTCAATAATAACACTTCAAAATTGTTTCTTTTGAAGGAATTACATTAATATTTAGCAATAACGAACAAGTAAATTGCAATTCAAATAATTATTTTACAGCTATTATTCAGGAAAATTAATAGCGAAAGTGAAATAAAAAATCATACCTATTTTATGAATCAAATTTATAAAAATTATAAATTTATAAATAATATTTATACTTTATTAGAACGTCAACTGCAAGTCTTATAAATTAGACGACATGGACTGGTAAATAACATATTATACTAGAAGTCTTTATTAATACAGCATTCGGGGCACACGTAAGTTGAATGTTCGGTACAAATTGGTCGCGCACAGGTAACACAACCCTTTTTTGATTTCATAGTTTTTCTTCGAGGACAGAATGCACAAAATCGTGCGGTTTCAACATTTCGTTTGATTCTTGAGGAGCCTTCAACTCCTGTTATTTGGCTAATTGCACTTCGCAATGCGGGTGACAAGTTTGGAACTGAATAACTGGTCACCAGTTCCAATGCTAATTTCTTCAAGAAGGCTCGTCTAGCCATCGTATTTTTTGTATTTGCAGTTTATAGAATTTGGCTGTTGATACCACCAATGTTCATGATCGAAAAAAAATAATGTCAATGACCATCTGCGACTTATTCTCAAAACAGAATACGCATCTTTGAGTTCATCGACACCACCCTTAGTGAGATTATAAAGGGCAATAATCTCTGGTTTAGAGAGGACGCCAGAATCTTCATCTATTTTGTTATCAAAGTGCAAAGAGGAATAAAAAAGAACATTTTTGCCTTTCTTTGGAATAAAGGCACTAAAGTACCAGTTGACGAAAACGCAAACATATTGCTTCGTTCGTCCCTATATTTTGTACTCACAAATATAGGTGGCACTTCTTTTTTATTTTTTGTTTGTTAGCAACAAAATTTGCAAATAAAATTACGCGATAAACGTACTCACATCATCGCGTTATTTATAAAAAAAACACGAACGCTGGTGGTCTCTTGATGAGAAACTCTCTCACGTGATGAAACGCCAGTGGTCGCTCGATGAGAGAAATGTTCACACAAAGGAAGACTAAGCAAATAGCAGGCTGTTTGAAGGTCAAACATGCCCTGGTTCCTATCGGAACTGATAACAGGTTGATGAGGATATTCTAAAATTCAGCTAGACTGGGGGTGGTGTCCTCAGGGTCACTTTCAAATAAGGGGTGCAATTTATATGACAAGCGTGAGAGAAACGCTCATAGCGCTACCAATGACGTGTCAATGATGTCGACAGAGAATATTTCTCCACAAACTGGTTGCGGGCAGTAGATAATATCACCCAAAGGACTGTCTCTCAAAGGCAAAGATCGAGTCAGTTCCGTCCGTACAACAAAATAACATATCATTTCGCGTATGACATAATTCTCAAACGTATTGCGGATTGCAGTCTTCCTGGTGAAAGGAAAAACTTAGATGACACTAAATTTCACCTTGATGTAGTGAAACAAGGGAAACACGTAAAGTCTGCAAAATCTTCTACGTGTAGATGCGGAATGAAACGTGCCCATTTGAGGCGAACGAGGTCGTATTGGTATCGACGTCTATCATACAGAGAGTCATTTACTCCATTTTTAAAAAATTCTGTCACCCTGCGATAAAACTACGCTTTTTGTCCATTGACGTCGATTCCGGCTAGGAAATAGTCTGGGGCTCTGAGCGTAGCTGATCGTTATTTCCGGCATTTCGTCAGAAGATATGTTACCCACCACTGCTCGCGACTCACGATGATTTCTGATATATATATATATATATATATATATATATATATATATATATATATATATATATATATATATATATATATATATATATATATATATATATATATATATATACATATATATATATATATATATATATATATATATATATATATATATATATATATATATATATATATATATATATAACAACCATGTTCAGTGGACAGAGCACTGGACATCGCTGTTTCTTGCCTTAGCAAAGACCAGTATGTTCCACAACGGGTGGTGAGTATCCAATGAGATTCACACACATTTGAGTCAGAGAACCAATCATCACTCTCATTTCAAAATAAAACTCCGTCTATTATTCATAAGATATACAAACATTAAGATTTCAGAATGGGCACTAGAATTAGTCAGGTATTGTGGTTCTTAGAAACATGAAAACAAAGGAAAACTGGTAAACCATGTGGTCTAATACCATTTGATTTTGTATTTAATATAAAATGGTGGTACACTGACATGTCTTAAGAATATTTTGATATTAGTCACCTATGTCTATTATTAATATCTTGGATTTGTCAAACTTTCAAATCTGTAAAATTTTGAAAATCTAGTTTTTCATTACTATAAATTAAAGGGAAGAACTCACAAAGAAAATATCTGATTGTTTTTTTTTATGGGGGTGGAGGGGAAATTTTTATGTCTGATAATTAAGTGACAAGAAATAGAGGAATGCATTATTAAAACAGCATTTAAAATTTATGAGCTTTTAAAGTTTTTCAGATAAGTGACTGACATTACGCTTATTTTTTTTTTGAATTTTTGCTCTGAAAGGAATAAAGTGCACCTAATATATATATATATATATATATATATATATATATATAGAATCCGATTGTCTCTTTAAAATATGTAGCTACGGTTAGAAATAATATCCCGATATTTACTGAATAGATCAGACCTACACAACTCGAAGAGTGATAAGGGCCATATTACTTTATGGGAAGACGAAAAATTTTTTGTCTGACAAAAAATAAATTACTGAGTATTGTAAAAATCTAGAAAATATTTATATTCGTTAATTATATATTCATCTCATAATATTAAAGATTTAAAAATAATACTCTGAATTATTTAGATTTAATATATTTTGTGTCTTCAAAAAAGGTTTCACAGAATTACTGCTTGCGGGCCACATGTGGCTCGCGGACCGTTTGTTGTGCAGGCCTGGAATTAGGTGCTATTGATGTATATAATAGCTGACACTGAAGTAAATAACTTCTTAAATACACAAAAATATTTCATTAATCACATCAGAACATTCCATTGGATTGTAGCCTTTTCCAAACATTTCTCACAATTCTTGTATTTGGCATAATCAGTCATTTCTTCCTAATTCGACGAAGGAAAATCAGTTTTCCAGTTTTTTTCAATACTCACTAATTTTCTACACTGTATAACCAGTCATTTCTTCCTACATGGAAGATAAAAATGTCAGTTTTGCATATTTTTATTATACATTAGAAGAAGATTTCTTTGATCGCATCCAAACGGGGTATTGGACAGCAGTCTTTTTTGAGTATTTGGCATAATTTTCTGCTTGCCGTAATCATTCATATTCCACGGACTTCAGAAATATTTGTTTTTACCCTTAAAAAATACATTAGAAGAAGGAATGTAGTTTTCTCTCAGTCGTATAATAAAATTGGAATTTTAGCCTGCGCGAAAAACAAACAAAAAATGAGATACGAACTAGTCGTTATGAACCATTCCTGTCTATACATAAACTTTCATTTTTCATGCCTTACCCATCTTTTTTATTTGTTCGTCGGAAATGCTCTTCAACCAAACCTGTCAAGACATACCACTGTCTATGAGGACACTAGAAAGGAATCCTTTAGTACATTGTACTTAAAGAAAGACATTATATACCTTCCAACAAAGATGCTTCACTGTATACATATATATTTCCTTTGTCCAACATGTTATCAAATTTCAGTTTCTCTGTTTCTATGATACTACCCTCAGCTGCCCTCACCAAATTTGGGCTTTGATGGCTAGGAGACAATGGTACCCGTTGTTCCTGTCCAGTATTTGTCTTTTTTGTTCTTGTAAAACAATATTCAGCTAAATCTACCCAGTTTTACTGTGACCGTTCGATTGACGGACAATCGATAAGTATTTACTTTGATATATTGTCCAACAAAAGTTCGCTGCTGATTTTCCCCCATTTCAAAGAATTTTACCAGAAGTAGCACGCGAATTCCTTTTTTTAGTGCAGTTTGTAAAGCACCAAATGATCCTTTCAAAATCATCGTGAACTCATAGTTGGCATTCATTCTGTTCATAAATGATATGGTTTCTTCAGCATGCCAGAATCACGTCTCAGGGATTAGAAAGTTGTACATAGCTCTCTCCATTTTCTTTATTCAGACAGAATCGACCTTGCTTATAAATATACACTATCTGGCTAAAAGTATCCGGTCACCCCCCCCCCCCTAAAGAAGTGGAACTGGCAGGTGACGTAATTTGATACGTAACCGAAAGCTATAAAAGCGTTGGCAGTGATTTGTCAGGTTATATTTATGCGTTTGTGAGACAATGAGTAAGTCAAAAGAGCGTAGTGACTTTGATCGTGGCATTATAGTGGGATGCCACCTTTGTAGGAAATCAGTTCGTGAAATTTCGGACATTCTACAGAAGCCAAAACACACTATGAGTGATGTAATTGTGAAGTGGAAAAGTCAAGGCAGTGAAACTGCAGAAAAACGAAGTGGAAGGCCGAAAGCAATTAGTGAACGAAGCCGTAGAACTCTGAAAAGGGTAGTGAAACAAAATTGCAAGTCCACGTTGATTGAAATCACTCAGGAGTTCAGAGTTCCTCAGGCGTTAGTGCTAGCAGCAGGACTGTTCGTCGACAGTTAAGGTGACTGCCTACGTTCGGAGCCAATTTTTTTTAAATTGTTTTTTTTAGGATTTTTTGGTCTTGTATTGTAAAATAGCATTTAAAAATAAAAATAAAATAAAAAAAAACTGGCCTGTAAATATCGTACCTTTTTATAAATTGGTCATTTTGAAGTAATGTTTAATGAAATTTAGCTAAAACGCCTATCACTCTGTGCAAAATTTTAATGCTACTATTTTAATTTCCTTTTTACACATGATACATATAACAATTATTTTCAAAATGACCTACAATCTAAGAGAAATTTTAAAACGCAAAAATAATACAGGCAATTTTATGTTCCCAACTCTATGCTCTCCCAACTCTATGGCAATATGAAATGTTTCCCCAGTTCCTCATTCCTTTCCTTATAAAATCAGCCCCGAACAAAAAACCTGGGATTCCATGGTCGTTCAACCGCTCACAAGCCGAACAACCCTCCCCAGATTGCGAGACGTCGATTGCAATGGTGCAAAGCGCACCGCAATGGGACTGTGGGCATGTGGAAAAATGTTCTTTGGAGTGATAAATCTCGCTTTACAATCTGGCAGTCCGGTGGAGGCGTCTGGGTTTGGCGGATGCCCGGCGAGAGCTTCTTACGTTACTGCATTGTGCTGACTGTTAAGTTTGGTGGTGGCAGCATCATGATGTGGGGGTGTTTTTCCTGGTTTGGTCTGGGATCCTTAGTTCCTGTGGTTAGAAACATGAACTCTGAGATGTATGTAGACATTCTGAACAATGCTGCTCTCCCAACTCTATGGCAATATTTCGGGGAAGGCCCATGTCTCTTCCAGCAGGATAACTGTTCCATTCACACATCGAGATTTGCGCAGGCATGGTTTGACGAAATGGGTGTTCAAAAGCTGGACTGGCCTTGTCAGAGCCCCGAACTAAATCCCACTGAACACCTTTGGGACGAATTAGAATGCAGATTACGTAGCCAGCCAAATCGGCCATCCTCACTGCCAGCACTCACTTCTGCTGTGATGGACACCTGGAAGTCAATTTCTATGGACACCTATCAAAAACTGGTGGAAAAACTCCCCAGACGTGTGCAGGCTGTCATCGATGCAAAAGGAGGACCAACATCATATTAATATATGCCTCAGGACTCTCCGAGTCCATACCACTGGGCGTCCGGATACTTTTGGCTAGATAGTGTATCTTTCGATATCCTTCTATTTGGAATGTTTGATGGGTAAAAATTTGTTCATTCAAAGAATTTCACAAAAAGATGATAACTTAAATATAAGCTTCCATTCGGTTTATTTTTCAGTACCCGTAGAACACCTCCCATTCGTCCTGTCTAAAATTCCGCTTGCTTTTAATTATTTATTTATTTATTTATAATTTTTTTATTTTTTTTTTTGGGGGGGGGGATTGTATCGCTTTCTTTACGATCTGACATTCACTCAGTTATGTTATTTCCCAGGGTTATATTAGAAAGGAATTACTAACAACAATTTAATTATTTATTAACACTCTAACTTCTGATATGTTCAGAATGACCGGTCATAACATTGGTACAAATAACTAAGGTGAAATACTGATCAAATCTTACTAAGTTCGACTTGTAATTAATGCTATAAATTTGGCATTAGGAGCTAGAAATAGGAAGTTTTTGCAGATTAAACTTTTTTTCCAAAGATGCATTTTAATTTAATAATTTATTTTTTCAGAAACGAAAATGTTTGTTAGATTTATATTAGTCACAAAAACGTAAGTAGCCTTCATTTATTGCCAGTTTTTCTTTGTGGTAATGTCGCAAATAGCTTGTTTCTTTTGACTTTTTAAAATCTTTTTGTTGTAATGCTTTATTTGTTCGATCGATGAATTGTAGAATTTTATTCCATAATAGCAAAAAACCAGCACTTCGCTATGGAGTACATTCAAATTAAATACAACGGTGAATGTATGCAATTAATGCTAAATATACACTGAAGTGCCACTGAATTAGGGATACCTACCTAGTAACGAGTTGGGCCTCCTCTGGCCTTGATAACGGCTGCCACACGACGAGGCATAGATTCAACAAGTTTCTGGAAACGTTCCACGGGAATGGCTTGCCAAATATTGGCTAAGGCTGTCCACAATTCTGTAAGGTTCTTTGGGGCTGTGTGATGGCCTTTCACGCCTTGTTCCAAAACATCCCAAAGATGCTCCATAGGATTTAAGTCTGGGCTTCTAGGTGGCCAATTCATGACACAGAAGTCAGAGAAATGCTCATCCAACCATCCAGTAGCCAACCGGGACTTGTGAGAGGTACAGTTGTCTTGCTGGAAAACTCCATTACCGTGCGGATAACAGAACAGCATAAACGGATGGAGGTGATCACCCAGCAACTCTACGTACCAAATTGCATTGAGGGAGGTTGGTACACGCACCAAAGATCCCAAACTGTGCCACGAAAAACACCCCAGACCATGATTGAGCCACCATGCCCTTGTACAGTTCCAGCCAGGCATGCAGGATCCATGGCTTCATGAGCCTGACGCCATATTCTCAGCCCCCCGTAGGCGTTAAGTAGTCGGAATCGAGACTCATCACTCCATGCTACTTGTTTCTAGTCCTCTACACTCCAGTCTCCGTGCTCTCTTGCCCAGGCAAGACATGCAGCTCGATGGCGAGTATAGAGCAATGGTACTCTCGTAGGTAGACGGCCCCCGAAACCCATACGGTGAAGCGAGCGTTGCACAGCCCGTTTACTGACTGTACGACTGGCACCGTCATTAAACTGGGTGGTAATTTTAGCTAATGTTTGGCTTCGCTGGCTACGTACAATACCCCTGAGCCATCTCTCATCACGCACTGTCAAGGCTAATTGTCCTTTGCAGTTTGCCCGATCGCTAGTTATTTTCCACCATCCATGTATTCTTGGTATACTCTTGACACTGTCGACCTTGAAAATCCTAGCTGTCTGACGATTTCGGAAATTGAATGGCCCATGCGTCGCGCACCTACAATTTGTCCGCGGTCGAAGGCATCTAAATCAGGCAGTTTACCCATACTGGCAATTCCAACAACTAATTCAAAACAACCACAGTACGCGCTATATATGCAGTTACCACAGTGACGTCACTTGCTCAACATGATGCGCAGCGCTACACAATTTGCATAGGCTTTGCTATCCCTAATTCAGTGGCACTTCAGTATATATATATATATATATATATATATATATATATATATATATATATATATATATATATATATATATATATATATATATATACTGCTGGCCACCCAAATTGCAACACCAAGAAAGACAAGAGATATCACAACAAAATTTATTTTGTAGATAACATGTTGACCAGGTATCAAATGATTAAATTTATAGACTTCTGTGAAGTGTGGTTCCTGCCAAAATCAGTAGCCAGAGTAGCCGCCATTGTTGGAGATCACCGCTGCCACACGCCTCGGCATTGATTCAAAGAGACTTTGGATGGGTTCTTGGGGTACAGCAGACCAAGCAGCTTCCACACTTTGCCAAAGTTGATCTGCTGTGGCAGCTGGGGATGGAATCTGGGCCAATCGTAGAGCAACCATGAACCACATGTTTTCTATCGGCGAAAGATCCGGAGAGCGAGGCGGCCAGGGAAGCAATTCAATCTGGCGATTGACGAAGAACCGTTGGACAATGCGTGCCACGTGTGGTCGCGCATTATCCTGTTGAAATATGGCCGTGGTCAAGCCCTGAAGGTAAGGAAGGACAACTGGCTCCAACACCTCGGAGATGTAGCGCTGGCTGTTTAAAGTACCGGCAATGCGTACTAGAGGTGTGCGAGAGTGATATCCAATACTGCCCCATACCATATTACCCGGTGCAGGACCAGTGTGGCGGTGCATAACGCAGCTGTTCAGCATCCTCTCTTCACGTTGTCTCCAGACTCGAATGCGACCATCGTGGTGTTGCAGACAGAAGCGTGGCTCGTCAGTAAAGACAATGTCATTCCATTCTGCCGTCCACATCCTTCTGTCATCGCACCATTGGTGGCGGAGACGTCTGTGGTTCTGCGTCAAGGGTAGACAAAGCAATGGACGTCTTGCGGACAGACCACTCTGCTGAAAACGGCGTCGAATGGTACGCGCAGACACTGGATGATGCGTTACAGACTGCATGTGCTGTGCTATGGTTCATGATGTGACTGAGCGATCCGTCTCTGCCATGCGCACAACTTGCCTGTCATCACGTGAAGTGGTGCGCTGAGGTGGATGCGATCGAACACGCCGGTCCGTCGTACCCTCCTGCATCCAACGATCACATATCCGCATTACAGTTATTTGGTTTCGTCCAACACGACTACCGATTTCCCTGAAAGATAATCCACAATCTCGGTAGGCCACTATCCTTCCTCTGTCGAACTCGGATACTTGATCAAAAGATAATCGCTGTTTTCGACGAGGCATAATTGATCGTTTTTTTGAAAAAACCACAAGAAAAACACAATTGCCGAACTTAAAATCGTTGAAATCTCCAAGCCTTAAATAGCGCTTTGAAGTGGCGCCACAGGCGCGCGTGATGTGCGTCTGCGCTGAAATTCTAATCATTTGCATATCTCACCTCCGCTAATGCATGTTGTAAATTTCATGTTATTTGCATGTTTCTTTCAGGGTGTTGCATTTACAGTTTCCAGCAGTATATATATATATATATATATATATATATATATTTATAAAAAAATTATAAGGAATATTTTTATAGACAAAATAATGTAGAAGAAAATATTCAAATTGAATCTAATAGGACATACTAAAGAATATAGTATAGTTGATAGAGTACAGTTTGAGGATCATATATTTTACAGCATTTTAATATTTTGTTTTCCATAATGTTCTATCGTCTGCCACATTATCAAGAAAAAAAGAATATTTTTTTGTCTATTTCGTTGTCATGCACGTGACGAAAAATTTATTTTAAGTACCAGAAAAAGAAATCCCATGATCAGAATTTAATAAATGACATTCTAAAAATTAATATTTAAAAATTCATCAAAAATCGGAAAATGGAAGTAAAGATTCGAAAAAGATTTCATTTTAAAGGAATTTTTAAGATCTTTCTCGTGATATAAATTTTATAACCCTCAAGTTATTATTCTAAATGCAACGTAAAAAAAGTTACTAATACAGCTTTAAAATTTAATTTTAATCTTTCTTAGTGCACCCCTACACTATAACAAGAATCGCCATGCAAAATTTCAGCCTTTTAGGTCCAGCGTTTTGGTCTGTGCGTTCTATGTCAGTCAGTCAGTCAGTTATGGAACTGTTTTATATATATTGTTAGAAAGAGTACAGATAAATCTATAATTTATTTGCAAAATCAAACTTTTGCCTTCGATACAGATTCCGGAATTTGAAAATTCGATTGATGTCCTTTCCAGTCCTTTCATTACTTCAGGTAATTGTAAGTATAGAGCCTTTATTGAACTGGCCTTTTGGTTTCCACCTTGTATCAAAAAAACTTTTAAATGATAATTTTATGCACTTCATAAATAAATAAAAGGATCTAAAATCTAAATATTACGAAGAATTAAAAAAAATCACTTACCTTCAAAAGTTACGTAGATGGTCGTCTGGGGGACAGGTGCCAACCAGTGAAGTTTGGCGTGATTCAATCGAAAAACAGTTAGAGACTAACTAAAGTGAAAATAACGGGGACAAGAAAGAAGGCTCATTTGAAGGTAGGAGAAAGAATGGAAGACTTCCAACCTTCCGATGACCGCTGAAAGCAGGTGGGTGACATAAGTCATCCACGCGAGTGTTGGAGGGTTAACACTAGAAAGACGGTTGCCGTCATTTTGACGGTTTCGGAAATACTATTGAGCGCTATGTCTGTATTTATGACCCTAGGCTTCTGAAATTGTATGACTTTTTCTAGTTTTACTTGAAATATGCACACACATTTACAAAAGTATATTCGATAGTAAAGAGGGGGAGAAAATGTGTTGTATACTGACCGACCACGGAAGCAAAGTCCCTGGAAGCTGTTACGCATTCGCGAGAAAAGCTAGTCTACTTTGCAAAATAGGGGAAAACGTCATATTTTCGGATGTGTTTGTTTATGAAATACGGAATGTATTTCAGACTGCTTTTTGCCCGCAATTTTAAAGTTATTTTTTAAAACTTTCTTTTTGATCAAATATGAGAATATTCCAAAATAATAAAATGAAAGAAGCAAATCTATTTAAAAAATTGGAGTGTTATAGGAGTGGGTATTTTCGGATTACATTACAATCAAAATTATCTAACGCTGCGTTTTCGGTGGTTCTTTTTTTCTGACGTTTCCTCGGAGATTCAAATTTTGGAGTTTCTTCACCCTTTGCTTCTCTGCGTATTCTTTTTTACTCCGCACATTGATATCCCGGTCATTTCACTAGCTCTCTTTAGGGATTGCGAAAATTGAACAATAACATTTCCTTCTAGTTCTTCTTTAACACACAATTTAATTACATTGTGTATTATACGTTTACAATCGCTACGGAACCGGCTTATTCCGAGCAGTTGTGTTGGGTAAAGGATCCATTAATTTTAATATAATAATCAAAATAACAGACGAGGAAAAAGCAAGCAAGCGCAGTTAGTAACCGATTCTAAATATGTTGAGAGAATACGAGACTTTTCCCCCTCCTTCCTCAGCAGCCTTACCTACAGAGCGAATAGAATCGTCTTGGCACTATGCCAACCGTGGTTTTTCGTACTGTGGTCGGACAGTACTTACTAAGACTGAATGCAGTCCCTTTGACGGCAATATAAAAAACAGGCAGAAATCTTTAAAATAATACCGGAAAAATGTTAGTTACTTTTCGTATCTTTCCCCTTTTGCAAGTACCAGAAATATTGACTCTTCGAAAATATTGGTATTGAAAAATAAGGACTGCTCAAACCATGCACATATTTTTTTTACATGTTTTTATTAACTCGTTTTCTTTTTTGTGTGTTTGTACAGTCCAAATCTTGCAATCGGTTTTTAACTAACTTCCCGACTAGCTAGACATTTGAAACTTTTAGAATACGCTCAGAACACGATGACAATGCATTATTTTAATACTTCTAGCCATCTTTAAGCAGAATTAAATTAATTTTCAGATATTTTCATCTAATTTTGCTTTGTAAACTGGTGCAGCCCTCTATCGGCCGGGACGGGAACGAAAAGTTAAACGCAAGTTAACTTCCAATTAACTTCATTTTCTTTCAACTTGATGTGATAATTCATCAAAAAAAATTTTAAAAAGTATTTATTAATACATAGAATTGTCAAGTTTGTATGATTCAACAGAAAATTTAAAAACATGGTATATAAAAAGTTCTTTTTATTTTGTAATTATTACTGATAAACCATACCAGGTTGTCAGCTCGGAATACCTGCATAAAAATATATCTAAATATATACTAATTTATTATATATTGTTATGAAATAGCTCAATATTTAAAGTATTTAACCATTTAAAATACATTAAATATTTTAAATCCTTTATTTTATTTTTAATCGTCAAAATCACGGCGTTGAGTCTTTTTAGTAAGAAAAGAATTCCCGTCTTTCTAATAGAAGTTACGTGGTCAAGTGCATTACGCGGTGCATAAAATTATCATCAAAACAAAGATCTCTATTTTGAGACTACATCTAGTGAAAGGAAATATGTTAATGAAAACATACATATGCATATGAGTGTATGCAAACTGACGTAATAACAGCCACATAAATTATTAGGTTGCAGCATATTTCTACCATTGACGTCAATACAACTTTTAAGCAGAAAGGCGTATAAATATGTGGGGAACTAATTACTCTGCTTCAGTTAAAATGTACCATAGCAAAGTTGTTTAAACTGAAATTGCAGCATCGTTTACAGCTGTTATTTTTGTGCTGCCCTAATATAATATTCTAGGAAATTCAATATATATCTATATTAAAAACTGTTTTAAAACTAGAAAGGGCACTCTGTTGTGTTCATTGCAGTGAAGAATATCTCACAGTATCAAATCTCTCAATTATATTTCTAATCATTTCTTGGGCATTCATCTCGACACAAATGTCAAGGCCCAGGGAAACCTTGAAACTGAAAACTTACTGTAACTTTTCGACTCCTCTGATGCATGCACAAAGAATATTCAGAATAATTTTTTTTAAAATTGTGTTGTTCACAATTTCTTAAGGAAGGTATATTGTTATGTAAAGGGTTTTACTTTACATTAGAGCACATATTTTCCTTTGCTGAAAAAAAAAATCCAGCTTTCAGTATAATGGGAACGGGTGGGGGTGGGGGTGGGGGAGAGAAGGATTATTTTTCTTAGTAAAATAAAATGGAAAGAAAACAATATACACTTTCTTATTTTTTCTATTTATGGGCGTTTAAAAAAAGAATCGACATGCAAGATTCCAGTGTGAGAGGAAAATGATAGAACGCATGTAAAAGCTTCCTGCATATAAAATACATCTTAGTTTAACTTCGAAATACTGTAAAAAGACCTCAGAAGCGTAAGCTGTTAACTAAGCGGTAAAAAATAAAAAAAAATATGAAACGCTTCTTGTATTTCAGCTATTTTCGTGATTGCTAAGTGTTCATCTCGCTTCGATTAGGTCCTATTGTTCATCGACTTAAACTTATTCCCCTAATTATTTTTACTCCTTTATTTTGGTCTCTAAGTGAATTTTTGTCTTTATTGTTTCCGTTTATTGAATATTTGTACTTTCGTAATCAGCCACCACCCCCAAATTTTGAAGTAAAACAGGGAATTTTTAACGCGGGATTATTTTTAGCTGTAATTTATGCATGTAGTTATTTGTATAAATCAGGCCTCAGAAGATTATCAAAATTATTATTTTTCTAAGACTGGAATTCTAGACATAATAACCATTCTTAAATTTAAAAAAAAAGCGCTTCAGAAATTCTGCCACTTTTATAACATTTTCAGTTTTTTAAATTCATTTGTGTTATGTATATTTTACAAATTTAATATTTACTGTTTATTTTATGTTACTGTTTATGAAAATATCTTTGAGTACTTACTTTAAAATATTCGACTTGTTTTAATCCTCAATTCAACTGAAACTACGGGACTTGATTCTATATCTGAGCTTAGAAACAATTCTTAGCCGGCTTGACACAATGCTCACTGATATTAGTAGTCGTGAAATTATGAATCATGATATTTTTTTTTTCTTATGTCTCAATATTGTACTCTACATTTTATTGGAGATCTTGGCGGGAGTTTAAATTATAATTTCCATAGGACTTTATGAATCTTTAGCAAGTACGATCTGCTTTTCTACAAAAAAATAATTGATTTGGAGTTGAATCTAGACTATCGCTTATGCGAAATCAATGTAGTGCTATAAAACATTTCGTTGTTTATTTCTTTAGTTGCATTTTTAAAGGAAAAAATAAAAATTGGCCCCTTTACGCTGATTATTTTGTCTAGTGAGTTGAACCTGCTATGCTGCAGTGTTTAGTTTTAGATTACTTTATTAAAAATATTGTCTCACTTTCATGAGGCTTACGCCACAGGAATTTAGTTGTGCGTGTATATTTATTCCATTCCAGTTAGCGATTGCCAACTTTTGTTTCGCCTTTATCATTTTGGTTATTTATATTCAGGCAATTCCTAATACACTAATAAATGTTCTCGAGTCAAACCTCAATGTTCTCCTATTAAATCACATGCTCGAAATTTTGACCTATAATGTAAACCTAAAACTTATTATTATTCACTCACAAATGTATGGACCAACATGTAACTCAAAAATATAACTAAGCCTCTGATTTAGAGGGTATATGAAATATAATACATAAAACAAAATTATCGTTAAATTTAGATTGTTTAGCCTCAGTGCAACGCGATCGCAGCTAGGTTATTTTCTCCAATTCTTTTTTTATATTCATACTGAAGTACGGAAAAAATTCTCCTTTTTTTTGTCTCAAAAAGCTCAAAATACATGCGAAAACACAAAAACATCATTTCATTCAGTAGATACCCAAAAGATAGAACATCAATTTTATCTGTGAACTGATAAATTATTTTTTTATAGATATGTTACTAAATTTATTCTATATAATTATCAAATTGAAAATAATTTCCATATCTTATTTTCCAGAATATTAATATTTTATTTTATAATTTAAACAGAAGGGGAAAAAAGGCCTTGTTAACGAACATTGTGCGGACAAAATTGCGATGCAGCAATTTCTGCCACAATTATTCTGTGGGAATTTAAATTATGTTTAGGAAATTGAGAGTATGCGCTTGAAGTGAAAAATATTTTGCAGCGGTTGCTTTAATGCCTCATTCATCAAACAGAAGGGCAAGAAAAAAATATTTAGATTCAGAATTAATTTTTTTTTGTGCAATTAGTTTAGACTTTCGTTTCGAGAGCACGTATAATTTCTTTTTTCTTAGTTTTCAAAAACTCGAAAAATGTATGAATTCTTAGAATTCGTAAAATTATACAAGAATAACATCTGTATAATCTAATGAGCCATTATTTTTCTACTTTCGAAACTGCAGAGTTTATTACTCGTTGTACGATATTTTTGGAGTTTCATGTCGTAAAGAGCAAAGCATAAAATTCACGTTTTAAGTACATAAATATATTGCATAAAATCTTAGCCATTAAAATGAAGGTTTATTTATAAATATATTTTGTGAAACTGTCGTACACCAATCTGACTTCAACAAAATTTCTTTTTTCTTAGTTTTTAAAAACTTGAAAAACGTATGAATTCTTAGAATTAATAAAATTATACAAGAATACTATCTGAATAATCGGAAGAGCCATTTCTTTCTACTTCTAAAACTGCTGTGTTTATTATCTGTACGATATTTTTAGAGTTTAATGTCGTAAAGAGCAATGCATAAAAATTATATTTTAATTAAATAAATATCTTTCATACATCTTAGACTTTAAAATGAGGATTTATTTATTTATAAATATATTTTATTAAACTGCCATACACCTATGTGACTTCTCCAAAATCATTTTTCTTAGTTTCTAAAATCTCGAAAAATATATGAATACTTAGAATTCGTAAAATTATATAAAAATAAGATCTGTATAATCGGAGGAGACATTTCTTTCTACTTCCGAAACTATAGAGTTAATTACTCGTTGTACGATATTTTTAGAGTTTAATGTCGTAAAGAGCAAAGCATAAGAATCACATTTTAAATAAATGAATATATTGCATACATCTTAGTCTTTATAATGAGGATTTGTTTATAAATATATTTTATTAAATTGCCGTATACTAATCTGACTTCCCAAAAATGTGTAATCTGTACATGGCTGCAGTTCAAAATTTTTATAATTAGCTGATAGCGAATGTTTCAGTTTTAAATGAATTTCTATTTTGTACTGATAGAATGGAATTAAAAAAATAGTATGCAACTTATGAGAAGATTTGGGTGACTTGTAAGAATAATATTTTTTTTTGTTGAAAAAACTATCGGAAATGTTTAAAATCTTTTCCTTTATGATATTTGCAGGGTACAATTAAAATAAGAGTTCCCTTATATATTTAAAGGACAAAATTAAAGAAAATTAACTATCTTCTCTTCTTATAAACAGTTATATAACTGAACATTAAAGAAGATGAACTTTCATTATCGTATCTAACACTTTACTCATGTTATTATAAGACTTAAAATAATGCTTAAAAATTTCTAAAAATGTTATTATGCACAGGCAATCTACGATAGATGCAACACTGATATTTAAGCATTTAACAGGACACAGGGAGATAGTCTTAGATTAATTCGTTATTATTTACATAATTCATCAATGGTAAAAAGCAATTAAATTTGAAATTTCTTAATAATATTTATTGCAATATATCTGATTTGATAAGTATTAGACAACATAAATAAGTATTAGACAGCATTTTAATACAGTTACTTTCAGATTTGGAAAGATTTTAGTATTTGAAGATCCATCTTTCTTTAAATGCATAAACTTCAGTTCTATTAGTTTCTATCATTTAAGGTTATATCAGCACAGTTTTATTTCTTCCAAGCAAGAAAAAATGCTTTTGTTCCGAATAATGACATTTTTATTTTACTCATCTGCATTAAAAGAAATTTCATACCAAGTCCTTGCACTCAGCTTCAATTTTGATTCGCCTGTTGACGCTCTTTCCACTCAAATGGAAAAATATTTTAGCGGCGTAATTCAAAATTGTAATTAGTGAGAAAACTAAATGTTTAAATTTTTTTTCCATATTGGTGCATTTCTTTCCCTTTGCTGACAACATTTACTCAAGCAAAGAGTTTCATTATAAGCATTTTTTAAAAATTTCATTAAGGAATACACTCACAGACATTCACTTTTGGATCCATAAATTTTAGGTAGAATAGGATTTTTTTCCTCTTGAATAACGTTATTTGAATGTAAGTTACCATTTAAAAAACAATCCTGCTTTTTTTTAAGAGAAAAGGAAAATTGAATTGTCTTCTCATCCCTATGGATAGGGAAGACTTTCTGGATTTCTAACTAATTAAGTTTATGTCTTCAAGCAAATTAATTAAAACGAGTTATGATTGCATTTATGTTATATGCAGACGAAATTCTCCGAGAGTATTAGAAATGAAATACTAAGTTATGAAAATTTAAATAATCATGGGACTGAAGGTTTGAGTTTGGTTTCCTTTGATTTCAAATGATCAAATATAAGAGGAAAAAATAGTTTCAGCTGTATCAATTAAGGAGAAATGTAAGAATCTGATAAAATATTTAGAGGGAAAAATAAATTACATCTGACATACCTCAAGTTTTATTTCCACACATATTCCATAAAAGCAATATAGAATAAAATGACCGCATACCATTTTCCTGAACGTTTTAAATTATTTTTCCCCATTGTACACCATAATGTACATACAAATAACAGTAATAAAAGAGCAAGTTATAATAAACATGAAATTAGTTATTTATACAATATACTTATTATGTGTAGTGATGTTCGTTTCATGTTATCTTATTTAAAAGGAGGAATACTTATCTTCACTTACTAAAAACAAGAAAAACAGCACATTATTTTAATTAATTAATTAATCTTGGTAAAACATTTTACAGTATAAAATAAGTTTGAAATATTTGTTGTGCAGATTCTAATTATTAATAGAATGTTGTACGTGCTATGGATTTCTGTGGCTGCAAACTTATAACTTAAAAATAAACTGTGCCAATAATTGAAACATTGCTGTCCATCCATGCATTTTGTTATAATTTACTTAATAATCAATTGTAAATTACTTCATATTGAACAAAGTTATACCATAGTAAAAGAAAATTCAGAAACAGGAGATAAATAATATTTTAAAAAATGGTGATATTTAAATTCAAAATAATTACAAAAGACTCAAATTACGAAACATTTGATTTTATGTGAAATCAATATATAGGAAATATTCTTCTTTTCGGCACAATATACTTCATATTATGTCATGTTCCATTTATTAGAGGTGTGTTCTCAATGGTCAAATGACAGTTATGAGGACTTCCCTACTTACGAATAATTTTTAAATTATTTATTCTTTGATCATGGAATCCGCATAAACTTAAAGTGAAATAGGCGTTTTATTGTATACAGGGTGAATTACCTCTTAGTAATAAAATCTTCACAAAGAAAACTTTAAACAGTCATTATTCCTTTAATTTAAAAAAGTCAGTTGTTCAAAGATATAAATAAAAATGTTCTTAAGAATGTCCACCTCTAAAGTAACTACTTCATGATACAACTTATCATGTCAACATACTGCAGGAAAAAGATACGCATTTTTATATTTCTACATTACAGAACACATATTTTTACACTGTCATTTAGGCAGTTTTAAGCACATGTTGAGAATTTTGTTCCAGAAGTAGCGAAAAACTTCAAGAATTTTATTAGATATCTATAAGATATTAAGATATCTTACAGTTGAATTGTTATTCTACACCTTTAAAAATATATATCTTTTATTATTAATCATTCAACTAATTCTAACTTCATCCTAGTTTACACACAGGTAGTTTTAGATTAACGATACTTTATTCATCACACTATGCTTCTATATTTTACAGAACTTTCTATGAAATATTTTTTACATTAGTTGTCAACACACCACTATTTATGATGCAGCGAAATAATTTTCACAAACATCCTTTTTACGGAAACAAACGAAATTTCTTAAGTTCCCCTTAAAAGTTGCTTCATCTTTCTTGTTTTAAATAAATAATCTCTTTAGATACAAATACTTTAAAAGAGGTTTAAAAATTAAAATCGAATATCTTGTTAATTTCTATATTTTAACAAGAATTAATATTATACTACGGGGTCTTTCTTAAACAATTGAAGGAGTTTCGTCACATAAATTAGAAATATTCCCTTTTGATAACGACTTTTTAAAGATTTCCCATTTCGGGCCCGTTTAAGAGCATTAGTTTCAGCTATAAATGCTTCATAATATTTCTTCAGATAACTACTTTTATGGACGCTTAATAATTAGATAAGGATTCCAGAACGTCTTAACTCTAATTAAGAAAAATGATTGAAATTTATAGAGCATCCTTGACGAACATCCTATTTGAAACTAAATGAGCTTAAGAGAGTTTAGGTTTATGATTAATATTTCTATTTATTTAGAGGTTTCTGTAGGTCCAATTTATCTAAAATCAATTTATTCTTATGCAACATTAAATTGCATAAAGGTAATTAATACTCAACAGAAATTTGGGTTCACTTCCCCTGCATACACACAGCATCTATATCTGGGTTATGAGAATGTTAATATGTAATTCCATCAAGACAAAGAGTTCTGATAACATATATGAAGGAGGGATATGTATTAAAAATAGTTTCGTATCCCACTAACGAGCTCACTAGAAAATCATCGTCTAAGTTCAACTTAATACTTAATTTAATTAAGCTGCATGATCAGAACTCTTAGCTTCCTAATTGCATTATGCTAAACATCAGAGGGAAAACACTAGAGATACATCTTATTTATCATAAAGAGATCTTTTATGCAGATTTATATCTATTAAATACGGTTGCCGACTTGAGAGAATTACATGCTCAAAGCGGTTGCTTTTAAACTCATTAAGGAGTTTTCTTACTTTTACGAAGCTGAAGAATCTATAAGCTGTAAAGCTTACAATTTTGTTTTCTTTTCCTATACTTTTCAAATTTGATATTGCAAATCAAAATTTATTTATTTCCAAGTGATTAATGACTTATACGTGATTTTTATAAGAAAAGTTTCATTAAATACTTATAAGAAAAGTGGTTCTTCAAAGTCGTTCTAATAAGATTACCTAAAACGAGTGTTTTTGTCTTTCACTTCATTAGAGAACGATGTTAGCCAAGATTAGCATTAATTAAGACCTCGATTTAAATGAAGATGTGGGATACTTTTGTGTGGGAGAACAGAAAAAAAAATTTACATTATTTTCCAAAATTAGAAATCTTTTGCTGTCTAAACAACGTAACTAGCATCAAACTTAAAGAAAAAACATTAAAATTTTTAAAAAATGGCAAAGAAAAAACTTCAATGCTATAAAGTCGAGAAATGCATAAAAATAGAGTATGTTGCAAGAAAGTAGTTTAGCTATTCGAAATGCCATTAAGAATATTTTCTAACACACCATAGTATAGCTGAAGAAACCGTTATTGTTATATTAAGGGAGCAGAAAAACTCGAAATTTTTTATATTAGTATCAAATATTACGTTTTGCTTATATTTTACAGATACTTCAATATTAATTTATTAGCTTTTCAATATACATAAATTTGTCCATTGAATCTGTTTTAAACATAATAATATTGTTTAAAATATTTTAGAATTTCTCAAGAGTACTTTATTAATTTTAATATAAATAAATAAGCTAACAAATTTATACTTAAATTTATTAATATGAAAATATCGGTGCAAAATCTGTTGTCTAAAGGGACATCATTTTGTATAATATTGTTAGTGATTACCTCATATTCCGTTTGGAAGAAACAGTATTTGATTAATTAAACTACAAATGGGTTATTGAAATATTTGAATTTATGAAAATAATGACGATCGGAAGCAAAATAATTAATTTAACAAAATAATCTATCACAGCTGATTAAAATGATTGTAAGAGTGTATACATCAAAAGAGTAATAAAAGTCAAAGTTCTAACATTGATTGCAAATGGGGATGGAAAACTGCGGTCCATGATTCTTGGGTACAAGTTTAGAGTGTGACAAATAATATTTGACATTGATTTGATGAACTAAAGAATCTTTCCGTTATGAGAAGGGATAAATTCTTCCTTCTAATCATTTATTTTCACTAATGAAGACTACTTTATTAATATTTTGACCTTATATTCCAGATCTGAATCGGGTTTACAACAAAAAAAAAATTAAAATTCTCGTACGAAAACACTTTCATTTGAATCACAATGAAAAACCCATGTAACGAACTACGTGAGTCTGAATATATATCAATTGCTTTATGACCTTGTCCAATAGTATCTTCAATATCCAGTTGTATTGCATACAGTTCAGCACTAAAGGAACTCGCATTATCAGATAGCCTTTGTTTTATTTCCAATACTTTTAAATCCTTAATATATTTACTAATACCTGCCCCAGTTTTTCCATTCATGCGGGAGCCATCCGTGTAATAATTAATATCAGCAATTGGGATTGAATCAAATGTCCAGTTTATTGTCCATAAGTCAGTCTCACGTTTTATAGGTCTGTTCGCCAATTCGCAATTATTTTTGCTAAATTTTATATCCATAACTTCTATTCCTTGTTACTTGAAATATATTTCAAACATTTTGTAGTCAATTTCAGCTCTGATATCTAAAGGCATACAACCTGCCAGTACGGCCAATGCATTCGGTGAAACTGTTTTATAGCATTTTGTAATGCTCAGTAAGAAAGGCCTTTGAATTTTATTTAATAAATTGTTTTATCTTACTGTATTCTTAAACCAGAATGGAGCCCCATAAAGGATATTTTTTTCTATTATTACTTTATATGTTTCTTTTAATATACTGGGCCTGAAACCCCAAGTCTTCTTATTGTACCTTGCCGGACTGTACATAACTCTAAGAGTCTTTTCTTGTACTTCCACAAGATGTTGTATAAAACTTAGGTCTTTATCCAAGAGTATACCCAAATACTTTACTGCTTTACAATATTTAATCCCAGGCATACCCAATTTGATCAGTTTTGCATAAGATGGCTCTAGATGGACTTAATTGTGTTAAACGTCCTCTGAAACAATTTTTTATATAGTTATATCAGCGTGCATACAGCTGTCATATCAGCGTGCAATTGAAGTAAACGCTTTTGTGTAGCAATTTTAATATTGAAGATGGAAGAAAATTAGCGGCATATTTCGTGGTATTATTTCAAGAAAGGTAAATGTGCTACTAAAACGCAAAAAAAAAGATTTGTGCAGTGTAAGTTTACGGTAGATGGAATTATGATGTTGCCTGAAAGATGACAGAAAGTTCCACAAAACGCAGAACATGATATTGAATAACGTTACATGTAAAAATTATTATTGTGTCATATTTTACATAAAAATGAAACGAACTTTTTTTCCAACCTATTAGAAGGCTTGTGCTAATGAGATTCGAATGGATGATATACTACCCTTGAAATAAATCATCTGGCAAGTTTTGAAACTTGGTTCAACTAGCTCAATATACTTGAAGTTAAATTATTGTAATGTAGAATCACGTTATAAATGGGAATTGCCCGCAATGATGGAGTGATTGGCCGACCCTGATAACTCTGCGATCCGAAAAATAGTTCATAAAACCTTTTAAAAGACATCATGCAAAAGCATTAGAATAAAACCTGTATATCTGTAGCTCGGGGTAATGGACTTCCATGACCAAACAGCCATCCGCAATCTTAACATTATTTGGATTATCATGAAAAGTTCCTATAGTGTTTATTATAGTAAAGTTTATTGACAAAGCATTTTGGAAAGTCGATAATCTCGCTGGAACATCGACAGTCTCATAGTGTATTTTGGATCAGGGGAATCCTTGAGATTTTCTATGGTTCCAACTACTGGAATCAGTAGAGAAGAAATGTGAGTATGTTTTTCATATATTTTATAGGATCGTTTATTTTCTATAACTCGAAACCCCAGTATATACGCTTGTATTAGTATTATAGACATTGATTTTTTTATTTCTCTTCCAGCATTCTGGTAACAGTTCTGAGAAGGTATTTTTTATTTCCTAGCATAATTAATCAATAAATCTTAATAGTGGAATCTCGGAGCAGTGGACATGTCAAATTAATAATAAGGAACGAAAGTTATCAACTAGATTTCAATTCAAATGGGCTTACTTGACGAGGCGGAATAATGAATAACAATTATGTCACAATGTTGAAGATCAAGAAATGTACTCGCTTTCGCGACTTCTTTCTCTAGAACGATTCAAATGAGTACACATTGGCATAAATTGAAAGTATTTTCATATATTAAATGTTAGAGGACTCCATAAAAGAAATATTAGGCGTTAAAACTCTTCATTGCTTTAAAGGGAAGAAGAAATATTCCCACAGCAGCCGATAGCTGTAAACACCGTACAGTCCAGCACGCAGTGTCAGAATTCACAAGTTTTCCGAGCGGTTACTTTCAAAAGTCCGAGTGTGGAGCAGTCGACATGTAAAATCACCCGTCTAAGTTAATGGGGCGAAATTCTTTCTGGTTTCCACATGCAGTGAGGGTGTTGATAGTTTTGCTATCAATTTTAGTCTACTCGGCTTCACAGGCTCTTTTTAAATTGAACATTCAAGACTTTAAACAAACTTTCTTTATTTGAATCTAACGAATTCACATGAACACAAAAGCACTATTACAACAACTTCTCCAACCCAGTATATCATCGTATATCTATATACTCAGCAATATCTATTGAAGTTGCCACTTCAGTACTTAAAACGTAACAAAAAAAACAAGAAATGAAAAAAAACAAGCATGAAAATGACTCCAAGTGTAACATTACGTCACACTGGTAATAGTACTTTATATGGAGGCCGGCAGGTGTGATAAAATGTAACAATTCCCACACAATATCGGTGAATACGTGCAAAGTTCAACTGTTCTCGCGGGCACGTTTCCTGGGCGGTACATGCCCACCGCTAACTTGAAAATTCTCCTTCCAACAGGCAAAATTTCAACCATCCAACATTGCCGACCGGCTGCTGGTGACATAATTGACAAACGTTCCCCCTTCCCTCCTACCCGTTCATGGCTAAGTGCTAGGGAAAAGTAAACATGCTTATCGCTTCTCAAGCTGAAGGATTCACGATAGCGAAGCATAGAATATACAAAATGAACTTTACTACAATGATCTGTCGACTCTAAACTAAAAAGTTAAATCTTACCAGGACGCATTTAAATAATATATACTGAAATACATTAACATTACATTAAACCTACAAAAAAATTGAAAACACAGAAAACTCACACAAATTATGCTTTAAATTAGGTGAATTACATCTTTACTTTAACTACTGCCTTTCTGAGGCCTTCTTACCACCTGTATAAGCACATGCAGTTACCTTCAAAATTTAACTATTACCGTTTTTTCGAGGTATAAAAATATTATAACCTCCAAACAAACCCGTCTTATGGCCATTGGCCACAACACCACAGGCATACTACCACAATTGTGACGAAATTTCTCATAACCTTCCTTAAATCTATCCCAATCATAGGGTTATGTTTCACCAATACACAAATAATTTTATCTTCAGAAAAATAACATAACAGCTCACACTTTATATTAACAAATGAACGACTAAAAAAAAATCATACGAAATCTCAATACACTTCCCTTCCAGGGTCACTTAATTACCCCGATTTCCTTCGAACCTTTCATGTACATTATGACCCTCAAAATTCATTTGAGAATTTTGAACTTCCCAAAATTTTACACATTGAATTTGGAAGAAATTCCCCGTGAAACATCCCACCTGGTATGACTTACCGTAGGAAACCTTTCACTAGGTATCCGTAACTTAACAGAACCATTAAACTTCGCTCTAACAAAATTATGCTCTTCTCTTTGTTTCCAAAATTTACAGAAACCCCTATGCTGTTCCCCGGAGTATTTGGTACTCCTTTTCATTTTGACCTTAACATAATGCTGTCTTCCCCAAAATTTTACCTTGTACTTGACGAAACCCATGCCTCCCCGCCTTTTGCCTAAACCTTAAGCATTTCAGCTTCCTTTTAGATACGGGACCCTTTGTCCTAGCTTTATGTAAGCCCCAGAACTTTCTCAATTTATCTTCTTTTGAAGATCTTGCTCCGTCAATTCCTTTCACTACCCTTTGCTCCGAAATCCAAAACAAATTGCCCTTCCTGATTCCTCAAATTTACCCATTTGGCGACAACCCCCTGCATCCTGGCAATCGTGCCTCCTTCGAAAACCCATTGTGGTTCGATTTTCCATCTAACCGCTTTCCTACGATTAAAAGCTCAAAGGAGACTTTTTACTGAACACCTTCGTCTCCGCTCTCTCAACGCTAATCCCTGAAATCTTGGTACCCCTGCCTTTTTGACCCTCCCTCGCGATTATATTTCGCTGTCATTTATCTTGCAGTTTAAGGCTCCATTACTATAGAAACCTCGTAGTCCAGAGTGTGTTGCCTGCTTTTTATGTCGACCCCTATCTCTAAACCTCATAATCGGCCCATTTCCACCCGCGTCATGTCTCGGCTCAAATTTCCCTTTTACATCCGTCAAAACCTGACAACCCTTCTCTATCACTCCCCCTTGAGGAGAAACCTCGACCTCAGACTCAGAGACCATTGTCTGAATTCCCGTCGGAGTAGTTACTCCTACCTGGACTGTTACCCCTCCTATCGGTGGGCGAATGTCTAACAAAGACTCAGAAGTCCTCTCTTTATCAGCTTTTGGGCAATCCCTCTTAGAGTGATCCATGGCGCCGCAAATGCAACAATCCGAATTACGTTCTTGCGTAAATTCTTTCCTGGGCTCTTAGGCTATCCTGACGCTTTCCCTGTTCACCGCTATCGACCCACCCCGTGGTTCCATAGCGTTACTGCGCCCCTTAGCCACCCAAAACCTGTCGCCTTCCAGAACCTCGTAGTCCAGAGCCTCGTAGTCCAGAGTGTGTTGCCTGCTTTTTATGCCGACCCCTATCTCTGAACCTCATAATCAGCCCATTTCCATGCGCGTCATGTCTCGGCTCAAATTTCCCTTTTACATCCGTCAAAACCTGAGAACCCTTCTCTATCACTCCCCCTTGAGGAGAAACCTCGACCTCAGACTCAGAGACCATTGTCTGAATTCCCGCCGGAGTAGTTACTCCTACCTGGACTGTTACCCCTCCTATCGGTGGGCGAATGTCTAACAAAGACTCAGAATTCCTCTCTTTATCAGCTTTTGGGCAATCCCTCTTAGAGTGATCCTTGGCGCCGCAAATGCAACAATCCGAATTACGTTCTTGCGTAAATTCTTTCCTGGGCTCTCAGACTATCCTGACGCTTTCCTTGTTCACCGCTATCGACCCACCCCGTGGTTCCATAGCGTTACTGCGCCCCTTAGCCACCCAAAACCCGTCGCCTTCCAGCGCTAATTCTTTCCGCCTATTTCCAGAATCTCTCTGGTGTACCAGGACATGAGACCCCGTCTCACTAGATAGAGATTCTACACTATTCGTGCTACTTCTATCCAACCGTAACCTGTCGGTTTCTAACTGGGCAAGTTGTGTTTTCAACTTCATTTACTCGTGGTTCCGAGCCCTTTTTTCTCTCTAATTCATAATCTCGTGCCCTTTCTTCGCTCTCGAATTCATAATTACGTGTCTTTTCTTCTAATTCCTGCCGTTCTCGCTCCTTCCTGTCTTCCACAATCGTTTCCAACAATTCTTTAGCCATAGATTCCGCATAGTTTTCCCCTCCCTTTAATAGTTTTAATTATTTGCAATTTGTACATTTCCTCGGTGACTACCCCACCCACCTTGCAAGCCAATTGCACGAAATCCGGTTTCCTCGCTGTGTTAAAACAGACATTGCTCCCTAATGTTAATTTACAATAAACGAGCGAAACCAAAAAAAATCCAGAAACAGCTCTCAGCTTTTTCCTACAGTAAACAAATATCCCTTCCAAAATAACAATTATTCAAAGCAGAAAACACTATGCACTTGCAGAGAATTTTAACTCAATAAGAAGAAATTTACTTCATATAAAACACTAATACTATTAATTATTATATGGAAGCAATATTGTCACGTAGACGGATCGAGGGATTAACACAGAAAGCACAATTTAGATAAACGATACTTTTATTCACAGCAAGCGAGTTAACATGCACCCAGCTGGAACCTAACTGACTTCCCCTCAACTTGAGGGAAGCCTTTTTATACACTAAAGAACTTTCTAGAATTATTTAAATTAAGAGAATTAACATATTTGGTACTTTCCCGAAGCTTCGAGAAAGCGAACATAAATTAACTAAAAAGAAAAAGAAACACTTTCGACAGTCTGTCTCGAGGTTCGAACCGACGACCTTGTGAAATGGAGCCCAGTGCTTTAGCCTTTCGTCCACGCCGTTGCTCGAGAACGATTGTAAATATGACATTATCCCACGTTTAAAAGAACAGCGCCTCGCTGTTAGATGACTTCTTATTTTTGTTTCTGGAACGCGTTACTGGACCCGAATATTTTTTTTTCTGGTTAGCACCATTATGCATATTATCAACATTCCCTGTTTCCTCCTGAAGAGTAGTTGTATATTCCTGTAAGGCTGTTTCTTGCGCATTCGGATCATAGTAGAGTTTCATGCGTAACACATGCACCACATCTCGTGTTTTTCGTCTTTTTGACATAGGTTCAAAATCTTGAAATTCATAGGTAGCGTTGGATAGCTGCCTTAATACTTGATATGGACCAAAAAACCTTTTGAGGAGCTTTTCTGATAGGCCTACTTTACGAACGGGGGTAAAAATCCATACGAGGGTTCCAGGCAAATATTTTACTATTCGATGTTTTGAGTCATAGATACGACAATCTTTTTCTTGAGCTTCCAGTGTCCGTACTCGAGCTAGCTGCCTTGATTCTTCTACTTGGGGGATTACTCGATCGAGGCAACCCGACACTGTTCAATCAGAGCTATACGGGAATATAGTATCCAGTGTTGTTTCGGCTTCTCGACCATACACTAAGCAGAAAGGTGCGAATCCAGTGGTATCTTGTCGAGTGGTATTGTAAGCAAACTTGACAAATGGTAGTATTGTGTCCCAGTTTTTCTGTTCTATGTCCACATACATAGACAACATATCTGCTAAAGTTTCGTTAAGTCGCTCAGTCAGACAATTTATTTGTGGATGGTATGAGGTCGTCATTCGGTGGACAACATTGCAGGTTCTGTTAATTTCGGAAATTAGCTTCGACTGGAGACTTGTCCTCTATCGGTGATGATAGTCCGTGGCGCCCCATGCTGCAAAATGATTTCTTCGACAATGAATTTTGCAACTTCGGGTGCTTCAGCGGTTGGCAGAGCTTTTGTTATGGCGTAACGAGTCAAATGATCGGAACATACGATGATCCATTTGTTACCAGCCTTAGATTTTGGAAATCTTCCTAATAAATCCATACCCACCCGCTGGAATGGTACCTCTGCGGGAGGTATAGGAATTAGACGACAAGGCGGTTTTTGAGGAACGGATTTTCTGCGTTGACATCGTTTACATTGCATTACATAGCGGCGTACGCTTCGATAAAGCCTAGGCCAATAAAATCTCTTACGTATTCTATCATACGTCTTCACAAATACCAAGTGGCCGGCAGTTGGTTCGTCATGCAAATGTCGAAGAATGCCCAGCCGCAAATGCTTAGGAATAACTGGTAACCATCTCTTTCCCGAAGGATGAAAATTTTTCTTGCACAGAATCCCGTCGATTATCTCGAGGTCTACTTTTGTGGAGGTCTACTTGCCAGACTTTTGTGGCTTCGTGGAATACTGGGACTCAAAGTATTCAGAAATCACAGAATCTTTACGTTGCTCACGTGCTAAATCAATGCCGGGGCCAAAGGCACTGATATCTACTGAAGTGGCATGTTCATCAATTGGGTTTCTGGAAAGGCTATCGGCCTCATTGTGTCTTTTTCCACTTTTGTATACCATAGAAATATCGTATTCTTGGAGTCTTAGAGCCCATCTTGCCAATTTCCCGGAAGGATCTTTTAAATTAGCTAACCAACACAACGCGTGATGGTCTGTCACAATTGTGAAAGGTTTTCCAAACAAATAAGGGCGGAAATTCATAATGGCCCATACGACTGCAAGGCACTCTCTTTCGGTTGTTGAATAATTTCGTTCGGTTTTTGAAAGTGTTCTAGATGCATAGGCTATGACTTTTTTCTCGTTCTGTTGCTGTTGGACCAATACAGCACCAATGCCATATCCACTAGCGTCAGTGTGTAATTCAGTGGAAGCTGTTTCCTACAGATGGAGTAT
The DNA here is from genome assembly GCA_907164885.2 of Dolomedes plantarius. Lineage (NCBI taxonomy): Eukaryota > Metazoa > Arthropoda > Arachnida > Araneae > Dolomedidae > Dolomedes > Dolomedes plantarius. The sequence goes on along the minus strand of OU015494.1, from coordinate 101,774,776 downwards.
AAACCTATAGTATTGGTTCAGAAATGAGCGCTGACTTTAAGTCGTTGAAAGCTTCCTCCTGTGTAGAGGTCCACATAAATTTGAAATCACCTTTTAGTAAAATCTGGAGAGGCTAGGCTCTCCAGAAGAAGCCTTTAATAAAGCGTCTGTGGAAGGAGCACAGTCCAAGAAAACTTCTGACGTCATGGACGCTCTTTGGGGTAGGAAAATCTTGAACTGTTCTTATTTTATCTGGTTCGGGTTTTACGCCTTCACCGGATACTAGATGGCCCAAGATCTTGATTTCCCTTGCACCAAACATACATTTCTTAGGATTCAGAATTAGGCCAGCTTCCTGAATGCATTTAAAGACACAGGTGAGCCTTTTAAGGTGGTCCGAAAAGTTTGAGAGAATACCACAATATCGTCTAAATAACACAAGCACATTTGCCACTTAAGGTGACGCAGTAAATTGTCCATTGTTCTCTCAAAAGTTGCTGGAGCATTACGAAGTCCAAACGGCATGAACTTGAACTCATATAAGCCTTCACTGGTGACAAAAGCAAATTTTTTCCCGATCTGCTTCGTCTACCTCTATCTGCCAATATCCCGAATAGAGATCCATGGAAGAGAAAAACTTCGCTCCTTTCAAGCAATCCAACGTGTCGTCGATTCGTAACGTGTCGTCGATCAACGTGTCGATCAACGTGTCGATCAAACGTCTTCGATCAACGTGTCGTCGATGTTTAAACGTCGATAGTCTACACAAAAGCACCAGCTATCATCTTTCTTGCGCACGAGAACGACAGGAGAGGACCACGGGCTGTCAGATGGCTGAATGACACCCTTTCGTAGAATCTTTTCGACTTCGTCATGGATTATACGGCGTTCGGCTGGTGATATTCTGTAGGGTCTCTGGCTAATAGGAGGGTGATCTGCGGTATTAATTTTGTGTTTGACATGAATTTTGCGTCGATCAACTTCAGAGTTTTCATTGAAAGTAACTGAAAACTCCCTTAAAAGTTCCAATAGACTAGTCCTTTAATCATCGCTAAGATTCGGCGCTATCATCTTGCTGTAATCCACTGACCTTGTACTGTCTTTCACGGTATCTTAAGAGGCTATCTCAGATAGGGCACTGATGCAGGTAGGATTAATCGACTCGGCATTGTCTATACACATACCTTTCAGAATGCGACGGGCTTTATTCAGTGAATTAGCGATCCATAATTCACCCTTTTTATTTGAGATGTTGATGATCGAGGATGGCATGACAACTTCCTGACTCATTAACATACACTTATTACCTTCTACGATAACATCAACATCCTCATCGGCTACGGAGGGAGTGGATACTTGTATCTTTGCCGTAGAGTGTGCAGGGATCAAACAATCTTCTACAGCGTATACGGCCCATTTCTTTTGAGGCTGTTCTTCAGGGAGTATTTTATCAAATATGAACTTCCTCTGTCCACAGTCTATAATGGCTTGGGACGCTTTCAAGAAATCCCAATCAAGAATGACTTCATGGCTGCATTTGGGCATAACGGTGAACTCGAAAGGCTCTGTAAGGTTTCCAATTGTAATACGAAGAACACGGGTCCCTACCGGGCTTACATAGTTACCATCAGCTACTTTGAGAACCAAGTTCTGTAACGTCCTAAACATAGTTTTTTTTTTCAGGTGACGCCGGTATCTCTCTGAGATTACCGAAAAAGAAGCTCCAGAATCTACGAGTGCTCGTATAGGTTGTTCGTCAATGATAACGTGAAGAAAATTTTCTTGCATAGTAGCGGCGGGAGGATTTTGAGGGGGAGCGGCCTCACCTCCAAGGAAGGTCGCATGGCCTAGTTTTCTTTATCTCGGCGACCATGCGACTGACTGGATCTTCGATATGGAGATGGCGATCTATAACGACGGGTCGGCGGTCGTCCTCGTACAGGACTTGGTGATGGGGTTCTTCCTGCTGCTCGGCTGGTTTCTACGGCGTCATGGTTGTAGCTGGAATAGGAGGAAGCATCAGGTCTATAGTATCTGCGAGTAGCGTCGAGTAGGGATTTTCGGTCACGGCAGTAACGCACGACATGTCCTGTAAGACCACAATGGCAGCAGACCGGACGATTATCCGTGGTAAGCCACTGGTCTGTTTTTCTGTAAGATTGTTCTGGTACAGGTTTTGGTTTTGTATACGTTGACTGGATGCGGCAGTTATGGTCCTGGCGGCTGGGATGGTATGGTACGGCAGCTGGGGTGGTCCTTTCAAATCTTTCCTCAGATAGAGGAGCTAAAGTTTTTTCTACCTCCCCTCTCACAATGGCTTCAATAGCTTGCCAACCGGCATGTGGCTCTTCTATGGATAACCTATGCAAGAACACAGTATACAAAAGAACATAAAATCATAAAATTTCCCGAGAGAGAGAAAACATTAACCTAACGCATGCGTTCCTAAACACCCAAAATCAACTTAGCCATGAATAGAATATGAGGGACAAACGAGTAAAAATCCATGCTGCGTACCTTTCCAGACGACATCAGAGATCCTTACAGGTATCCTTTCTTCATCACAAACATTCTCTGCTTTGTTTCCGCAGTTCTGCTTCACTTTTCCCGACGCACTGTTGTAATGGTCAGTAGCTGAGCTTTGCTTCACTTTTCCCGATGCTCCGCTGTCCGTTGGTATCCACTGTAACGGTCAGAAGTTGATGATAACTTGGCCTTCACCTCCGCTAGTCATCCACTTCTTATCCTCTCCGTTAAGCTCTCGGTCCTTAGATCTGCGCCTTCCGATGACGTCCGTTGTCACTGCTGGAACTCTCAGCAGAATCATAAAAGTTCTCTTTCAAAATTCATCCCCTTCGCATGGACCCAGCTTCCTGAAACTAGATGTAAACACCGTACAGTCCAACACGCAATATCAGAATTCACAAGTGTTCCGAGCGGTTACTTTCAAAACTCCGAGTGTGGAGCTGTCGACATGTAAAATCACCCGCCTAAGATAATGGGGCGATATTCTTTCTGGTTTCCACATGCAGTGAGGGTGTTGATAGTTTTGCTATCAATTTTAGTCCACTCGGCTTCACAGGCTCTTTTTAAATTGAACATTCAAGACTTTAAACAAACTTTCTTTTTTTGAATCTAACGAATTCACATGAACACAAAAGCACTATTACAACAACTTCTCCAACCTAGTATATCATCGTATATCTATATATTCAGCAATATCTATTGAAGTTGCCACTTCAGTACTTAAAACGTAACAAAAAAAACAAGAAATGAAAAAAAACAAGCATGCAAATGACTCCAAGTGTAACATTACGTCACACTGGTAATAGTACTTTATATGGAAGCCGGCAGGTGTGATAAAATGTAACAATTCCCACACAATATCGGTGAATACGTGCAAAGTTCAACTGTTCTCGCGGGCACGTTTCCTGGACGTTACAATAGCCATATTTGAAAAATCACGAAAGGGGGTCCAAATTAGATTTTTCCCTGTGAAAACAATAAAAAAGCCGCCCATATAACTATGTGATTAGACACTTGATAATATAGTGAATGAACGCCTCAAATAACATTGGAAAAGAAAATGTGATAAAAAAATATTAACTGCTTTTATAAAAGAATACCTTGAATCAGGAAAGCATTTCTTGCTTTAGACTGCTTGACTAAAGATGCGTAAGGAAGTTTATATTTTAGTATTTTATTATGACTGGTAAAATAGATGATATGTGCAATTTCAACTTTTGAATTCCTGGATAAGTATTAACATTTCTTCCTAAATGAATTAGGGGACAAGCGTCAGAACAATAAATATCAAGATTGTTTAAGAAGAATTAATTAAGTTTTTAGAAAGTAGAAGAAATGTTTACATTTTTTTAATGGCTTAACTGAATTAGAAATCTTCATGGCTCTATTATTACTTAGATTCTATTATTACTACTATTTGTATGAAAGCATGCCTATGATAAAAAATATTTAACAAACAATATTTAAAAAATATTTAACAAAATTCTTTGAATTTTATCTGATTTAAAAGAAAAATAATTAAGGTTCATGAATTTATATCTTTTTTCAACTTCCGATTCTTAATAAAAATGTAGAGCTACGAAATAAACATATTTAAGTATTTTGTTTAGAATTATTTCTTTTTATAAAGCAAAAAATAATATCCTTTTATGCACTTCTCCGTTCTTTTGAGTACTGTCGGATGCTTTTGCAGTTCGCAGTGAAGCTGATTTAATGTTATCTATTTGCTGCCTATAAATGTCCACTTTCTCTGATTTAAGTCCACAAACTCCCATAAACCGCTTACATGAAATCCTAGGCAGTCCCAGTATGACTTCTTTAAATGTGGTATGAGATCCTTCTGCCCTGATTTTTCCGTAATCCAGGGAACAATAACGTTTACACAGTTTAGTAAACATTAGGACATATTTTGCCTGAAAATAATTTTATGTTGCGTAAAATATTACGGGAAACTCTGCCACGTGAAAAGGAATATTTCTCAGATCTCTATCTAAAATGATAAAAGTACTAAAGCAGAAGTACTAGTATGTCGAAACTTACCTGGAATAATGTCTACGATGCTTAATATTAAAATAAATATGACAAATGTTCGGACATAAACTTTCCAATTAAATTTCAGTTATAATTAAATATTCATCGGAATTACGTAGTTGAGAATGCAATATGAAACTTCTTTGTAGAATATTTAAATATTTTATATATTAAAACTCAACAAAATATCAACATTTCCACATAATTTAATGCATTGGCTTGTTTAACAAATGCTAAACAAATCATGAAAAAAATTTGCTTTATGGCTAAAGTTATCTTAAGTGCTTAATAAATTACATATTTAATGAAAGGATATGTATTTAGTCTCCTAAATGTGGTTAAACCATTTTATCGCCTTCAATTTGGTATTCCCTGATTTTTGTTTCAATCTTATGCTCGTTTCATACCTAAAATATAATATTCTTGCTGCTGATTTTCAAAAATTTCATTAACTGTGTAATTTGTTTAAGAAGCACAACTTATTATTTCAAGAAGTATTATACTGATTGTAAAAACATTCTTCAATTTAATATACAGATTTCATTTTCGTCAATTTTGCGTATGTTTCTTTTATTAGCTCTATAGTTGACAAAATCTAAGTTGTTAGGAATATATAGCAATCTATATATATAAAACAGTTCCGTAACTGACTCACTCACTGACTGACTGACTGACATACAACGCACATACCAAACAGCTGGATATAAAGGGCTGAAATTTTGCATGCCGATTCTTCTTATGGTGTAGGGGTGCACTAAGAAAGATTTTTCAAAAATTCTTCTTAGAATTTTTTAAATAAAATTTTTAAGCTGTTTTTGTAAATTTTTTTTATGTTTGCATTTAAAATAATAATTTGAGGGATATAAAATTTATATCACGAGAAAGATCCTAAAAATACCTTTCAAATGAGATCTTTTTCGAATCTTCACCTCCATTTTCTGATTTTTGGTGAATTTTTAAAGATTAATTTTTAGAATTCAGTTTATTAAATGCTGATCACGTGATTTCTTTTATCTGGTACTTTAAATAAATTTATCGTCGCGTGCATAACAACTAAATAGACCAAAAAAAATTTTTTTTTCTTGGTAATGCGGCAGACGATTGGACATATTAAAATACAGTAAAATATATTATGTTTCTCAAACTGTACTATATTAACTGTACTATATTCTTTAGTATTCTATTAGATTTAATTTGAATATTTTCTTCTACATTATTTTGTCTGTAAAAATATCCGTTCCGATTTTTTTATAAATATTTTTTTTTTGTTTTTATTACATCAATTGTATACATTGATCGTCGTATTTATTATATATATATATATATATATTTATTTATTTATTTATTTATTTATTTATTTATTTTGGCATTAGTTGCATACATTACTGTTGTATTTAAGTTGAATTTACTCCGTAGCGAAGTGCGGGTTTTCAACTTGTTGTTGATATAACTGAAGATTCGATAGGTTGTTGCATTATTAAGTTTTTTTAAACAAACAATTTTCATTTCTGAAAAATGAAGGATGCTAGAAACATTCAAAAGTTTTATAATGTAAGAGAGTTAAATAGTTAAATACGGTTTTTTATATTCTTCTGAATAAATCAGTGAGAATTTCTCCACATACTAAAAATCAGTTTAAAATGATGTAGTATCCAATAATTAAATCCGTGTTTAAGTAACCCCCAAAACGCTTTTCCTAAAAGCTTCCAACTATGCCAACTAACCCCGGGTGCGGGGTTAGTTGGCATACCCCTAAGGGTAAGTTGGCATAACGTGATATGGATATGGATACTTAAGCAAAACATAGCTATTTTCGAGAAAAACATTTTATTTTTTCAAAACTTGGGGTAACATGGCTTTTTCTTAATCACTCTTTCAACCGCGATTCTATTTTTGGTAGGAGTGTCTGTTAAAATAGCAGAAAACCTCCTTTTTCGGCCACGGTTGGATTGCTGTCGCTGCCCGGCTTTGGGGAAAGAGCGAATTTCCTCTGGAGTGATGTGTCGGGAAGATGGAGTAGCCACCAATGCCAGTTTACCTGGAAGGTCATTTGTCGTTAGAGCGGGTTCTTTGAGTTCCCTTAGCTCTGATTCATCGGTAGTTTGTGTAGCCTCTGGAGCAGGGTGATCGGTGACGGAAGATGGCAAAAAGTCTGAGTCCTCAAATATGTCTGGGTTGAATAGACAGATCCCACTCACTTGAAATCCAGATGTAATGTTGAACGGAATCACAGCTGATTGAAAGGATGTTTTCACAATTGCTGGGATATCGTATATGGTTAAAGTTTTGCCTGGATGACTGGTCATCCAAGCGTCACAAGCCGTGTTGACGTATTTTTTATGGGGTCCAAATACAGTTCTGTAAAATGGTTGCATATAATGGCTGCAGTGGGGAGGAAACGATAGGACAGTAACCCCATTTCCTTTGAACAAATCGAGAGCCACGATGGACAAATGCGAGTAAGTTATCGAGGAGAAGCAGCACAGGTCACGCTTGTGAACATCTGGTAAAGTGGATAAAATGTTGGGCAAAATTGCGTTCGACCATCCAACCTGTCTTGTTGGCATCGCAGCTGGAGCCCTCTGGTCCGGATCGCACGAAATGTTCATTGAACTTGGCTCGTGGAAAAATGAAAAATGGAGGAATAACACTTCCTCCGGCCGAGACCCAAATAGCCAAAGTAACAAGGGTACCTCTTTCAGCAGAGGGGATCTGTCCAATTTGCTTAAACCCTTTCCGTGCTATTACCTTGTCTGGATTTTGAACGGTTGTAATCCCAGTATCGTCCATATTGTAGATGTCCTGTGGCTCGAATCCATGCCTGTTCAGTACTGTTTGGGGTAAAGTGAAAAAGTTTCCGACGTTAGTCGTTGAAACTGATGGCTTGTGCTAGGCTAGTGGCCTCAGATGTTCGAATAGATAAGGATTTGTTTGTGTACATAAAATAAGAAAGCGAATCAGGTCCAGCCATCATGTTGAGCCAAGCTTTACCTTCAACATTGTGAGCTTGAATGGCCTCGGTCACCCTCTCCATTGGTCGATTTGTTCGGTCTGTTTCACTCTTGTATATAGCTATGCGAACTGACCCCATACCTAAGTATGCCAACTAGCCCCACAGGGAAATCCAAAACAAGATGGATACCACACAATCCCAAACATCAGAAACAAAAGATTATGATACATGCATGTAACCCCAGTTAACCACTCTTTCGAAAACCGTCATCAGCAGCACCTCAATTTGATCTACAGGTTCACCAGATCAAAAAAAGTTACGATGAAAAAATTTACTCACCAGTCAGAAAAACGATAAAACAGGGGTTCTTCCTTTGTAATACTTTCAAGCAGACTGAATTTCGGTGGATGGTGCACCTTTACATACACTCCCTACTAGAAAGATGACAGCGCTCTAGCTCCACGGTGGCAGGAAATAAAAGCAGTGTGCCAACTAACCCCGGTCTCCCCTACTCTATGGAAAGCAAGATTATTGCTGCGAACATTGAGAAATATAGATGAAATAACCTCTGTAAGAGTCATACATATAAGTTAATGAAATGAAATATTCACCATAATATACTATTATAAGTAAAACATAACATTTAAGATATTAATGCATGGTTAAAGGATGAACAATAATTTAATATTTATTTTTTTTAAGTACGAATGGAAATACATACGTACAGTCAAAGAGTCTGGAAGTAATTCATATTTTTGGTATTTGAATAATTTCATTTGCATGATGCATACTAAAAGTGTTACCAATATTCCAGGCTAATAGGAAATTTCAGTTTTTTTTTTATTTTGAAAAATAAAGACATAATTTATTTGAATATATGTAAAGTGTCATTTCAAATGTTTAAGTGTGTACTCATCTTGTAATCCAAAAAGTATAAACCTACAACTACCATTTAAGATATAATTTAACTAAAAATTAAGTACATCTAAAAATTTTCTTCTGAATTACGCCCAGACATTATATATTATTCTTCCCATTAATACATTTGCAGGGTTTTTTTCTTGCTGCAAACATAAGTTTCTTACTTCCACTAAACTTTTTTATTACAATTAAGAGCTAACTTATTTTTTACCATATAATTAAAATATATATTTTAGTCTTGCGTCTTCCACTTACACGATTGTTCTATTAAGAGGCTAACTATTTTTTTCTTAATTTAGTTGCAAAGTCTTTTTCGATATTGAATATCAAATTCTTCGTTATAGGTTTCTTTTCCTCAAAATATTATTTTATACATTGTGTTTATTTTTTTACACATCTGAACAACACACTCATACAAAGACGCTCACTCATATGCATGAATATATATATATATATATATAATGTGATCTATGTAATTCCTAAGCTAAACTTTAGATTAACTGAACCAGAAAATTAATGCATTTTCTTACAGTTTGATTATCTTTCTTATTGTCATTACTTTAAGGCGTCGTAGGTTTATACAGCAAATCAATACCTCACCATATTCTTGTTCTTTATTTGTTTATAGGAAACATGGAAAGAGTTAAAATGTATTCCCTCTTATTAGAGCTCTTTGCTGCAATTTCCATCCTATTTTGATGCTTTTAAATAAACGCAGAAATATGCCCATCTGTTACTTATTCTTAAAATATGGAAAACACTTTATTCCCTCAAAATATTAGCTAGCGGATAAATCAATTATTTGATATAGATGCAAAAGTAATGCATTCAGTTTTGGAAAATGTAGATATTTTAACAAAAGCTTTAGAGTCATTCAATACGCTGTAAATGAAACGCGGATAAATAAAAGACTCTAAATTTGGGGTAATTTATATGTTGTAAAATGAATGTAAGCGTATGAGAGAGTTCCTGAAGATGATTCTCCAGATAGCAAAATTAAAGTATTTTTGTGAAATTTTGTATATTTTACTTTGCATTTTATACAATTTTATTTCCTCGCCCAGCCAAACTTATTTAGGATACCTAGCTTACGCAGGCATAAGATAGACATTGTACTTTTATCTGTAACGTTGATGACCGTTGGTTTTCACCCCTAGTCCCCAAAGTGATCATTAATCAACTAGGGAGTTATTCATAGTAAACTAGAATACAAACTTTGGTAGCCTAGTTGTAGCGTGTCGACTTTCGGCGGTGAGGGTGCTCGGATCGAATGTCTACAAGCGACATTAAATAGCTCCGTGTCTAGGCCGGATATGGGCAGGTTAAATCCGTACACCAGAAAGTCACTTTATGAGATCAGAGAGGGTGGGACAGGGTACGATCTCCCTAGATGTCGCCCCTTGGAGTACTCGATCGAAATTGATGTGGCGCGTGGCTAAATCGGATCTGACCCTTTTGGTGTCATTATAAATCGTTGCCGCACCCCTGAGCCTTTAGCCTATATGAACCTCGTCTGGAATACTTCCAGCCAAGGGGCATTAAAAACAACAACAAACTTTAATATGCACCTCATTTTTGAATGTTCGTTGAAAGGCTTATTTTCTGCAGTTCGAAAATTACATAATTGCAGTTTCATATTAAAAAATTTGCGAACTGTCATCTATAACTAGATGATTCAACCGTTGGTAAATTTTAAATAATAGAGAAATTAGGTTAATACATCGATTTATATCATTAGAAAATTGTCTATTAATTTTTAATTTTTTATCATAATTGTTGCTCTGAAATCTAGAGAAATATATTGTAGTTTATCCTATGTTAAAATGTTAGTATAGAACCAGGGACAAACATTTCCGTTTTATCAATAGGTTAAACACAATTAAGATCAGCGACAAAATGAAAGATTGAAGAAAAAATAATATTTTTATTTTTACCATCAAAACAGAAATAATTGATTCAGGTAACGTTATCTTTTTAATCATGATAATATTTAATGACGTATAAAATGTGTTTGTTTAAATTGCATTGATAGTCTATAAAAGCGAAAAGTATTGAATTATATGGAAAATATTCAAACTATACTTGCATAAAAAAATGGAATGGTTAGCGAACAAGATGAAAGATTTCGCACTGTTACTTTTCTTCTACGTAAGTGTTTCCCCTTCTATGCGAAAAAACTTTATGTTTGATATAGTCATCAACCCGTAATATTATTTCATCATAGATTATAGAGAAATAGAAGGCGGAATTCACAGAAAAATTGAAGAATGATTCTGAAAAGCAGCCATAATGCTTTTGATGGAATTTAAATGGTCCAAAATTTTTCTTTGAAAATGCAACGTTCTAGAAAAACCATGTGCCCCATTTGAAGAATAATTTGGGTAAAGGCTGTGGCAAAGTAATAAGGTAATGAGCAAAATGACAGTGAATTTTTAGAACATATTTAAAACGTTTAGTTGTGTTAAACCGATTTTGTAATAATCAAAATAATATTTTTAGCGCTTTAAGTTTGTTAGCTTTATTACCAAAGAAAATTGTTTTGTTTTTATATAGTAACACTAAGGTTTACTTTAAAACATTAAATAACTTTCTCTAAATAGATTATATTATCGTAAACTTTTTTATAAAAATATATTTTAAAATTCCTACCTGCATAAGTATGCATATTTACAATCCATTTAATCAGAAAAGAATAAGTATACAATAATGAAAAAATATTTATGGTGATTGAGTGTAATAATGTATTTTGTTAACAGAGTCATTTGCAATGAAGAATTTTTCCTTAATTAAAACTTTCGAAATGATGTTTAATACGTATCGTTCATTTATGATATATTTTCCCCTACTGATCTTTATAATAATGTAATTTTTCGAGATAGATTGTTTGTTTCAAATGTCATTTTAAACATGAAATTCTACTCTTCTACCATGCAACATTTTTTATGCATAGTAGGTCCACTTCTAGATCGTAGAACTGCAGAAAAATGACGGTGCTTGGACACCACGAGCTCTCTGAGGAAGTCTGTAGACAATTGACATTATGCCTCCTAAAAGGGGGTCCACAATTAAGTTATATTTCTAGATGGTGGATGTCTGCTTTGAAGAAAACTTTCCAGGACATCTAAAATGTGTTGAATAACGTTGAGATCTGGCGAACAAGGGGGCTCTTTTATGTTCCAAAACTAGGATGAGAGTTCCACAAACTGTAATTTGCTGATTGTGGATGTGTGTAGTGGCGCATTGTCTTGTTGGAAGACCCCAAAACCAACCAGAGTGAATACATGACATGAATGACTTAACACATCTGAAATGATGTTAACGTAGCGTTCACTTGTCAGAGAAGTTTTAGATGAATGAGGGGTCCCAATTCGGGCCAGCTGAATACACTTCATACCTTTAATGAGGGACCACCAGCATGTACAGTCTCTTGTTAACACGCTGTATTAATTGATTTAAGGCGTGTTCTTCACACGAACCCTTCCATCGATCCGAAACAGTTTCAAATGATCTTCTCAGGCCAGGATCCTCGTTTTTCGGCTTCCGGAGACGAGGGGTGGTGTTCCCGATGCCAAACAGGGTGCAGAGTTTTGTGTTATGAAGAAAGCAATGGAGATCACCGTGGTCATCGTCTATTACACTCCAATTGATGCACTCAACTTTGTACAGTTGTCACACTGATGTTAGTAGAGGCCCTAGCATTTAAATGGAAAGTTATTTTCCGCGATGTTACACACCTTGAATTGATTCTCGACAGATGGAGCCGATCACGATCATCAAGAGTCTTTATATGGCTACATTATTGGCGTAAATTCGATATTTTATCGGAATTGTCCTATTGAAAGTACACACTCTAAATGTTAAATCATAAAAATTTAAACTTCGCCTGTATCTTTGAAATGCTGGGGCCCATCTCACGAGCACCTTCTATCGAACACTTCTGAAATTCTCTAAATCATTATCACCTGCCATGCTGACTGTGCAATCAGCTCTTTAGGCTACCCCAGATATTTATCGCTTTATATATGCTGCTTGCGGACAAAACCATTAATGCGAAAGTGTTTAATACTACGTATTTCACATGGGATCGCTTAACACAGTTATTCTGGCCCTTCAGTGTATATTACTATCACTTTTGCTAACATTTAAATAAATACTTGAAGCTTTTAACATATATGTTTTTCTTTTCCTCATAATAAAAATCACCGACTTTATATATTACCAACAAAACTCGCAATATTTAACCACAAAGAGTGAAAATAAATAAACAGAAACAACAAATGAAAGTTAATTGAAATTCCGATGAACAAAAGTTTCAACTCAGAAATGCGAGCGAGAAGCATTCCTTATATTTTATTACTAGAATTTTCCCTTTAGATCAACGCTTTTATCTCATATAGTGTTGACAAAAAATTGATGCATAGTGCAATTAATTTGTTTCTAGAAATATGAATTTGTGCATTGTTAAATACTCTCCTATAGTTGGTAACTACCATTATAACTACACTGGTGAAATAAATTAAGAGAATTTGCATATTTTATCGAATTTCATGAAAAGAACTGAACTGAATGTAAAACCCCTGCTTCTAGACAAAAATGCAAATCTTGTAAGTCGAATACGTAAGCCTACACGTGTGTGTAGTCGGAGCTAGTAGAGAAACAGGCTTTATAAGCGCGCGTAAGTTAAGACGCATTTCGTTCGCTAGCACACCTCGGCGAATTTCTTGGTGTTATTTTGCAGCAATCGGATAATTTCAAATTGTAACAGTAAAAATGAGTAACCACCAACGTTTAGATGATGGAATGAGGTGGCGAATTGTGGGGAGGCTAGAAGCAGGCCAATCTCAAGTCCAAATTTGTAGAGAGTTCAATTTTACACCCAGCGTCGTGTGCAACTTATGGAAACAGTTCCAGGATACCGGATCCATCGAGAGAAAGCCTGGGCAAGGTCGTCCAAGAGCCATGACGGCCAGAGAAGATCACCATTTGTCGATTATAGCGAGGTGTAACAGGAGTGCTACAGCTTCTCAGCTCTCTCGTGACTTGTATGCAGCCACAGGAACCCGTGTATCAAGGGTGACTGTTTCCAAAAGACTTCATGAGAGAGGGTTGTTTGCAAGAAGACCTGCTGTTTACGTCCCGCTCACTTCTACGAACAGGATAATCCGTTTATCATGGTGCAGAGAGCATAGAGATTGGAGTATGGATCAATTGGTGACCGTTCTCTTCACTGATGAGTCCCAGTTCCGCCGAAACACCGATTCTCGCCGTACGTTCATATGGAGAGAAACAGGGACCCGCTACCTACCTCCAATGTCCGCGAAATCGACCATTATGGCAGAGGAGGTTTAATGGTCTGGGCAGGCATCATGTTGGATGGACGAACACCTCTCCATGTCTTTGAAAGAGGCATTGTGACTGGTGTGATGTATAGGGATGTGGACTTGGAGCCCTATGTTCGCCTTTTCAGGGGTGCAGTTGGCCCTGAGTTCATTTTAATGGACTATAACGTGAGGCCACATAGAGCTGTTCTGGTCGACGAATTTCTAGAGAGTGAGGATATTCGGCGGATGGATTGGCCAGCCAGATCTCCAGACATTAACCCTATAGAGCACGTCTGGGACGCTCTGGGGAGGGCAATTGCAACTCGCAACCCCCCTCCGAGAACCATCCAGTGAATGAAAACAGCGTTGCTGAACGAGTGGGACCAATTGCCACAGGAAATGATAAACTGCCTTATTTCAAGTATAAAATCACGCTGAGAAACCAGTATATCTGTAAGAGGGGACCATACCCCCTATTAATCCATCTATTAACCCATTTATTTTGTTTATTCTGCAACCGCTGTTTCATACCTTCCGACTCCAACGAGTGTTACACACGATCATGCGTGTGTATTACAATTATTGAATGGTTATTTGTTTTGCATTGTATCAATGTATGTACATATCAAATTTCGTTAAAATCGGTACAGTAGTTCTAGAGATAATAGACCAAGTCTAAAAATTCTCTTAATTTCTTACACCAGTGTATGTGCGCAAGTATGAAAACAGGAAAAGTGATTGTATTCATCATGAGTACATTTTCTGTAAAATATTTTTACTACAACGATTTTTTCGAAATTTCTGCATTATTAATAGGTCTCCAATTCATGCATGTTTAAAAATGTTTCTACGGTGAATGGATATCTGCAGATCAGATTATTAAATAATACTTATATTCTTAGTTCAGTAAAATTGCCTTTATATAAAAATTTACATTTTAACTCCTGGAACAAATGATTTCGTGGTCAACAGCACCCTAATAATTCTGAAAAAAGCTCTTGTGGGCATTCTTCCAAATCACTGGAATTTGACAGCAATTCTACCCTGCCTCCCGCAAAACAACATTTTCCCGAGGAGTGAAGCATTTTAAGCGAGGTTGGTAAAACGTCAGAGTCTATCGAAGGATGGAAAGATTAAAAGAATTATTTTTCGAAATTTCTGCAACATGATTTTGGTAGATATTGTTGAAGTGCAAATGCCGATTTTATGGGTTTGTTACGAAAAAGTTCCTTTTTAAAAAACTGTAGATTGTGTAAGCAAGTAAAAAGCTAGAAAACAAGCGCCGAGATGTATTTTTATGTTATGATAAAAAATACAATCCGCTCAATGATTTAGTTCAATAGATGGTATTGCGAGTGTTTTTCCTTAGAAGAATTTTCTTGGAAAACTTAAACACCTCCACCATAAGCCCTATTTTTCCTTTATGTTTTACTGTATTCCCAAGACGAAATGCTTTAAAAAGAAACACGATTTGAGCACTTGGAAGATGCCAGAAGTGCCCTTCAGACATGGTTTAAATAGAAGAGCAGCAAATTCTTAAAAGGTAAGATAGGAAGAACACCACTTTCAGAAGAATATAAATCTAAGTGAAGTATATATATCCCCAAAGAAAATGGATTCAACTTTTGATATTTTTAAGAAAAATTTCTTAACATGTTTAGCCTGTTTACATGGTTTAAAAATTTGTTTTCAAACTTATAGAAGATGTACTATTACACTGATCTTAAATTTATAGTTGTTCTAGAAATATAATATTGCAAAGAATGCTATTTGGTGGTTTCTACGAATGAACAGAGGGGTTGTTCATAGTGTGTATGAAACTTAAGTCGGAAGAAAAATTCTGAGGAATACTCTTCTGAGAACCTGAGCATTGTCATAGATTTTCCCCCGTTATTTTGCTATTTGAATACTTTTAGAATAATCATTAACGTTTTTATAAATATACATATGGTAAGCGTTTATCAGGGGATAGATATAAGATGAAGGAGATTTGAGAAATCATGGCATATTGTCAGCCTGATGTGTGTTTCTTTGCTATGTTAAGCCACTTCATTGATAGATAAATAATTATTTTTTCTCTAAATGTGCAACCAAAACTTTTTACCTATAAGCGAATACCTAAAATTCCGGTAAATGAGTTTCTCTTTGAACATAACCCATAAATGTATTTGTATTTATTTTCAAGTCTGCTTATTTTAATTTTTTTCTTTTATCACTTGAAAAATGTTGTTTCATAAGGATGTCCTCCTTTCAAAATTTGCAGTTGCTGGTAATTCTCTGACCTTTTCAACATTTAGTTCTAACACTGTGTCAAAATATACATCGTGACATAAGAACTGGCTTGACCTCTATTTTACCACAGCTGAGACTAAGCCATTCATATAAAGGTGACTTTTTACTGGTTACTGACAAACTGACGTATATTTGTCAGTAAGAAGCAAATAATTAATAAAATTCTGCTATTGTGGCCTGCAGCGTACTTGTCAGCAATGCCACTCTGAGGTTTCTATAAAAACGAACAAATCATACGCTCACAGTGGCTGAGCAAGACAGATAACTATTTTCCCAAAATTCTCGAAGTTTTTGAAATTGCCATTCAAGAAATCTTTTAAAAATTTAGTCATATATCATATTTTTTTTTGGTCAATGAGAACTGAGTTTGGTCCACGTTATCTCGGGGAGAATTTCATATCAAAGAAAATTTTTTGACGTAAAACGTCTCGCGCATCACTCATTAGTTAGTGTCATTACAGGGGATACAGTTAAAACTGAAAAAGGTAAAAATCAAAAAGCGTTGAAAGAAGGTAAAGGCATCAGGAAAGAATTTAAAATGGACATTTAAAATTATATATCTCCTATTTAATTCTAAATCTCATATCTCATGTGTGTTTTTTTTTTTACGTGAAGTATGTTCTCAGGGTTTATTTCTATTCATTTATTTTTTAACAAAAATTCACTTATTATAATTCTCAAAGGATAATTATAAGGAATTATAACTGTGATTTAGATCAAATATAAATGAAAATAATATTGGATTGCAAAAATGAGGTTTATTTTGTTTGTAGGGATCCAAACATTTTTGCACCTCTTTATTTCTAGTGTAGTTCTGGACACATGTATAAATGCAAACCGAACTTTAATATGACAAGTACATTTTTTTGTTTCAAAGTACGATTCTATAAATCGATATGCTATAGTCTGAAATGGATTTTTTTACAACTAGCTGCACTTTTGAGGGTAAAAATGTTTTTTTTTAAATATTCTACCTCTTGATATTTCACCCATATGCAGCAAACAATCAGTGAGAAAATATTTATATAATTATTTGTTACAGTAAATAATTCTTTTGTTTTGCCTTTTAAACTAAAAAAAGAGATTTTTAATCAAAGTAATCAGAAAAAGAGTAAATTCCATATGCATTAATTTTGTCCACTTTAATTTCGTATGCATTAATTTAAGAGTTCATAATTAAATAAAAAATGCTTTAATGATTTTAAATATATGACAACTTAGTCCATGTACCTAAAAAATAAACAAAAACTTTAAAATATTTATTAAACTATGGAAAATCAACATATAATGAACGTATTAATGGACATTTAAAACTACTCATAAAATTGATATGGAACGTGGGGAATAGAAATTAAATATTTCAATAATTATTTTTTGAGACCAGCTAAAAAGTCTCATGTGCTTCAAATGCATATATAGGTTTTTAGTTATTTTAGTAAACCCATCATATTTAAGCATTCCGTTAATTAACAGAAAAATAGAAATCCGTGTAATTTAGTGATATATTAATTTTAAACGAAGTGTATTGGGTAAATAATTCCATAAATATTTAGTATTTCCTTTAGCCCTTGAAGACAATGAAATATTTTCTATTTAAAACGTTGAATCAATTTATCATTAACTCTATAGATAATAAAAGTTATTTAGTTATTTGCCATGCAATTCGAAATTTTAGTTCGTTTACCATTGTTCATGTTTGTAAAGAAATAATGTATTGTATTTCCCTTAATTCTGCTATTCAAGATATTTCACTGTGATATTATTCAGTCCATCCTAAAAGATTTTTTATTGAGATCATAAAATATTGTTAGCTCATACAAAGGCAACGTTAAAAATGCATCGGCACAATAACAGATTTTTATCAAAGTTTACATGTCCATATTATGTATAAATTCATGTATTAACCTTTTGAAAATCAGTTGGAAAAACAATTTTTGAATTCCTCATTGTGAAACTATTTTAACACTTTGTTTACTGGTTCCAAATAGACTAGTGTTTTTACACACAAATGGTGAAAATAATTTAGGATAAAGGAAATCCATACTGGAGAAAATTTGAGCAACTGAACATTGCTTTACTTGAAAGCTACCTTTGTAATGACCTGAAGGAGTTTCAGGCAAATCCTCACATTTTATCATTTAAACTGTGGATCTTAGACCCGATATAAAGAAAACAGATTTGTGAAAATAAATATGTCGTACTTTATTCCAAAGTGTCAGTGTTTGCCGGCGACTTGCGTATATATTTAAATAAAATTGCCAGTTGACAATCTGTTATCACACGATATCTTTAAAGCGTATAAAATTGCCTTGAATTTTTATCACTGTGAATGATAGAGCTGATATAATTAGCTTAAAAGTCATATTTGTGCAGTATTCATTGGAACAAAATACTAATTTTTATGCTTTCTATATTTTTATTCGTTATTTCATGTCACAATTTGTGCAATGATACAAGTGCCAAAAAGTAGTTTCGAACGAGAGATTTTTTCTCCAAATTATACTTTTTTATTTGTTACAAATGCCCAGAAGATTGGCTATGACTGCATTAGTTATCGGTTAAAAAGGGTCAGATTCCTGGCCAATCATTTAAGGGGGCACTGCATAGGTGGCCAACATTACCCCCTACAAGCCGGTGTCGTAATTTAGAACCGAGTCATGAAACGAGACCAGATCACTTGACCCCCCACCTCCAGAGGTAAATTTGAGAACTTGTGGAACATTGTAGCCACGACAGATTTTACGTACACCTGTCCCCATTAGTGAATTTGTCAGCGATGGGGACCAAACCAGTGATGTCCCACTAGTGATGTCCCACTAGTGATGTCCTTTACACTAAATTATACTAAAAATGTAATGCAGCATCCCCTGTTTTAGAGAAAAAATATTTAAGGCAGAAACAAAAACGAATTAAAACTTTGGTAGCTATTAACGACTCCAGATGCTAATATGACCTTATAATAAAATGCGTGTTAATGACATATTACAAAGGAAAGTTTTAAATAACACATATTATCTGAATAGATTCTAGTGCAATTAGAATTGAAATATTAATATATTTAAAATGTTATTTCTTTCAATTCAACAATTAAATTTCATTAAATTCAACTAATTAAGTGTCACATATCCAAAGATACTTTTACACTGTTTTAATAGAAGAGTGTCTTTGAATGTCTGAAATAAAAAAAGTATTGTGATTACATAAATGATAATGACAAATTGCATACAAGACAAAATTTAAGTTTCATCAGACCGTAAAAATTCGTTACAATTTGTTGCTAAAAGAAGAGAAACATTCAAAATCAAATGAATTCTCGCATTCAGTGAAGTCAAGCATTACAACTCAATTTACTCTGTAAACATTTGCTGGCTTAATGTAACAGTTTGAACGATAAATAAATATTTATCTATCTCGAATTGGAAATTTATCGCTGGGTTATTGCAAATGTAAAGTAGACCCTGATAATTTAGTTTAAGGGAAATTATAGCTTTTCACTTGGTTTCGTGAAATAAAAGGAAACTGAAATTGCTAATTTTGATTTAATTTCACGCATAACACATCGATCTCTTTGAACAAATTAGGAAATATTTGGATCAGTGTTTGTGAAGTAACTGTTTCCTTTGAACATAAATATTCATTCAAACTCGTTTTAAAAGTGGTATTTTTAGCTACTGAAAGCGCATAACAACCCGTATAATCTTCTTCTCCATTAGAATTATAAATATTCAGAAATATCCAATAAAAAGATTTCAAGGAATCCCGAAAATAAAAAATTTCAGAAAAGGAGAACGTTTTTATGCCCTTGACTTAAAAGATACTAAAAAAATTTCAGTTAAAACTCTTCTAACAAAAGTACCGCCGGTTATTAAAGTAGGATTACTTATCGTTGCTTATGCTTACCCCTCATTTGTATGTCTGTATGTATGTATGTATGTATGTATGTGTTATGTATATATATATATATATATATATATATATATATATATATGTCAAAATGTTGACGCATTTTGGTACTTTTCTGTTAAACTGTTTACTGCTTGACCAAGCAATACAGACTAGGTTTGGCACTCTGCCTAAATTATAATTCTCGACGCAAGACATCTGAAATTTTGCTTTCCGGAGGACCGTTATATAGGAAAGTAATCCTACGTTAAAATATTTAAAATCAATAGAATCCTAAAATAGTAAATTGTATCCTTCTATAACGAATACGTATATAAGTTTGTTAGGCTGTGGGTACCAAGCTATGCATAGATATTATTCAAGTACATTTATCACCATATCCATTTTTTTTTATCTTTGATATCTTAAAAAGAATGTATCCAAAATTACTTTCAAGATATCTGTGAAATTTCGCCCAAGGTTTCTCTTTTCTATTTTTATTAATCTCTCTTCGAGATTTTTGATTTTGACCGAAAAGTTTGACAGTATTTTACTGAAGGTAAAAACTTTCCTAATAATTATCTGTTTTACCCTTTAAAATTGCAATAAACCATATGATTTGTTTTTTTTATAAAAATTCTGAAGAAAAATTAGCTTGAAAATTCCTTCTTTGCACAGGAATAAGAAAAATACTCAAATGTAAACTCAGCAATTCGTTCAGGAGATATACCTAAAAATAGAAATATTTCAATTTAGTTGTTTAAGTTTAAAAAAATCCATTTGTTCTAGAATGTTTTCAGTGGCAACCAAATTGGTATTAAAACACACATTTAACTAAAAACGGATATATTTAAGTTGCTAAGCCGATTATTTGGGCAGTAAGTGACAGAAAACTACTGCATCAATTTACTTCATTTTTGTTTTAAACGAAAGATTTTACTATATAGATGTATCATATTTCGTTTTTGTAACCGCAATTTCTATTAATTAGCGATAATTTACAATTGAAAGTTGCTTTCTGCGCATGCTGAGTGACATCTTTTAATCTGGCTTAGTACTCTCACTAAGCACGAGACCGCATAAACACGTTAATTTGTTTATTCTAAAGAATATCTCCAACTCTCTCTCTGCCATTTCTATTTTTTATCATGTTTGTGAGATAAGGAATTAAACCTGACGGAAATTGTTTATTTCGCCCTGTTGAGTAGCCATATTTCTTTTTATTGGGTTCAATTGTAATTTATTAAAGTTTATTCCTTATTTATAAAGTGTGTAAGGTTTACATAACATTCGATTCACAATAATCGAACTTTAAGGTGAATAAATCTAAAGAAGCCGCTTAAGATATGCTAATTGCGGCGTACGCGCCTGGTATAAATATCAAGCAGCTAGATGAAGGAGGGAGGGAGGGTCGAAGGAAGGAGCTAGGAAGTGCGTTCGAAGAAGTGTTGAGGAAGTGAGAGGAAGTGAAAGGAGAAGTAGTGCTGGCGAAACGAAGTATCGAACTGGAGCTAAACTTAGAGTCTGGTTTAATAATAGTTGGGTTTTGCGAGCAGCCGCTGGAGGCATAGCTAGGTTGCTTCAAGCCTACGTGAGTTCTCGGTAGGCCCAAAGTTTACGAAGCAGCCCTTCTGGTTGACTTTCATTGTATCTGTGACTATTGCAAAGTGTATTTTTCTTTAATGAGTAGTTATACAAGTGATATATTGAATATTGATGTATTGAATTGTATTTCCCTTGCATGAATGCTATATATTTCTTGTACTAGTAGTACGTATGCTTTACGTTGAAAATCAAAATCTATATGGTCAAATATTTAAATAAACATTGTTTTTATGTAAGAACTGTGTTTGAATGAAAATATTTAGAGTGCCACTGCAAGATATACATACCCAAAGTTAGGGTAGCGAAGTAGCTGAAATCTGTAAGTGTTTTGTAAGTTATTTGAAAGTTATTTTTTGAAAGTGTATTAGTACATTTATTTACTATCCAGCCGTAATGTGTTGATGGGTACCAACTAGTATCATTAAAAATGCTAATAGATGAAATGGTTTTAAGGACCCTCTGTGTCATTTGTCTACATTCCCTTGCGATACATATGACTTCTCTTTCCGTAATGAAAGAAGCTATTCCTCCCAGATGCTGGTTTGGGATCTTTTTATATAAATTTAAGAATGCATGAGGTCAAATTTAAATATCATGATAAAATATAAAATAAGATAATATTTTTCTAAAATGGAAAAATAAATTAATGTAAATTTTTATTAGCCTGGAACTGTGCAGGACACAAAACCTACTCCTTCCTCTAAAATCGCATGCACGTACAGCAACTTAAAATCAACAGTAAAAATAAGAACTGGATACTAATTTAAAATTATATCGGTGATGTTAGAAACTGTCGTCTATGAGTTCATTTCTTTACAACCCTTATTAAATGTTTAATTTCATAGAAATTAATGTTTTGTGTAACCTAAAATTATGTAAGAAGCACACCAATTGTAGAACAGCATTCTGAAAACTAAAAGTGATTAAAGCTATTTTAAGCCGGAAAATAAAATTTTTACTGCACATGGGAGTATTCGTGAAACACCTATGGACTAAATAATGGCTTTCATATAATTTCTTCCTTAATTAGCAAAATTAGCATTTTGAAAGCAATTATCAATTCAAACACGTCATTTAAAATACACTGAAACGAACATCCCTAAATCTGCTCCTAATTCAAAGTATTTTAAGATTTGAAGCAAGTCATTAATTTCCCAGATCAATTCCAACTTACAAGGATATTTCTGAGGAAAAAAACTCAGTTCTTTTAAAAGTTGCTAAGAGTACCTAATCAATGATTTTAAATTCTAACTAGCCGTGAATTATGAGTTGGGATATCTTCATTTTTTCTGAAATCATTATCAAAGGAAACATGGGTAAGTTTCAAGGAATTTTACTCGTAGTATTCCTTTACATCTTAGCAGCTACTGAATTGCAACAGATCTTTAAAATTTTTAACATTGGATGTAAGATATGATGGTTATTTTTCAAATTTTACACCTAATAGAGTAATGTTAACAAGAGTAATGTTACAGAGTAATGTTAACAAGTTACAATAAAGATGTATCCGTGAGATCAAGACATATATGTATGTTAAAGATGTGAAATATAATTTAGGAGCCCGTGATTATGTTATAGACTAATAAAAATAGTTCTCTAACTGTATATTTTCTCTGTGTGTGTGTATGTATATATATATATATATATATATATATATATATATATATATATATATATATGTCAAGGAAAAACGTAAGGCTAAAATATGGGCGAGCGATCGCAAAAACTTTAAATGGGGCTTCAGGATAATTTAATATTTGGCACCGAGCGCCATCATTTTCACAGAGTTTAATTGAAATGCTTCGCGTGAGTTGGGAAAAAGAATCCCTTTTTGAGATGTGGCCTTGACGTGTCTGCGGTCAGGCGCGAGTGTATTTTTAGAAGCAGGCATTTGGCGTTCGAGGAGTGAACTATTATTATATAATATGAGTTCGTCTCGGAACATTCTATGATCATCACGGAGCATGCGCATAGTTTTGCCGCTTGAATATTAACAGAGGATTTATCAGAGCGTCTTTGGGATTTCGAAATGACAGGTTGTCTTTGTCAGCCGAGATGAGAGATCGAAAATGGCACGGATTGAATCGGGGAAATTAATAAGAATTTAAATAAAGGATTTAGATGTAACTAACTGTCGTTATTCCACAGTCCTACGATTGTTCTGACTGCATATTATTAGAGTAAGTATTAAGAGGGGAACGAATTAAGAGGGAGTACTAGTCTTAAGCTCGTCATATATGTATATATATATATATATATATATATATATATAGAGAGAGAGAGAGAGAGAGAGACATTCCGTTTTCATTCTTTAAAAATGCTAATGCAAAAAAAAAAACTCTGAAGCACATAATTGAAAATATTATACATTCACATGTGCATAAAGTTGCAGCGTTAAATATCGCATATTACTCACAGATTTCCGTTGCTAATTTTCATGCGAAAAGAATACATTAAATGGAACACAAGTTTAGAACATCTCATAAATATTTCATGAACAGCTTTCTTTTGTCTTAGTTTTAACGAGTACTGATTGCCAGTCAGTGTAGTGAATGCCAACGTCGTTACCATAAAGCCCATTTGGATGTAAAATGCTCTTAAAAATTGCATTCTTCTTAAATGCGCAAAATAAACTATATGAGACATAAAACAGCATGGAAGATTGTTCTTTAGTCTATTACCTAGAACATCGTTTTCTATGATTCGTTTCTGTTGTAGATTATAGACCTTACAATTCCCTAATTCTTGAATCATATTTTAAATGCAATTAATTATTTTTTGTTGTGCTTATATGCTTATTTAATGATTATTATCTTAATATTTCTTGCATTTTATTAAGAGTTTTACATACCTACATAGAATACGGTATTCTCAGTCCAAGCCCTTATATTATTGGCTTTCTTCATTCAAATAATTATCAGGGTTTTGCTCTTCAACCTCTGAATGGTTTTGAATCAGGAAGAAAGGTGTCTGAAAAGGGTTGTAGGTTTCTTTAATGGTGCATATACATTGGTGCAGAGTTCTCTGCCTGTGCCTTGGGGAATCCAGTGATTTATGTTCACTCTGTACTCTGTACTATGCGTGGATCGCCTCCTCTGGCCGTCCATCAAAGAAAGGGTGGGGGGTCAGCGGGTCAAATGGTGTCGAGCGGGGTCGGGGGAGACACCACATCAAAGAAACTTTGCGGGCGGGAATGGGGGTGGTTCTAAATACCGTGTCTAATGTTACCGTGACTAATGTGATGACAGGAGTCGGGGATCTGGAGGCAGAGAACTCTGCACCAATCTATATGCGCTATAAAGGAGCATAAAAAAAGTCTCCCCCCCCCCGTTGCAGGAAGTCCAGTGATTAAGAGTCCCGACACAGTTGTTGACATTATTTCCCTCCTCCCCCTTTTAATATATTGTATGGTAGTAACAAATGACTTCCCACCACGTGGAAAGTCGATGCGGGTGAAAATAAATAAATAAATAAAAGACCGGTGAATAGCAATTTTTAATAGCAATTTTTCTGTAAATATAAATTTAACAAACTTTCCAGATAAAAAAGAATGGATTATATTTTTCTGCTTGAGTTAAACTGAAGAATTCATATTTTAATATTCACATTAAAAGTAACTACTGGTGATAAACGCTTCACTTTTTAGAGACTTCCTTTAAAATAAATATTTTTGGTAGTACTATGATCAATTCATTTATCCCAAATTTTGAAATTCTTTCGAAGTTGCGAATTTAAGTATGTTATTCTAAATGACTAATTTTGTGTCTCTTTTCAGTTAGAAGTTAAATTACAGTTTAGTCAAGGCAGTAGTTGAGAAATTTCAGAAAGCAAGAAATGTGTTTATTAAGAAATAAAATATATGTTCACACAACAGAAACATAGGAAACTTGTATTATTTTTTGTAACAGTCGATATGATAACTGTGAAAGTATTGTGCTTCTTGAAGTAAAGAAGAGTTTTATGAGAATTTCGAAACGATATATTGACAAAAAATTAACATTTGTATTTAAAAAATTGAGATAGTGTTTTGATCAACGTAAATTAGCTAAAAAAGAATGAACACTGTGGATACAATTTTGCCAGTCGTCAAAATCCTTAATTTTGTAGTAAATCTAAAAGAGATGTAAAATTATTACTTGGTAGAAAGTAAAATGGTTGTTGTAGCAAAAATAAAAATATCTAAAATTATTTCATACTTGGAAACAAATATTTCCAACGGCTTTTGTGTATTATTTAAAATTATATTTGATAAAGTTATGGGTAAGACGTGGAATATCCATTGTAGAAAAATGTCGACTGGAAGAAACGTTACAAAAATAAGAAGTTTATATAAGAATTTAAGATACATTAAGTATAATTATGAACGTTTACAGTACTGTAGTGCCTGAATGACCTAATTAATTGCAGTTTCTTCTTGTCATAACTGGACGTCATATTTTAGTCATTGAAATATTTATCATTGGGCTCGGGTACCTGTTTTATTTTCTGCTAAATCGCTATATTTTGGAGAATATGTCAAAAGAAACTTTCAATGCTTTTAAAGTAGTTTACACTGAAAAAAAAACTAAAATGATATCCAAAATCTACTTATTTTAGTGTTTAATTGCAAATAGAAATTATGTAAATTCTTTTTTTTTTAAGTGAAACCAAATAAAAAAAAAAAGTTACTGAAAAAATCGTTTTGTGTGTGCTTCCAAATTAAAATTTAAAACAAAATGGTCAGTTATTGTACTAAGGCTACTTTTTAGCTTAAATCATTTTAACTTGCAATAAACTTGTTGAAAACGTATAACAGGAAGACGCAGCTTCTTAACTAGTGTGTTCCTTGTGTGAGCAGATGATCATAAAATTACTCCCTCATGTTTCAACTGATAAGTATTTCCCCTATGTGTGTTCTTCTAAAGACGTATCCTATGACGTTCTTCTGGAATTGTCTGTTGTCTTCACTGTTGGTAAGAAGTAGCTTAATGATCCTCGCATCTGTGAATTGTCCAAAAAGACAACAACAATTCTCCTCCGTCTAGTGAAGAACTATCAATTAATTCCAAAGCACCCCCCCCCCTCCCAAAATTTAATTTTTGTGGGTATTATGTGTTCCGGTTATAAGTCCAGTTTACATGCATTTTATGTAAAAGGTGAAAATGTTGTACGATTAATTGAATACTTTTCCTTTGCAAGTTTCTAAGTAAAACTAGAAAAATGCAAAATATCAAAGAAAAGCCTACTGTATTGGCATGCGAAGTAGTCACGAATGTACTTTCGTTAAGTAAAGAAAAAAAAAATGACTGACATTTTGATAAAAGGGGTGAAAGAAACGTTAAAAACGTTTAATTGATTTGTTTAGGCGGCTAATGAGACACTTATTATTCAGTTTGTTACAAAATAGCCAAAACATTCCGAGAAAATCACTAATTTCTCGTCCAATGAATTAATCAGGCAGAATCAAAGCGCATTAAAAACGCGGAATAAATAATTTGGGACATCTCTCGGAATTTTTTTTTACATACATTCTCTGATGTTGATATCTCACGCAAGCAATTGTGAGATCTCAGTTGGCAATTTGTAATCTGTATGTACACAATGAATTTGGGCGCAAGTTTAAGGCACTTGTTGGTTATCGTCCATAAATATTCATGTTGCTCAGGAGTAATTACCATTTGTTACTGTGACGTGTATCTATTTTGCTCGTACAATTTGCATTATAGTTGATTGATTGCTTTGCATTATGTTATATTAGATCATATATATATATAATTTATCTCTTTTAGAGCTCATTTTTTTTACACTATTGCCAGTGGTTGGAGCAACTCCAGACCAGGTCTATAGATGGAAGCGGGCAGTTGGAAGCGGCTACGGTTTGCAAAGGTACCACAAGGTTCGGAGTTCAACTTGGCCAGGTGCAACCGTAATTTTGAACGAGAACACCCAGTGGTGACATCTCGGTGGCTCGTACCTTCTCACACACTTTCTGGCTTCGTGGAAGGACATTATGGTACATAGATTTAACTTGCCTATATCTTGCCTAGACATGAAGGTATTTAACCCTTTCATGGACAACAACCTCAACCGTTTGCAGGGTTCAGAATTTTTTTACAGATTTTATTTTTAACCTAAAAAAAATTTTCCAATTAAAGGTTACAAAATGTTTTTACTTATTTAAACTGATAACAGATGGTAGTGCTAACAATTTTTCTGCTCATTTAACTAGAATAAATTTAATACAAGGGAAAAGTACTATATTTAGGCGTTTGCACTGTGCAAACGGCGCCCCTCAAAGGGTTAATGGCGTTCGTCGGGATTCCAAGCACCCCCAGTTGGATGCTGATTACGCAATCCCTAGGCTACATCGGGCCAGTCTTTTTATTCTGTTATGTAATAGTAAACAATGAGTAAAAAATAATTTTTCAAGTATTTACTGTAGATGAAGATCATCACCATTTGAAAAATCACTTCTTCCAATGTATGTGTTTCCTTAGCAATTTCAAATAGCATACTGTAGTTAGAACACCAATGGCCAAACATTATTTTCACGCATGGGAAAAATATTAACCCAGGGAAACCTCAAGAAAAACTATACCGTATAATATGCAACTGTATATTGTGTATACTTGTAGATATATTCCATCATCAAAATTTAAGCTTTTAAAGTTACACATATTAACTATGTTGTATATTTAAACGTCCAATTTCCACCATGCCTGGGAAATATTTCTAGGGTATTGGGAAATATTGCGGATTTTTATCCCAAGCGCAGAAAATGTTGCAAAATCTTGAATTTTAAATAGAGTACGTCAAAAGTGAATAAGTTAGCTTGACACATCTACTAGTGATTATTGTTTTCAGAGTTATGTAAGAACACAGGGAGTTCGAGAAAAGAGTCATTTTAAAAGAATAATTTTGACTTATCCTGTAAATCATCATTAGAAAGAATGTGACAAAACCCAAACAAGCAGAAGAAAGTGTAATTGAAACTCTTTATATCTGAATTTTTCCTCTTAATTTTTTAATTTAATGTCAGATTATTCTTAAAACTAAATCTAAATAAATAAAAAGGCTCTACATTTACTGAGAAATATTCTGCAAAATATTCAATATTACTTTTCCCTAAAAACATATATTACTGCTATGCTTGAACAGATAATATTTCACAAACAAACATTGAAAACCCCACATCAACAAGAATAAACAATACACATAAAATACACATTCAAAATATCGGTAGCAGAGAATGGCATACAAAAGAAAAATTAAGGCATAGGGTGACAGCTATTCAATTTTTATCATTCTGTCGTAAAATATTAGGATATTTTCAGTGAAATATTTTATTCGGGGGAAACATTGAACAGTCGTATAAATCATATTAATTAATAAATCTTTAAAGTATTTCCATCTCGAAACAATCGTTTCATTCGGTAAAAGAGAAAAATGATCTTCAATGTTACGCATTTTTTTATTTTTTCACGAAATTTTTTTTATATTATAAGCAATTAGAGGAAGCAGTCACTTTTTATTAGCCAGAAGGATTGTTATCCTTCGTATGAAGAGGAAAATATTTAAGAAACTGAATTATTATTTAGAAAATTTAAATTTTATTTAACTTTTTCTCTAAAACTTACAGAACTCTAATTAAAAATTAAAAACAAAATGTTTCCTTAAAATTACAGTTTTAGATGCGAAAGATGGGGATGAATATTCTCCTAACGGGTTTACATAGAAGTGAAAACAATAGAATTACGCATGTACGTAGAAGTGAAAACAATAGAATTACGTATGTACGTAGAAATGAAAACAATAGAATTACGTTTGTACTTTAGTGTCGTATAGTTGCATTTTAAGTAAATCCTATTGTATGTGATGTGGAACATTTAGGTAGAGAATGTCTGAAATATAAATGTTTAGTGGGGCTCCCTAGCAAAAAAAATAAAAAATAAAAAATAAACCTGTGACTTGGATTGGGAGAAATTTTCTAACTAAGAGGATGACATATGATGGAGTAAATAGCCAAATGCTTAACAAATTACAATTGCAGATCAAATAATGTACTTTATTAACTAACAAAATAAAAAAATAACGTTGTCTTTTTCTTTTACAAAAGTTCTGAAATGTAAATTATTTAAGAGGAAAGGAAAGAAGCTGTAACATAGTTAAAACATAAGATTTTCAAAGCATATTATTAATTACAAATAAATCATTCGTAACTTGAATTATGAATAAATATGCTTAAAACTTCACTTATTTTTACATTATTATTACGAGCACCATCACTTCCAGTACTTTTATATCGGCATTTCTCTGTATTTGGCATTTTTTTTTATTGTCAGCGAAACTTATAAATTTTCTGCAAATAATTTGCTTTTCATTTTTGAAAGAAAACATTTGAACCGGATATCTATTCTAAATATTCCTTTGACTATGCATTTCCTAAGCCATTTAATGTGAGACTTCCATTTCGTTCTAGTCTAGACTGCAATCATCAAGCATTCAGACGTAAATTTTTTAACTTTTCAAATGGAGTAAAATGTCAAAAGTGTAATTTGTTTTAAGTTACTTAAGAGTGAACTGGGTCAACGAATGATTCTTTTTCATTTATTTAAAACAATTTAGAGAGTAAGTGACTAGCAATTTAGAGACCATTTTAGACGTATCAATATACACTTGTTTGATAAAATTCTTATATGCAAACTAGTATTGCTTGCAAAAAAACATACCTATGTAAACACTTTTCAAGGGCTTTTGTAAAAGAGAATATAAACTAATATAAATGATAGTTTAATCTACCACAAATTCATACTTATTTTAAATTAAATACCCTCATGGACAAAAAAATTACCGCACCAAGAAGGAGTCGTCAAAATAAAAAGAAATTTTACATACGAATGACTACTTTGATATAAGTAAATGATAAGAAAATCAAAGAAAAAGGATAATTTATTTCACAGAAAAAAGCAAAAGAACAGAGGAGTTAATACTCCGTTGGACCCACTCTAGCGCGAATGCACGATGCGATATGATCGGGCATTGAGTCATACAAGTTCTGTATGATGTCTTGTGACATTTCGTTCCATATTTGCTGTAACCTTGCCTCTAGTTCGTTCAAACTCGTGGGATGCCCACTCGTCGTCCCAAATGATCCTAGATATGCTCGATTGGAAACAAATCTAGGGATCGGGCAGGCCAAGGAAGGATAGTAACAGTGCGGAGACAGCCTTGTGACACTCTTGCCGTATGAGGCCGAGCATTGTCTTGTTGAAAAATGGCTCCTGGGAGCCGTTGCATGAGTGGCAACACATGTGGTTGCAGGATTTCATGAACATACCGCTGGGCTGTCATGGTGCCATGGAACAATACTAGGGGTGACCGTGTATTGTAGGCAATGGCACCCCATACCATCAAACCAGCTGTGGGAGCGATGTGTCGCTGTACAGCAAAGGCAGGATTGAAGCTTTCACCACGGGCTCTCCACATACGAACACGATTGTCATCACTGCCGAGATTGAATCTGGATTCGTCGCTAAAGACGACCTGGTTCCATTCCGCTGCAGTCCAGTTTCCTCGTGCGCGGCAAAACTCCAAACGGAAGCGTCGATGGGTGGGCGTCAAGGGCAGCACACGTAATGGGCGCCGCGATACCAACTGTCCTTCAGCCAGCCGCGTTCGTATGGTTCGAGAGGACACAGAGGCCCCTAGTGAAGGTGCTACCTGTGCCTGGATGGCGGCCGATGAAGCAGTTGGTTGTACGCGTGCATTTCTTACGTTGTGGCGGTCTTCTCGACGACTGGTCTGTCGAGGGTGTCCTGAGCCTGGTCTTCGTGTACATGACATCTCTCGGGTCCACTGGTCCCAACACTTTCTCACAACACAATCAGATCGGCCTAATTGACGAGCTACTCGCCTAGCTGACCACCCAGCTTCCATCATCCCGACGATTCTCCCCCTCTCAAACTGCGACAACTGCTTTTATTGTCTTCGAACACGGCGTAATGGCATGTCTATCTCAGCTCTTCCTTTGTAAATGATTCAGCACACTCAAACAAGCTTTGGTTACATGTTTTATACTAGACAGATTACGATGTTCAACGCTCTCTACCGGCTATACGTAATGCGCAATCACGCTGCATTTCTAATCATTGGCATATTACCCCGACATGTACCTTCATTGCAAGTTTCGTTACGATCCCGCAATTATTTCTTGGTGCGCTAATTTTTTTGTCTATGAGTGTATTTTAGGAAACTGTATTTAAAAAACAATAGCTTTGCATCTAAGTAATAATTTTAGATTCCAAACTGTTGTACTACTAAAATTTACTTTCCATTCGCCTTTCTCAGCGTGTTTTAAATCATCCCCATTTC
This sequence comes from Dolomedes plantarius, assembly GCA_907164885.2. Taxonomy (NCBI): domain Eukaryota; kingdom Metazoa; phylum Arthropoda; class Arachnida; order Araneae; family Dolomedidae; genus Dolomedes; species Dolomedes plantarius. Next base: position 101,742,916 of record OU015494.1, on the reverse strand, counting down.
AAATGTTGACTTCATTCTTATACGGGAGGACTCCGTTTTCTATTTGTTATTGGATTAGACGCTATAATCTTCAGCTTATCGAGGCCGGTTTTTGCTGTCATAAGTAATCATTAATTTGACTTCTGTATTAAAAACAATTGCTTAAACTCTGATGATATACTTCATGCACTCAATTTGGTACAGCTTGTCCTCTCTGGACCTTGCGCCATTAAACCTCAAACTACCGACTAACCATCATACCCTCAAAGCAAAGATAACCTCGATATGCTTCTGCTACACAGAATAAACATGGATAAAGCATGACATAATTAAGTCAAGTCCGGAACACATACATAAGCGTTTAGATCTGGAAACATTTCTATCCTACAGTATACTCCTAGATAATCCGGGTTAATGAAGGGGAGGAGTAGCACGAAGAACTGAATACCACAGATAATCCAGTTTCTATTAATTTTATTTTGTATTTTTAAAAAGTAGAAAAGCAAGTGTAGTATTATAGTTTAATTTATGTTTGTAATCCGTAATGATTTTTACCCAAACTTTGTTATGTTTTTTGATATCACTACGAATTTTTCTAATGTTACATGATATCACTATATTCAAAATCTCGGGAAATTAAAGAAGTGATCTTTTAATGCGTTATCACATCCATTATCAAATAAAAATTATCTCAATAAAGATCAAACTGTTATTTTAAAAATCTTATTTCTTATATATGTATGTTGGAAGAAATTTGCAAGCTGTTTTTAATAAATTAAGTACGTATTGTTTTGGATAATGATTTCAGAATTTTCTTCACGGAAAATCCGCAAACGGATAATCAAAAGTACACTTATTCAAAAAATGATCTTTCTGTTATGGAAGACATTATCTGCCTCCCGCGTAGCAGAATTAACTTCTGTCGCTACTTCAACATTGCTAGTTTAAGTTTAATTCCTTCGAAAGTCAATGTTATTTTCGACCTTGAGTGAAACCATGTGAAAATGTAGTAATGAACATCCCAGTTTTATGTTCCGGTATACCACCGTACCGGCACAATAAGATTCATAAATTGGGATATCGGCGTCCCTTATATGTTAGAAAAACCATCTCAGGAGAAAAAAAAAGCTTCATACATTTTTAATTACTTATTTTCTTAAAAAAAACATTCAATTAATCTGTTAATCTTCCAGGAAACTCTCTTATTATGGCCCCTAAGAACAGGATTAGCACTATACATGGTATATAAGATAAAAAAATTGTCGATAATTTACACTTTCCAGCAGAAACTAATAGAAATTCGGTAATCTATATTTCTCAATGGGTTATAAAGGAAAAAGGGGAGCTGACAAAAATGTGTCTACGAAGAATCTGACGCAATTAAAATACTGAAACTTTTAGCGAGACTTATATTAGACAAAAAATATTCATATGTCTTGGTCAATCTGCGATTCTTCATTACACTCTTCCCTAAAATGATGGAGAAAAAAACTAATCAGTAATAGAAATAACATCACAATATGTTATACAGCCTACGAAAAGACAAATTTTAATTTTTATAATAGCAGGGAAATAGAAACAGTAACTAATTTCGAGAGCTCCCGAATCAAACATAAAATTTATTCTGAAAGATTTGATTTTGACTGTGAAAAAGCGAATGGATTTTTATACACAATACCTTTATCTAACTTACGTGTAAATTTTTAATAAGCTAACTGCTATAATTGTATATGAGATTTTTAACGCGTAAATTGATTTCTGGAACTAAGTGATACCATCCTGAGGCTCTAACTTACAAGCCTTTGCGTTGAATCAATCTACGGTGAATTGAAAAAAGGCTTATTTTAAAAGCTATATTCCGTGAACAAGTAATGGATGATAAAACTTCTAATGGAAATTTGTGAGGAAATACGGAATCTAGGAAAAGTACAGGTTACTGGCATATGGACTCTCATTCCTAATCATAGGATGGCAAGGCAAGCATTCAAAATGGAAGTGGCAACACGAATTTTTAAAAGGTTTAGAATAGCAGAAAAAAATTAATGTATTCGATGAAAAATTATCACAATACATCCTCGTAACTATTTTGCGTAACACTTCTGCTTTTAAACCTATCTTCAATTAGAAAAGTCGTTTACTCTTTGTTTTTGATACATTCTTTTCTCAATATCTAGGATTGATTCCTACTAAACTCGTCACTAGGCTATAAATTATTACATTCGAATCCTGTCGTCATTGCTGTAATAAGAATATTTAGCACATTTTACAGCGAGGATCTACGAGTGATGTTTATACATAGCATATACGCATATACAGGGGTGGCCAAACCGTGGCTTTCGAGTCACATGCTCTTTCGCACGTTCTTTTCGGTTCTTTTTATTATTTTGTGGCTTAGGTTCAATGGTAAATACAAGGTGCGCCCATAAAGTAACCGGACAATTTTTTATAAAGAAAATTTTCTATAAGAAAGATATTACTCGCCTTCAAATAAATTTATCTCCTTGAAAATAATCACTAGAGGAGTCTATATAATTTTTCCAACGTTTCTTCAAGTCATCGAAACACTGTTTATAGGCGTTAGAACTAACCGTTCGCAAAATACGCGTAACATTTGATTTAATATCCGAAACGTTTTCAAATCTCTGTCCTTTCATAGATTTTGCTTTTTGTGATTACAAAGGACTTATTCGTCACGAATTTTTTCCTGAAAATCAAACAATTAATCAGTATTTTGACAAGGAGCTTCTTTCTCGATTAAGAAACAGGATAAGGCGAGTTAGGAAGGAACTGTTTTATTTTGGGCTACGGTTTCGTTTACATGATAATGCTAGGCCCCATACAGCAATTTCTGTACAAAAATATCTTGCTAAGCATTCAATTACAGGGATAAATCACCCACCATATTCTCCCGACATATCGCCAGCTGATTTTTTCCTTTTTCCTAAGCTTAAGAAGTCCATGAAAGGACAGAGATTTGAAAACGTCTCGGATATTAAATCAAATGTTACGCGTATTTTGCGAGCGGTTAGTTCCAACGCCTATAAACAGTGTTTCGATGACTTGAAGAAACGTCGGAAAAATTGTATAGACTCCTTAGGTGATTATTTTCAAGGAGATAAATTTATTTGACGGTGAGTAATATTTTTCTTAATTAAAAAAAATTGTCCGGTTACTTTATGGGCGCACCTTGTATTTCAAATATTTTGCACAAGAATGAATTCACTAAGAAAAAATAAAGGACTGGAAAAAATAAAGGAAATATACAGAACAGTATAAGAAAAAAATATTCTTGTATGGAGTGCCTATTTGGTGCAAAACTATAAAAGGATTTAATAGTAAACTATCACAAGTACAAAGACCATTCTTGTTGGGGTTAACTAAATGTTAGAAAAAGTAGAGACCAATGCGTTAAGCGCATTATCGGGGTGTATCCCCTTGGATATCAAGGCAAGCATAGAAAAGTTCTCTTTGAAATACACTGCTGGCCACCCAAATTGCAACACCAAGAAAGACAAGAGATATCACAACAAAATTTATTTTGTAGATAAAATGTTGACCAAATATCAAATGATAAAATTTATAGACTTATGTGAAGAGTGGTTCCTGCCAAAATTAGTAGCCAGAGTAGCCGCCATTGTTGGAGATCACCGCTGCCACACGCATCGGCATTGATTCAAAGAGACTTTGGATGAGTTCTTGGGGTACAGCAGACCAAGCAGCTTCCACACGTTGCAAAAGTTGATCTGCTGTGGCAACTGGGGATGGAATCTGGGTCAATCGTAGAGCAACCGATGACCACATGTTTTCTAAAGGCGAAAGATCCGGATAGCGAGGCGGCCAGGGAAGCAATTCAATCTGGCGATTGACGAAGAAACGTTGGACAATGTGTGCCACGTGTGGTCGCGTATTATGCTGTTGAAATATGGCTGTGGGCAAGCCCTGAAGGTAAGGAAAGACAACTGGCTCCAACACCTCGGAGATGTAGCGCTGGCTGTTTAAAGTACCGGCAGTGCGTACTAGAGGTGTTCGAGAGTGATATCCAATACCGGCCCATACCATAATACCCGGTGCAGGACCAGTGTGGCGGTGCATAACGCAGCTGTTCAGCATCCTCTCTTCATGGTGTCTCCAGACTCGAATGCGACCATCGTGGTGTTGCAGACAGAAGCGTGACTCGTCAGTAAAGACAATTTCATCCATTCTGCCGTCCACATCCTTCTGTCATCGCACCATTGGCGGCGGAGACGTCTGTGGTTCTGAGTCAAGGGTAGACAAAGCAACGGACGTCTTGCGGACAGACCACTCTGCTGTAAACGGCGGCGAATGGTACGCGCAGACACTGAATGATGCGTTACAGACTGCATGTGCTGTGCTATGGTTCGTGATGTGACTGAGCGATCCGTCACTGACATGCGCACAATTTGCCTGTCATCACGTGAAGTGGTGCGCTGAGGTGGATGCGATCGAACACGCCGGTCTGTCGTACCCTCCTGCATCCAACGATCACATATCCGCATTACAGTTGTTTGGTTTCGTCCAACACGACTACCGATTTCCCTGGTGTATAATCCACAATCTCGGTAGGCCACTATCCTTCCTCTGTAAATTTGGATACTTGATCAAAGATGATCGCTGTTTTTGACGAGGCATAATTGATCGTTTTTTTGAAAAAACCACAAGAAAAACACAATTGCCGAACTTGAAATCGTCCAAATATCCAAGCCTTAAATAGCGTTTTGAAGTGGCGCCACAGGCGCGCATGATGTGCGTCTGCGCTGAAATTCTTAACATTTGCATATCTCTCCTCCGCTAATGCATGTTGTAAATTTCATGTTATTTGCATGTTTCCTTCAAGGTGTTGCATTTACAGTGGCTAGCAGTGTACATAATTTGGATCAAGGAATGGAATTGCAAAGTGTCATCTTTAGCAAAAACAATTGCTAGATAAACATACAAACCGATACAGAAGATCGGAGATTTAATGGTAATAGAATGTGCTTATGAATCGCGTATGAATGGTAGGGTCGGTGCTTGGGTAATTAAATAAGAAAAAGGTAACAAAGTTAAAATGATAAAGCGAAGATTATCAGATAACACTAGTTCATGTATCGCGGAGTTGAGAGCGATACAATTAGCAATAGAGGATAAAAAAGTAATAAAAAAATAATTAAGCATATTTACACATTCGCGTAGTTCATTACAAGCATTATCGGCAAAAGGTACAGAAAGAAGTGAAATGGTAGATGAAATAGACGAACTTAAAAATGAGTAGAAATTACAGATCACAAACCATTGGATTAAATCACACGTGGGGATAAGCAAGAATGAGGAAGAAGACCTAGTATCTATGGATGCCACAATGTTAGAAGATAAAAGGGTTTAAGTGGACACAAAGACAAGTTAAGAAAAAAATGATTTTACAGGGCGAAAACAAATGGCAAAATAGAAGGAATTATACAACAACAGGAAAAATAGTACGAGAAATAATATCAAGATTTAAACAAAATAGATTAATTATTAGCAGATTTTAAAATTAATCAAGCCTTAACGGGTCACGGCTCATTTGCCTTTTACGAAAATAGGTTTCATGGAAAAGATAAGATGTACTCCTGCGGAGTCGTGTACAAACAGTGGATCATTGTATCTATGAGTGCAGTCTATTGAGTGAATTAAGGAGGAACCTCCAAAGAGATGTAAGAAAATAAGAGAAGGGCAAGATTTATATGAATTATTACTGTAAAAAAGTAATCAAAACTATCATTGATGCGCTAATGAATATACACTACCAATTTTGTTGAAGAGCAAAATACTCTTCTGTATGTTAAAATATGTAAAGTTATATAACTGTTTGTAAATCAATGATGCATATTTGAATATACAGTATTACTAGCAATTAAGTAGTTAAAATTATGTAACCTATACAAAGTTAGCAAACGTGATTATACAACTCTACATAGAAATGCATTGTCTGGAATTTGTGTAGTGTATATATATAATTGTAGAAGTGATACAAAATGATTGTATCAAATGAAAATGTTATTGTTAATATTTGTAAGGTAACTTTGTGTAACAATAAATATTTTGTATTGAATTAAGTGATGTGTTTCATATTACTGTTTGTCTATAATCTAATTGGTAAAAGGTATGATTTTAACAATGTATTACTGTTAATATGTTGTTAGTAAATCGTAGTTATAACTAATCAACTTATGTTTGTTGTATTGTTATGTACTAACTTTACTTTTAACCTAGGGAGGAGGTCCAAGAAATACTAAGCTGCCAAGGTCGCTTGTTTTTTGTTTTGACCTCCCGCTCAAGTTGATGCAGTACGAACTGGTTGAAAGTTTCCAGGGAGTTCACCAGAGTTGATCGACGACTGCTTTTTTTAAGTTTCTCACTCGGGATTAACTGTTGACTTATATGTAGGACAACTAGTTGTTGAGCCCAACTGACAGAGAGTTTTGTTATTTTGTAGAATGTTATTAGTTAAAAATATAGTGAATAATAATGATGATATGTTGGAGCAATAACACTGCGGTTCATTGGAATGAATTGTAAATGCAGATTGGTATACCTATAAAGGTTCTGTAACAGTTTAATAGAAGTAATAAAGTTTTAAGGGTAGATGGAGATTACGAAGTAGCGGTTGCAAGGCAATAGATGAACTTTCTTGAACTTTTTAGGGGTGGTTCAACATTGATAAGTTATTTTTCGCTTATTTGAGTATCCCATGACTGCTTCTCCGTTTTGGATGGACCGAATGAGGCGATAACTTGTCGACGGGATTTCTGTCGAGTGATCAGTTGTCATTAGAGCTGTATACCTATTAATAGGGGACGGATACTGTTGTGAATTATACAAGAATGAGTTATAAATTGTTCTCTGCAATATTTTTTTTTATTTCACTCTTTTTGTGTCCGTATAATCAGCATTTAACTGAAATGCTACACACTGCAATAACTGAAGGTATGCTAGATATGAATAACTGAGCAAAACAGTTAAAATAATTATAATTATGAAAGATTAAATCAATTTAAATATTTAGAATTATTAATTTTCCAATTATTGGAGAGTGATATATTTAACAAAAACATTAGAAAAAACAAAACTTAAAATTTCTTTCCAATCAAATGTGACCTTTTTCTGTTTTGTGCTCTTTTGAGTATATTTCTCGTATAGCATTCTTTTCCCATTTTCTCTTCTCTCTCTCTTCCGGAGTCACTTTGTCGTGAGAGATTCGCCTTTTGTTATTCACAGGTTATTTTATTATGGAGGCACTATAGAGGTGAGCCAACATTTATCTCTATAAGGGGGACGACACGGAAACGACCAAGCCTTATTTGGGATTTGAACACAAACTCACTACATGTCAGTTCAGAACGCTAACCACTACACCGTGTGGGCGGATCTTCTGAGTATGTAGATATTCCTGGCCAGTTCTGGGATATAACAACGATATGCCTGCATCAGCGAGGCACCACCCCCAACCTCATCGTACATCTAAAACTATTTTAAGGGGACACAGGGCCTTTAAGCTTGTCGACATTGTAACAGCTTAAATTCAGTTGAATTTCAGCTCAATTTCAGATTACCTGTCATTGTGGCTCTTGTACATCGTCAGATGCATGAATGATAGACTATGACAATCGCTAACAAAGGACAAAAGCAAAATGAATTGTTCTCTATTTATACGTTTAGAAGAGCTCAGATTGTGATTAGATCAGGAAGGACAGGCAGAAGTGACTTATTGTGAGATGATGGTCTTCGGTATACTAATGATCATAGAAGATCTTAAATTCCTGATTAGTAAATGACTTAATTTCATGAGCTCATAAATGCAGATTTTGTCGTGTATAGTGATTTGGTGAAAGCAACTGGGAGGAGAGTAATTTAGTGAATATTTAAATTAATTGGGGATTAGAAAAAATAAAATTTATTACTTAACGATTTTCAACAACGATAGATTGAATCATATTAATGAGTGGGAAATTTCAGTCTAATATGGTTATGCTTGAGAAATGAAGTAGAATATAATAAAAATAATTAGTAATAATTAGGAATAATAAAAATAATTAGTAAATAATTAAAAATAATTAGTACCTTCTTTCAAGTTCCAGGGGTAATTTTTTACAACAAAGGGATTTCTTTAGACCTGGAAACTAAGCTGTATATATTGCTTCCTAACATACACTTAAAACAAAAGGGAAATACAACAGGGGAACCAATTTATAAATATTTCAAATTTCAGATATGCTTGTTTAAAATTACAGATATACGTTAAGACATAAGATTTTTAAGTAGCATTTTTAAAAATAACGGAAAATTGATAATATATATATATATATATATATATATATATATATATATATATATATATATATATATATATATATACACTGCTGGCCACCCAAATTGCAACACCAAGAAAGACAAGAGATATCACAACAAAATTTATTTTGTAGATAACATGTTGACCAAGTATCAAATGATTACATTTATAGACTTCTGTGAAGTGTGGTTCCTGCCAAAATCAGTAGCCAGAGTAGCCGCCATTGTTGGAGATCACCGCTGCCACACGCCTCGCCATTGATTCAAAGAGACTATGGATGAGTTCTTAGGGTACAGAAGACCAAGCAGCCTCCACACGTTGCCAAAGTTGATCTGCTGTGGCAGCTGGGGATGGAATCTGGGTCAATCGTAGAGCAACCATGGACCACATGTTTTCTATCGGCGAAAGATCCGGAGAGCGAGGCGGCCAGGGAAGCAATTCAATCTGGCGATTGACGAAGAACCTTTGGACAATGCGTGCTACGTGTGGTCGCGCATTATCCTGTTGAAATATGGCTGTGGGCAAGCCCTGAAGGTAAGGAAGGACAACTGGCTCCAACACCTCGGAGGAGTAGCGCTGGCTGTTTAAAGTACCGGCAATGCGTACTAGAGGTGTGCGAGAGTGATATCCAATACCGCCCCATACCATAATACCCGATGCAGGACCAGTGTGGCGGTGCATAACGCAGCTGTTCAGCACCCTCTCTTCACGGTGTCTCCAGACTCGAATGCGACCATCGTGGTGTTGCAGACAGAAGCGTGACTCGTCAGTAAAGACAATTTCATTCCATTCTGCCGACCACATCCTTCTGTCATCGCACCATTGGCGGTGGAGACGTCTTTGGTTCTGCATCAAGGGTAGACAAAGCAATGGACGTCTTGCGGACAGACCACTCTGCTGTAAACGGCGTCGAATGGTACGAGCAGACACTGGATCATGCGTTACAGACTGCATGTGCTGTGCTATGGTTCGTGATGTGACTGAGCGATCCGTCACTGCCACCAGCACAATTTGCCTGTCATCACGTGAAGTGGTGCGCTGAGGTGGATGCGATCGAACACGCCTGTCCGTCGTACCCTCCTGCATCCAACGATCACATATCCACATTACAGTTATTTGGTTTCGTCCAACACGACTTCCGATTTCCCTGAAAGATAATCCACAATCTCGGTAGGCCACTATCCTTCCTCTGTCGAACTCGGATACTTGATCAAAAGATGATCGCTGTTTTCGACGAGGCATAATTGATCGTTTTTTTAATAAAACCACAAGAAAAACACAATTGCCGAACTTAAAATCGTCGAAATCTCCAAGCCTTAAATAGCGCTTTGAAGTGGCGCCACAGGCGCGCGTGATGTGCGTCTGCGCTGAAATTCAAATCATTTGCATATCTCACCTCCACTAATGCATGTTGTAAATTTCATGTCATTTGCATGTTTCCTTCAGGGTGTTGCATTTACAGTGGCCAGCAGTATATATATATATATATATATATATATATATATATATATATATATATATATATATGTGTGTGTGTGTGTGTGTGTGTGTGTGTGTGTTGGTTGTAAAGGAAAATATGTATTGATAGAACTTGTTACTGCAAAATAAGTTTATAATAATGCCTAATATTTGAACAACTAGTTTCTAATGATTGAATTATATAATCCAATAGATAAAAAGCTCAAGATTTTAGTTATATGCAATCCGCTTTACGTTGCTTATTGTAATAAACCCTAGACTTGGGCTAAAATATTAACAAAGAAGTAGAACTGAATCTAGATAATTATGGCAGAAGAGTTTGTAGCTCAGCAAATTTGCAGTATAAATGCAATTTACATTCCTGCAAGAAGAGAACTAGAGGCTTTAAAAAGAATTTACTTCAGTTTTCGTGACATAAATAAACTCTTCTTAAGCTAATATTGCTCCTTAAATCTGTCCCAAAAGACAAAATTCCGACATGAACAAAGAGTGGGTCGTAAAGTAAAGAAACATGAGTAGAAAACTTCCAAAAGTGTAAAATAATTTGACACGCTCAGAAAAACGTACATACATGTAAATGTGTATGTTGGTTAAGAATGTATCTATAGATATGTTTATAACATAAAACTATTTAATCAAGACTGAGAAGCTTACATCAAGTTAAAAATTCCTTTTTTCATGAACTAATGAATAGTAAGGAAGTGTCACAGTCATTCCCAAGCAGATCATTTAACAATCATGTATTTTTCAAATCTGAGACAGTAATGCTTTTCAGTATGTGTTGGCAGATTAACCTTCGAACTCCCTATACGAATGTATAGGGAGTCTCCTAACATCCCTATCACTGTATGTTCATCACTATCACTATATGTCTCCTAACATCCCTATCACTGATGTTAGGAGACTGTCAATGAAAATAAGGTTTTAGGAAGAAGTTTGAACTTTTCAAAATGTGCAATTTGTCTAAGGTTACCAACGTTTTTGAATGACGGAGGTTCAAGACAATATTTAGCAGTAACAAAGAATAACTGACTGCGAGTTTTAACTAAAATATATTTTATAATGTAATAAATGCTACAAAAATGTTTTTGTAAGGCTACTACAAGTACAAAAATATGACATTGACAATATTCATTCTCCATCAGAACTGTAGTTGGGGAAAACTGATATACTATATACTATAAAAATTCTAGCTATTTGTTCCATAAAAAAATCACTCCTATAATTTTTCAATTTTATTTGCTTGTTGCTCACAAAATATATTTTAATTCTTTATAAGCCTATATAGTTCTATTTCATTATCTACACTTCTGATTTACTCTGTATTAGTGATAATAAATGTCGCATTATAGTTAATACAGCTTGAATGTCTGTGACAGTATTGATTTGTTACACCAAGAAACACAAACTTCTCCTAACTGTCATCAAAGTATAAAACAGAAAGCTTACAGGGAAAATGATTAATTGTTTTTGGTCACTAAAATGTTAATATTGTTAGCTGTCAATGCTATTTCATTATTTCAATTTTTCAGCCAAGTACAATACTTTTGTTGAAAATAGGATTTAAAGTAAACCAGACTTTCAAACCTATGATTGTCTAAAACCATGTAGTAAACTTGGCGTTGTGCTAGCATGAGTATTAGCTCAATTTCAGTAAATATGCATTTGAATTTGAAAATTCAATTTCGTTTTCATTTCAAAACATATGTTAAGAAACTTATTTTTGCGTAGGTTTTCCCGGAAAATACATTCTAATTGAAACTCTGAATTTATTTACGGGATCGTTTGTGGAATGTCAGCTCTTTAAAATTTCCGTGTTTATTTAATAGAGTCGAGATCCGACCCACAAAAATTTGGTTCAGCAGATGAATGCTGTAATCTTTTAAGTTACTTTGGCGGTGGATAAATTCAAACGTGGCTTCAATTTTTCAAAGTCCTTCTTAAATGATAAAGATATTAGAAAGTGGAGAAATAAATATATTACTGGTTATTTCCGAATTTAAAATTCAGCATATTTATCATGTGAACTACAAATTTCAATAAAAATGCACTTTGGATATTATGCTTTATATTCTTATTTTTAAGGTTAACATGTAGGACAGAATTTCGACATACATTTTTTAAAATTCACAAGGTGATTAAAATAATGCCAATACAGTTTTCTTTACACTTGAATCTATGCAGTATACCTCACTATGTGCATTTAAATTTTTCACTATATGTTCAAATCTTCTTTCCGTCTCCTCGGTTAGCAAAGAAAAAAATCATAATAACGAGGTACGCCACATTAATAGAGACCTGCGGTATGTAACATATACCTGTAAAAAATCTGTGGTATGTAACATATTCCTCCTCAAAATTGGGAGTAATACGTTACATACCACAATGTTGTCATTTAAGTAATGGTACTCGTATGTTTCCTAAATCTGCAAAATTTGCTTTAAATTCTACCTAAAAAAAATCTCATAAAAAAATCTTTGGTATGTAACATATTCCTCCTCAAAATTGGGAGTAATATGTTACATATCACGATGTTGTCATTTAAGTGATGGTACTCGTATGTTTCCTAAATCTGCAAAATTTGCTTTAAATTCTACCTCAAAAAATCCCATAATAAAATCCGTGGTATGTAACATATTCCTCCTCAAAATTGGGAGTAATATGTTACATACCGCAATGTTGTCATTTAAGTGATGGTATTCGTATGTTCCCTAAATCTGCAAAATTTGCTTTAAATTCTTCCTCAAAAAATCTAATAATTGCATATAGGTAGGTCACTTTACAGAAATTTATGCGTTATGTGAAATGAATTACTGAAATCTGAACATTAAGAATCCATAAGCCTCTGCAATGCACGTTTCGTGTATTTTATTCTGAACAACCTCTACAAAGAGGTTCCATTTATGAGTATAACTATGCCAATAGCACTTTAAATTATTATCGATCCAGCATATTAATAATGTTCGTGCATTATCGACTCACCGATGTTTGAATAATATTTAGTGTTGGCATTACGGAGAAATTATGCGTCTCGATTATTATATAATATAATTAATATAGAAATGTACATTTTGATGCTTCTGTCAGTCACCAGAAATAAACACTTTATATTTGTGTATGTTTCACTAAAATTAGAATTGTATTTTATAGATGAAAAATGTATATATATGCTTTAATTTTCTGAATCTTTTTTTTAAAGGACGTCTTTCTGCCTTTACATGAGTTAAATTCCATACTTGCAGTATAATCTATTATAGCAGATTATAGAATGTATGGAATTGCATTAGAAAAATACAAAAATATTATAGTTGGATGTGATGGAGACTCGGCCGAGTAGGGGAATTATGAGTTCTGTAAAGGGAAATTGTTCGTTCTGTGATGTAGAAACTTATTATATTCTGTAAAGGGGAACTAAGAGTCTCAGAGGAAGGGATCTTTATGAAGTTGAAGAGGACATTAAACAGTTCTCCAGTGACGTGAGGAATTGTCCGTTGACGAGAAACTAACGTGCGGTAAGAAATGTTCCTTAGTCTCACAATACGCAACCACGAAATTTCGTGGAGAGAAGACTAGTTGGTTAGTTCTATGGATACAGCCTCAATAAAGTTGTACAGCCTCAATAAAGTTGATTTAACAGCTACAAGGAACTCAAGCGAAGAATTTCGGAATAATATGAAGAGATCGATGGTACCTCAGCAGTTCGGTTGAAATATTTCACTCACCTACGGCCAAATCAATATATACAAATTGTGGAGTGCGTTGATGGCAATCACCCAAGTAGATTCACTGTCATCTGCTTAAAATAAAGTTGAAAGCAGCTGGAAATTAATAAATATGCCAAAGTCTCTTTTTGTAGTAATAACAAGTAATTTATTCGGCATTAGTAAATATGGAGCCTATCTTGATTAATATGAAATACATTGCATATCTGTAGCGAAATACAAAAAAACTTGACCGCATTGGTCTAAAGACTGAAGATGATCAATTCAAAATATAAAAAAATGGCCCCCCGATGCAGAATTGGCAGAGCCAAAACTGACCGGGGTGCTTAACACCGAAAATATATAAGAGACGACTCTCTCACTAAAAATATGGCTCTCTGGTATATTTCTTCTCATCACTGGACATGCCTGGATAAAACTCGAACACGAGGGTTACCATAACAAGAAAAGCGCCAATTAACAAAGACAGACCACCCGTGCCACGCGTACGGGAGCTTACCTCAGCGCGGAGGGAAAATGTAGTAAAAAAACTACGCGAGCGCTTGATGGCCAATAACAAGAACCCGGCCATGCCGAAGCCTCGCCAAGAGGAGAGCATCCAGCGCGCCGCCAAAATGGAGGCCCGTGAATGGCTTAGCCTTGATACACGAAATTCGCGCCTCCGCCTGATTGGTCGAACGAGGAGAGAAAGAACATCTCTGACAGTGCCCTCACGCCAAGCTGTCGCCAAATTTACACGTGGGAAAAAGCTCTCTTGGACAAAGGAAAAGAAGGGAACACACATATATATTTCTAACTTACAACTGATTTTATGGGGCCAATTTAGTGAGCAAACTTACACGGCATGCGTGGACAAAAGCTAGTTGGATGTTCACATGACACACCCTGCAATTATCAGCCATAAAAAGTGCATTTTAGTGAAACTTAACAAGGGAATCCAAAGACTAACACCTGGCTAAGCAAATTATAGTTGAAGTTTACGGTTTAAGAGAAATGGGGCAGCGGCTAAAATTCTCAAGAACACACACGTCGAGGGAACGGTATAGAAATTACGCTATTTTATTTTAAGGGACAACTATTTAGAATTAGAGCTTTTACATTAATTTAACGTGCGTTATGAGCCCAACCAAATTAATTATTTCTGGAACGAATTCCTCGTTACATTGGAATTTAATTCTCTAAAATTAATTAAATTCTGATAATTATAATTTAACTACGTATAGGCCTATAATTTTTCTTCAAGTAGCATTGGCAGTCAGACTTGAAATGGTACATTTTTCCAATTTATATCGATGCAAGTCTAATTACTGATATGATATATACGCTCTCCACTCACTGGTTCACTTACTGGAATTTAGGAATTTATAAATTATTTTATAATTTAAAATAGCCTGCATTTCTTAAATCGAAAAAGTGCCTGGGATTTCGGTATTTGAGCTATCGGATACTTTGACTGGCGTGACTGTATTAACTGTTCAAAACCTTTTGCACAGCGATTAATTTAATTTTATCCTTATCTAACTGCATTAAATATGGCCCACCTCTGTTGAAAAATTATTGCACATAGCGAAAATTCTCATATTAGCATGTTATGTTCCTCCAATATATTTTGGTGAATAAGAATTCTCTACAAAAATTCAAGCTATTATACATTAATTCTTATAAGGCATATTTCATGCTTCGTGTTCTTGATATAATTTTCTTTAATGCTATGTGATCTTTACTACAGGTTCTAAAGGTTTTTAAAAAATGAAAATCATAAAAACCACTCTTAAAATGCCTATAATATATAAATAAGATACATTTTATATCGGAAAAATGTGGGGTGGCTATAAATTAACTAAATGAAAACGATCTTTTGTATGCCTACAATTCATTTGAATATAGGTTTTGAAATGCTTGAAAAATCACCCTCGAACTGTCATTTTCTTTTCAGATATTTTATATATGTGGCAATATTTCTTTTCCTCTACCATTGATATGCAAATCCTAAAAGTCAAAATCGTAACAAATACAAATTTTTGCATTTTGATAGTCTAGGAATGTAGAAATAAATATTAATTATTATATTTGGTGAAAAGGGGATCCTTCACCCAAATACAAAATTAGAAAATGTATCAGATTTTATGCTTTCTGAATCACTCTAAGTAGAAAAAAAATGGGTTTTTTTTATAACCTGGTGCTAAAAATATCTTTCATTATAAAACTTATACGACTGTTTCCTTTTGAAGTTTTCTGTTTGTTGGAAATTGTTTTTTGCCTAAAACTTGGTTCTTTTTTTTGTTCACCGAAATCAAACTCAAAGTTCAAATGATATTTATAGATTGGTTTAAAGTTTCCTTTATTTGTGTTATCAGATTAGCTTTCAAGCAAAAACTTTCTGTTATAGTATAAACCAATTAAACTGAGAGATAAATAATTTATTGCGGGTGTGTATGACGGATGCATTTAATATACCTTAATCGTTTTGATATTGAAATTTTTATACAATATTTTGTCACCATAAAACTGGGAATTAAGAAATATTTTGAATTTATACTTTTAAAGAATCACAGTAAATTTTTGTTGGTTTATATTTTAAACGTAAAAATGCTTGATTCATATAACTATTTGCATGTGACAAATAGGAGTAACTAAAAAAATTCAGGAATGCTGTCATTTCGTCCTTCCTCTCTCTACATATTGAGAAATATCATGAATCAAATCTCTTTATTTAAATGCAAAAGGATATTAAGAGTTGGTGCTAAGATCATAATCCCCGGAAAAATATATGTATCTTAGTGTTAATGCTATAAAGGATATTCACTAATTCTATTTTAAAACGAGACTTAAGATTATGATTTCACTCGATACAAAGATTAAAATTTCGATATTATCTTTAAACACTAATGGAATCAACATCTAATTTTAATCCATCTCAGTTACAAATGAGTAGATATACTTCACAATCCTGAGGCATTAATTTCTTTTCACACAAGATTACGTTGTATAAAAGGTATTCTACGATATACTGATACAAGAAATATTTTGGAACTTTTTCTGATAGCACAACTGTTTCCATTGTATACGAAATGTTATTAGATCCATGTATTAACTACTTAATATTTTAAATAACATTTCTTTTATTAATGTTATGTTTCTGTATTTTATTCAAGTTTTTTTAAACATCCCCTTAGTTTATATGTATTTTTATTTAAAATAAATGTTTAGTTAAAATCCTTGATACTCTCATCGGGAATTAAGCAGGAGCTTAGAGGAATTGTGTTTTCTCTGGAAGTTTTATATGCTGTTTCTGTTAGTTTTTACGCAAGCACTCCTACCAACCGCAGGATGGGTGCAGTGGACCAGTTGGCAAGACCAACGCGCCAGTGATTTAAACGTCCCTGGTTCGATGCTCTTTGCTGCAAATCCGCCGCCGTGTTCACTAATGGTGGCCGGGGCACGTAAAATAGGTCGTAGCTACAATGTCCTCCGAGTTCTCAAATTTACCTCTGGAGGCACGGGGTCAAGTGTTCCGGTCTCGTCACTTGACTCGGTTCAAAATTATGGGACCGATCATTTAGCCAAGTCGGACTCCGACCCTTGTGGTGCTAATTCAAAACAGGAACCGCCCCTTTCAGCCCAATAGTCTATTTGGACCTGGTGAATGGAACCTCCTACCAGGGGGCAGTAGTAACAACAACCAATTGCAGGACTTGAAATCGACTGGCATAACTAACTCCTTCAGTTTACCATTTCAGACATGGATCCGAGTGGTAGCTTTAATTTCATAGAAAGATAAATTTGAGACTAGTGGTAGCGAATCAGCTTTCGGCCTCAAGGGTGATCGGTCCTTTATAAGCTCGGTTAATTACCTTAATATCTAAGCTGGATATGGGCACTTTAAATCTGTAGACCGGAAAATCCATCTATGAAGTCGAAGAGCGTAGAAGGTATGATTCCCTCAGATGTCGCCCCTCGAGGGTGCACAGTCAAAATTGAGATGGCACCAGGGGGGCAGGGTTTACCCATACGGTGCCCCCATTACAAGAAACCTACTATTTTTGGGGTAATAGTGTGAATGCCTTCATTGACAAGTGACCCGAATTGGAAAACAACACCATTTCGGACATTGAAAGGTATGTCTCTCAGATCGATGCAAAAATCCAGAAACAAATCCATGCGACACAGTGAACATATTCATAAGAGTACTACAATGTCTGTATTGATAGCATGGACTTTTTTATAGATCTTCATTTGGTAATAAGGCTGGAGAATTTTTAGTGCTAAGTTGTACTTTTACGTCTACAGTAATATTTACAATTGAAAGCATTTTAGCACTAAGCATTTTGCCTGAACCAGAATATCTTTTTAATTTACATTTATTTTGCAATGATGCTTTTTATAAAATTTATCTGTGTATAAAAACATTTTAACATGAAACTAAACACCTGAAAAATTTAAAATTTTGTTTTGAAAAGGTTTAAAATTCCAAATTTAAAGTATCTTTGGTGATCTATAAATCTGCTAAACCTTTTTCTTTCTGTAGCTATGTTTAGAAATTGCGTTTTCCCTTTTTCGCCTATAAAAGGTTTAAAAATAATTTGTCATATACATTTATAAGGTTGTCTGATTATAAAATTCTTTAGTTATAACTGTTTTTTCTATTCACATTAGAAACTAGGAAATAAAAATTAATATTTCATTTATTAAAGTTAATAGATTAGTGTTATGTTAATATTTATCACTTTTTATGGTGATCATGCAATAAATAATTATCAGCGTCTATATTTGGAGGAAATAATTCTAGAAACATAAACAGTGCTAATAATGTTACATCATGTACAAATATATATCAATAAAAAACTGATTTCGCAGGCAGTCGTCTGTAGGTTTTAATCGATTAAAAGATTTCGGTTAAAAGATTCGGTTAAAAGAAATCGGTTAAAAGATTTAAAATATTTTGAAAATGGTAGTATTTTATGTAAGAAATTACCTAAGCTATTTTTAAATCTCTATCTGAAACTTTCCAAATAAGCAAATCACGCCTAAGCATCTTTAGTTATTTTAAAATAACAATATGTATTAAAAACATATAATATAGTTTGTCTTGTAAAATAAGTGCTCAATCAACAGTCATAGTTTTCTAATCTACTGTATACAGCTCCAAAAATGCTGACGTGCTTTCATGAAGAAATAAGCTACACAAATATCCCCAAACGATAACACATTTTTGCATTTAATATCTTACCTATAAATTTTAAATAATATGAAAGAGTACGTCTGTGTTTCTAGTACATTTCTAATTTTACCCTTGCCTTCAAATTTCAAAGAAAAGGGAGAGGTGATACTTGTCACACGACAGTAAAAATGTGTATTACAGTTTGTTGGACTAGAAGATGGTTTATCATTTATTAATTCATTTTAGTGGAAATGAAAAATCATTGAGAAATAAAAGTTTTTTAGCTCATATATTTTGCTTTGCATGACTGATACATTTTAATCCTATGAGTAGAGAAACAAAATATATATTAAAAAATAACTTTAAAATTTTAATTAACTAATAAAATTCAGATAAAAATTTCAGATTATTCAATTAGAATCTGTGAAATAATGAATTGAAAATTAAATAGATATATTGTTTGCAGATAAACAAGGTAGATTTCAACAGTAAAATATAAGGCCAAAGGAAAATTATAAGTTGTTATTTTTTATTAATGTTTCACTATGAATATCACTCTTTAGAAAATGTAGTAAAACATAATCTTTTATTGATCGTTTATATCCATACTCTCTAGCACTTGCATTAAAAAAAGTACAAAATGACTTTAGAATGTGCTTAAAAAATTATATGCCCTCCTCGGGATATAAAGTATTGTTAAATATGATTTTCTCATAAATCCAAAATATTATACAAAACTGTGGATTAAATAGTATGGTGTTGTTACATCATTAAACCCTAGCAACCAAATGCTGATAACACAAAGACTATTGACGCCTAGGTTTGTTTGGAACATATCTACTAGACTGTCTTCATTGTACTTTAGTGTAAAGATGACGAGCTCAAAGGGAATTATCTTGATAGTTCTATTTACTATTAAAGTGGGAAGACTGAACAATTATAGATACATTCTACTATTGAAATACACCTTCTAAATTTTCAAAGCTGTTGAAATGTAGGAAAGTTTGTATATCAGTATCCTCTGAAAAATGACATTGTTGTTGTCAGAGATTCAGACATTGAGAGTGTCAGAGTTTTCATTTTGTAAAAAAAAAACTAGACAATTTGTGAGGAACGTCGTTAAGGTTATAACAACAAAAATAACTGCATATATCAATGGTAACAAGAAGATCCCACACGTATGTGGGACATAGGAGTTTCAACTGTTCCATCGAATCATCCAAAGGGTTATCAGCTATCAATCCCTTAAAAAAAAATAAGGTTTATTTACATCTGGAATTGAAAAGGACCTTATGTGTTTCCGAAAAAATCTATAACGGAAGTGTTTTAATTTATTTATTTATTTATTTTTATAAAGAACACGATGACTTCACAAACATCATCACAAGCATCATCAGTGTCATGCATGTGACAGACAAAAAATGAGTTGAAGAGCAATACAAAACTTTTAGAACTCTAATTTTAGCATTCCCTACTTATGATACACTTAAAACCATTAAACTGCTTTAACATTCGTTTTATGTACATGTAGACAGTTTAATAGCAATCGAGCAGTTTACGCTACACATGAACCCCAAATCATAAAGCCAATAATGTAGAAAATGTGGGCTCGAGTTAGACTAGGGTTAGCATGTTGGGCTTCGGACTGGAGTTATTGAGTTCGAATCCGGACAAACTTAATTAAATACCTACGTGTTTAGTCCAGATATGAGTTTGTTAAATCTGTAGACAGGAAAGTCCTTCCACAGTGGGTGGAGGAAAGGAACGAGCCTTTCAGGTGTCGCCTTTGTGTTGCTCGATCAAAACTGATGTGTCACCAAGTGAGAAATATTGACCCACCTGTATGGTGCTCCCAGATAAGTAGTTGTCAACAATTTCCGCAGTTCTTTGCGTATGTCTCAGGTAAAGTGTCTCGGCATTAGTCAGCCCTCCCACCCCCCACCCCACCCCAAAAATAAATAAATTAGATAAATAAATAAATAAATAAATAATGAAATTCTGGTTTTTCTGACGAACTGTGTTTCTAGATCTCTGCTGAGTTCCTATCCATTATGATTATGATTTAACTACTGTTAATAATACTTTTCTTGGGAGAAAAAACTGAATTAGACTTGACTGTTCATGAAGAAAATTAATTTGACCTGAATTGTAAGAATGCCTTAGAACATGTATTTTACGGCAAATTTTATTTGGTTTTTCTTCAAATGGAACTATCAAACGTCTGGAATAAATTTTACCAACAGTGAAAGTAGTGCATACCTAACTGCATTTTCACCGGTGAATTCATTGAGTATGACATTTTGTCCAGCTTTTAAATGAGGCGTGCATTTAAGTTTGATCACTGCATAAACTAGTGAAATTACAAGTAGGTGTTTCCCTAGCAGTAATAAATTCTAGACCAAAAAGAAAGAGTCATAGTTTAAAATTAAGGGTAACATTACATGTAAGCATCATACATTATTTCTAGAATGTGATTTTTGGGGACGATCCGGATAAAAATCGGATAAAAATCCCTTCATACTTAACCCAAATCTATAAATGAGGTCCCATTTTAAAGCTTAAGTTCCCCGCTTCTGATGAATTGTTAATTTAGAATTTTCCATTGTTTATTTAAAAATAGCAGTTAAAAATTGACTTTTGGCCTTAGAGTTCTTTCCCGGGATGCGGCAGTACGGCACGGTTAAGATGATCAGTTTTGCTTAGCTACAGGATTGCACCGTCGAATACAATATACATTCCACTCACTAGTTTATATAGAATGTATAAACCGGTAGGTATTGTAACCTCAAAACGTCTATTTGATGATCTACAAAGAATGTTGAAAGGTAAAACTTAAGAAAGAAAGTTGGCAACACCGATTTTCTTTTTCTAATGAAGGCTTCAAAAGGTTTCCCGACAATTCACTCTTTCTTTTCGTTTCTTTAATTTATCGTATATTTTGCTTTAAGTATTATAAACGAGAGTATTTAAAAAAAATATTAATTTTAATGTTGGTCTATGCATAATTTCGTCGAAAAAAGTGAGTATTTTTTTTATAATGTTTATTTGACTTTTTGACACTAAAAACTTCCAAAAAACCTGATTTCCGGATAAAAATAGTGATTATCGTTAAAGAAAATTGAAAGATATTGTTTTATTATAATTAAATTTTTATTTCGTCGTAAAAATTAAGTATTTTCTGAAAATGTTTATTTGACTTTTTGACCCTAAAAACATCCAATAAAAAAACAAATTTCCGGTTTAAAATAGGGATTATAAAAGATTATTATTATTAAAGATAATAAAAAGATTATTATTATATTATAATTAAATAAAATATAATTTATGTATGCATTTTAAACAAATCGATACACCACGGCTAAGATGATCAGTTTTGCGCAGCTACTCAATTGCACCATCGAATACAATATAAGTTCCACACACTTATGTACATGGAATGTTGAAACTGGGGAATATTGTAACCTCAAAACGCCTATTTCTTGATCTACAAAACTATCTTTTTCTCCCTTCATACTTATCCAAAATCGATAAATGAGTTACCATTTTAAAGATAAAGCTCTCCGATACTAACGAATTGTTAATTTAGAATTGCAAATTGTATTATTTGTTTGAAAATCGAAGTTAAAAATTGCCTTTGGGGCCTAAAGTTCTCTTCCTGGATGTATCGATACGGCACTCGGTTTTGTATTATCCTTACGCACCATTGTTATTTGACAAATAAACAATGGCTACAAATGAACCGTTTCTTCTTTCATCCTACTGCAAACCACCAACCTCGCTATAAAATTAATCGTATTTTATTCGCATGTGAAAATTTTGCACGGCTCACCTAGTGATCCTTAATAATATATCTTGATTTTCTAAAATCAATGATATTGTCACAAGAGGAAACATTTGAAAATATTTTTTAACAAAGCCCAAGGATAAATAATATTTTATTAAAATTAAAAAGAGATAAAAGAGGAATGACAGATGTCACTAAAAAGAAAATCTTATAAATATATACATGTATTACTACGGAATCCCACAAATGCATTCGGGAAATATTCAGTTCAATAAATAATTCTCTATACACATTTACACTAAAGCAAAACTTTCATAATAAACGAAATAAGGTTATATTTCGGAACAATTTCAAAAGTACTTCATTCTAAATTTCATGTTCTCCTAAAATATATAAAAACTAAAATAAAAATGCATTTCTTCAGTAAGGAACTAAATATTATTGGGTATCTTAGCTATTAAAATCAAAATTTTATGTTTCATTAACTTCCTACAAGATATTTACATGCTTAGAACACAAAACTGCAAGAAATGATCATATTATATTAATCTTAATAGGCTTATTATACATATTTTATATCAGTTCAAGACAACAGTCGATTTAAATAGAATAACGTTTGGAAAAAAATATTTTAAATAATTAAAAATTTACTTATTTGCTCAAAAAAAAATAAAATCATAGAAAAGGAGTGATAGTGAGTGGTTATTTGGATCTTTCAAGAAAATGATGTTTCTACGTTTTAAAACTTTTTAAACAGAATTTTTTAAAAGTGCGAAGTTCAGAAGCTTAAAGATGCTTCTTTATTTGAAAAGGAAAATCCGAGGAAGAAAATTCAAAATATTTTTCTTAAACGTATATAAAAGAGCTATTCGAATTGCCACAAATGATTTTCTCGTATGGTGATTTGAAAATATTCCTTACTCCTCGCATTTTCTATCTATCATCACCTGCTATTGCAGGATTATGAGATAAAAAGAAAGACAGGAATATTGAGCATTTCATACAAAGATATACAAATATTTTATCTCTTCATAAAGGTCATTAATATACCACACTTGAAGCTTCTTTATCCTATATATTTTTATTCTTCAGAAATAAAGGTGTAAATTTAAATAGAAAAATTCCCTATAAGGGTTTTTAGTGTATACCAGGGATGGTCAGGAAACCTATCATGGGAGATTTGTCTCTCGATCACACCAAACTTAGGTTTTTACATTTCTATTTAACACTAGAATTTTAAATTTATTAGAATCTAAATTTTCGACTAGTTCTTACTTTTTCCCATTAAATAAAATGTCCAGAGCTCATTTTGATTATTTTCACAAACAATGTAAAAACTAAATTTAAAACATTAACGGATACCTATAAAGTAACTAAAACTATGTAAGCAGGTAAAGTTATTATATTTATCCTTTCTTAAAAAAAACTGAAGAATTTGTTTTTAAATATTTGCAATTTTCTTTCAAAAGAAAGTTTAAACAGAACTAGGTAAGGATTTTCGTGTGGAATTGGGAATTAAATCTTTTTAATATCCCTTTCCCCTCAAAGAGTTCTGAAATTTGGCCAGGAAAAAACAAACTTGACAATTGAGTTTTATTGAAATGAGAGACAACTTTTACAAGCAAATATCCCATTTAGCCTCTTATGGGTTTTTAAAAAAACTAGTCTATTTTTCACTGATAGAAGAGGTGTATGAATGTCGTTCGCAGAAAGTGGTCCATTCCTGTTTTAGACGTTTTAACTCCCACCTGTAAAATTCATGTTTCATCATCTTTAGGACAAACTGAAGGAGCTTTGATGTATGAAGAAAATATCTGTGACTTTAACATCATCATTTTATTGATGCAAAAAGAAAGAAAAATGTGATTATTATCAGTCCTGTATTGGAGTACCACAGATACATCCATTGCATAGTTTTCAACTAGGGAGATAAACTCCAACATGGAGGTTAATATACCATCAAAATATAACAAATAACTATACATTTATTCACAAAAGATGTACATTAAAATTACATTTGATTATTGATTGATTTCTTGACTAATATAATATGTTGATACCATGATTAAAATCACTGCCTAAGAGAGAATTTTTTTCCTTGGAAATAAATAATTTAAATATACCAGAAAACAATAGAATGATCCAGGTCATCCTTTACGGCAGAGGACTTAGTGGGCGTAAACTAACCAGCCTGAACTATGACTTCATCATGCCATCGTGGCAGTCATGGGATATCACGCTCAGCGTTAAGGGTCTTTCTATAAGGAGATTAGGTGATCAGGGGCGATTCGTTTCTGCCCAGTTCCAGGGTGTATCTCTCGGGAAATTGCTTCTATCGTGACAACACTTGGACCGTTCTGGAATCCCTCTGGCAGATTTTTGGCGTCTTCTTCACTTCTTCCGTTTACGAAGAGTGCAGGGTCTGTTATCCCTCATTCCCGACCCTCTCTTTCTGGTCACATTCACCCTAAATTTATTTCCTTTCTTGATTCATGGGGAGATTTTTCTTGGTATCTTCCAACGCCATCCCACGTGGTATTTCTAATTCCAAGAATATTGAGGCCCCCTTGTCTTTCTCGGAATTTTCGGAGCACCTCTTTTCTCTTTTCCTAGGAACTGAGGGGTGAGTGATTTCCCAGAAGTAGTTAGGGATCTAAGCATCTCCCCTTCGGCAAGTGTGGGCGATAGGCCATCCAAGATGGCGGCTAAAATATCCTTAAATAACGTGATTATCTAAAATGGTCATGTCTCTTGCTGGACGGATATAAAGCGTTTCATTCGTGTTTATTCCATCAAATACTGTAGGGGGGAATCTTAATGACATACTAGAGGTTCCTTCATAACAGAGCCACTCAAAATTAGAAGGTAATATGAAAATAATTCAAAATGATGATGTCATAGTTTCATGGGTGTGGGGGGGGGAGAAATAGCAATTTGTCTTGAAAGACATCGTTAAATTGAAAGAAATTGAAAAGTACAATCTATCATAAATCGTTACTTGTAAATGCTATTTCATGTAAGATAATATACAATTTTTAGAAACTTTACTTTAAAAACTTCATGTATATTAAAGCGTTCTTCGAAATATATATCAGTGTGAATTAAAACTACTTCGAAATAAGATATCAGTGTGATGAAATATTAAAGATAACAAAAATTATTTCCTACCAGATTTAACATCTGTAATAAATCAAATGCATTTGCGATTTCAATCTGAATTTCTTTTCTTCTTCAACAATGGGAATTTGATCTACATTTATACAACAAAGAAAAATTTATGAAAAAAAAAGGAAATATGTAACACCGAAGATACACCGATCTTTGCAGCATCTTTGTTCTCCTGGATTTGCATATGTAATACAACTTAGCTCCAAAAAATCAATATTTTGCATCTATTTTATCCACTTTAAAATGCTTTTTACTTCTATTCGTCATTTTGAAAATTTTTTTGCTTATTTTTCGAGTTAAAGTAATGAATAAAATATTTATGATGTGTACATCATATGAAAGAGTTTTAAGAGTTTGAAATATTTTTTTTCTTATATTGTTTAACAGACTAATTTAGTTTTCTTCGACTTTGGTAAAAAGGAGACATATTTATTGATACAATGGGAGCTTAAATTATATATGCATGTTATATAAATAATTTAATGAACATCGAGACAAGATAGAAAACAAACTGCAAAAACATGCATGATTGTTTATTTTTAATATACATATATATATATATACATACATACATACATACATATATATATATATATATATATATATATATATATATATATATATATATATATATATAAATAATATATATATATATAAATATATATATAAATTTATATATATATAAATATATATACAGTGGAATCTCGATCTATCGTTTTCCAAGGGGCCGATTGAAATGAACGATAAATGCGGGAAAACGATAGATGCGGAAACATAACAAAGCAATATGATCGTTGGGACTGGATAAAATGAACTACACATACGGAAAAACGATGGATCCGAAAACGATTGATCGAGATTCCACTGTGTATATATATATATATATATATACAGAGGCTGTTCACACATTTTTTAGACAATGTATATTGAATTCACAGAAACTAAATTACATAAAATTCTTGTGTTTTAAATGTTCTATTTGACATCCCTTATTCTGAACAATCTTTCGACACCGCAATTTCCAAGGTAATAATGCCTTTTAAAGCGTCAGAAGAGATATTCTATCCCATTCCTCCTGAACAGCTTTCTAGAGTCCTGTAAGGGTTTTGGGACGACGTTTGGTTAATGCAGATTTTAAAATTCCGAAAGCACAAAAATCCATAGGTGATACATCGGGAGATTTAGTAGGGATATCAGTGAAGGGTATGGCCTTGATACCAGTTTTTTTTCCCATTTCTTTTAGGAAATTTACAGTGGGTTTTGATGTGTGACTGCTAGCTTTGTCCTGATGGAGTCTCACAGATTGATGGCACTGTGGGTAAATCGATGGTATTTCATTTAGACAAAATGGCGATAAAATATGTTCCTTATCGTATTTGTAAGGTATACACAAGATTCGAATCACAAGAATCGAACTTTTGAGTGAATTAAAGAAGCTGCTTTAGATATGCTAATTTCGGCATACGCGCTTAGTATAAATACCACGCAGCGTCATTAATAAAAAAGGGAGGTTGTTAAGGTTGAAAAGGTGTTATCCTGCGCTAGGGCTTAGCGGGCCAGAAGTTTACATGGCAGTACTGCTGGTTTGACTTACTGTTCGTGAGTATAAAAATATATTGTTCTTGAAAGCTGTGTTTATACATTCCGTACAAGTAGTACGCATGCTTATTGCTGTAAAAGCCAATTATATGTGCAACGAATTCAATAAACATTGTTTCATGTATAAACTGGTGTGTTTCAAATTCAAATAGAGAGCCACTTCAAATTATATACACCCAGGTCTGGGTAGAAGTGAGCCAAGATTCTCTATACTGGCGCCCGAAAGATATATATACCCTGGTAGTTAGCGTTACATTTGTAACGAACAACATAATTGAAATTAAAAACTGTGTACTGTGTACTTATATTGATAAAATTGTTGCAAGTACTTATATACTATTTAAAAAATGAGTGTTGTAGAACAAAATCCTGCTGGAAATGTTCCTCGGGTAATTATGGTTCAGCATTTTGCGCCACTCGAAGCCACCTTCAATGGCGGCCCCTCAAGCCAATTCCTAAAGAAATTTGAGCATTACTTTCAGCAACGATGCACCCCAGAGGGGGATAAACTTAAAATTGCTCTAGCCGCTTTAAGAGGTAGTGCATTTCAGTGGTACACATGCATGCAAAGCAGTAATCTGATTTTTGACTATTTGTCATTCAAGCAACAGTTTCTTAGTGTTTTTCCAAAGACCTTTAATCAAAGTGAAATTGAAGCGGAAATTTATTCGCTAAGGCAACGTGAAGGTCAGTCTGCGTTAGATTTTGCTACGGAAAAGATTTCCAAGTGTGAGGAATATTTAGAAGGGGTAACGGAAGCGGTAATCTTAAAAATAGTTATCCAACGTTTGAAGCCAAGTGTCCAAGATTTTTTAGATAATCAAACAATTACAAGCAAGGTTACCCTCCTTCAAGCTTTAGCTAAATATGACAATAGGCATTTCTTCGCTACCCTTCACCGTCATTCAGGTACGAGAAGTTTTATACAGCCGCGCCAAAATTTTTCGCGAGTTTCAAACCAGCAGCGTAAGCAGTACCGCAGGCAAAATAATAGAAGCGCACGGCGTGATAATGAAATTAGTGCACTTAAAGTAAATAAAATGCAAGCACCTTACTTGCACTGGCAAGTTGATTCACATGATATGGTTCAACCTGTTGAAACTGTGTGGTCAAATGTATTATTTTGTCCGAGCAGTAATCATTATTTTGAGAATAGTGAAAGTCAGGGTATTTTTGTGGCTTATAAAGAAAGTGAGTCTAGCTGGAATAATGCGGTAATTTCAGTACAAATTTCTGAAAATAGTGCCGATACTAATGCTAGTGGTTTAGAAAATAAATTATCTGACACTTTTATTAAAGCTATACCGGATATTATTGATGCTATACCTGATATTTTAGATGATATTCACACATCTGTTAATGAAGGAAATTTAGTAGATGACGAAGTATGCGTTACGGCAGTTAGTGAATACTTATTAGTTGACGATAATAAAAATTCTTTAAACGATATTAGGAACTCGCTAGGTAATGATGATATTATTTCAAGTTCCCAGCCGAATGAGGATTGTGTAGGCCAGGTTGATAATATGGTTTTAAATAAAGTACATGAAAACCATACTGAGAGTCAGGATGAAAAGTTGACACAGAGTTATACTGTAAGTAGTTTAGCTGATGCTTCGGAAGTTAGAGACGCAGGTTGCATTAAAACGCACCAGTACGAAAAGCTTAATCTTCCTAAAACTGAAGCAGTGTTAAAGAATTTAAATGATAACGATTCTGATATCGCAAGTTTCAAAGAGACTTTTTCGTCAAAAGAGGATAAAACTAAAGTTAAGGGGGATAAAAAACGTGAAAAAGCGCCTTCAGGTTCCAGCATTAAAACTGCAAATACTGAAGTAATTAAGGCGATAAACAAGAAGTTGCATAAGCACCAATACCAAAAACAGAGTCAGTTTGTTGAAAAACATGACACAAGTAGAGAGATAAAGCCAGTAACTAAACACGTTGGTGCGGCGTATAAATTTGACAAAATAGAATCTGCATTAAAATCTAATACCGATACAAGCAAAAGTTCGAAGAAAGGTAAAGTGTGCACTACAAAAACTCCATCAAAGGATGAATGCGTCGCTGATAAGGTACACAAGGTTATCAAAAGGAAGAATGACAATTTTAAAGTTCCTTTGCATAAGTACAGGAAACGGAAGATTTCTGCCGCCCAGCAAGGTTGGCCTCCTCCCAAGAGACCTCCTGTCCATCGTCAAGCCGGACCAGCGCCTCGGGACCCACGACCTGCTGCACTAAGGATGCCCACACGGTCAACGAACCCCTTTACTAGGACTGCGACCATCAAGAGAGGTTCCACGGATTGGACAGACTGGTGCAAGGAAGTTGCTGCATTCATGAGGAACAAGTCTTGTATCAATTCTCTTATTCTAACTCCCACCCTTTAATAAAACCGAACCAAATTAGTTTGAAGTTCCCCATTGTATATACTGTGTAAACATTTTGAGGGGAAGGGGTGATCCACTGAAAAAAAAATACGGCATACTGTTGTTTTATAAATTTTTGAAGGGGACATGTAGTGACTAGGAAAGAAATACATACTGCACAATATACCAATTAACCACTAATGTCCTAACTTCACAAATCATGACACATGTGCATTATAAATTGGGGGAGAGCAGATACAAACAGTCAAGAAATGTCATGCTGTGCAATTGTGTTGACAATTTTAACTAAAATAAGTTTTTTAGGGCGCAGTTGGCCAGCCCAGTATCCGCAACTCTGCAAATCCACTGTGTGATGGTGTCACCTGGACCCTTCGGGGTTAGTTTTGTAAAATGGTAGTGGCGTTTTTCCCCCACACAACGTGTGGAAGGTTTTTTTGACTTTGCCACCCATTATGTCAAAAGTCAGACCAGCACGCGTTTTCAATTAGTTAACTGAAGCCGTTCAGACCTCAGTTACCTAATTTTTTTTCGAGGGAGGCCAGTGTAAGGTATACACAAGATTCGATTCACAAGAATCGAACTTTTGAGTGAATTAAAGAAGCTGCTTTAGATATGCTAATTTCGGCATACGCGCTTAGTATAAATACCACGCAGCGTCATTAATAAAAAAGGGAGGTTGTTAAGGTTGAAAAGGTGTTATCCTGCGCTAGGGCTTAGCGGGCCAGAAGTTTACATGGCAGTACTGCTGGTTTGACTTACTGTTCGTGAGTATAAAAATATATTGTTCTTGAAAGCTGTGTTTATACATTCCGTACAAGTAGTACGCATGCTTATTGCTGTAAAAGCCAGTTATATGTGCAACGAATTCAATAAACATTGTTTCATGTATAAACTGTGTTTGCTTCAAATTCAAATAGAGTGCCACTTCAAATTATATACACCCAAGTCTGGGTAGAAGTGAGCATAGATACTCTATATATTTGAAGTTAATCTTGACATTTTTTCCACTCTCTTTGTTTTTAACTTGCTATTATAAGAAAAACCAGCAACAATCATGAATCCCTTGGAAAAACTTTCTTTCGATTCTTTGAACCATGTACTGAAATTTTTTTCTCCCCTTTTATGATAATAAATGGCTCTTTTTTTGTTGCAATCATTTAAATACACCCATGATTCATCTATTGTGACAATTGTTTTCCATTTTTCTTTGGATAAGTGTTTCTCATATAGAATTCTGCAGCGTGCCCTGTGTTCAGAGATATGATTTGGAAGAAGACGATGCACATTGCGTTTTTTCGCTTTCTTAAGATTTAAATCAACGTTTATCATTTTGTTCCAGTGGACACCGAGCATTTTAATGATTTTGCAACTGTCCTTTGACTAGGGGGATTTTCTTTTAACATTAAACAATGTACCTTTGCAATAGTCGAAGATGTCCGTTTTTTCCTTGGATACTTGTTTGGAATTTTTGTCCCTCTTGAGGCTCCAGTTTGATGTTTTTTTTCCTTTCTTGTTGACGATACGACTTGTTTATCGACGCTTTAGATATCACAAAACCATGATTCTCACATCGTTTTTGGATAACTGAGTATGCATATTTCTCTTTGGAAAAATTTCTCTTCGCATAAATGTAGCCTTCGAACCACTGCTTTGTTAAAAACGCCATTTTGAATAAAAACAAAACTTTCAAGCCGCAGACGATAATTTTGACTTTTTAAAACATAGTACAATTGCAATTATTTATTTTGCAGCAAACGATTTTTTATTACCGCTTACCAAAATCGTCTAAAAAATGTGCGAACAGCCTCTGTATATATATATATATATATATATATATATATATATATATATATATATATATATATATATGCATATATATATATATGCATATTTTTGCATATGAAGGTATATTATGCTAAAATAAATTGAGAGAAAAAAAAATATTTTAATTAAACTAAAAACCTTAAAAAGAAGATATATACCCCGTAAATTTGTTCTTGCACTATTATAGAAGTATTATATAAGTATAATAAAAGAGACAGTAGTATTTAAAAGCAATAGAGACTGCGATATTTTATGTACGAAAGGTAGGTTTATACTTGCAGGGATCGCCATATAAGTCTTTATTACATCCTCTCTCACACTATATTTTCTTCAAACCATCTTGAAACATCAACAGGCAACATAAATACTAATGTTTTGAACTGCATTTTGCTTTCCGTTTCAATCAATTTCATTTCGGTTTGACGACCATTTAGCCAAAAATTTGGGCAAAACATTTTCCTTTAATATGTATATTTAAATTTGGTAATTTCATCATTTAAGTAATAATAGTTTGATCAATCAAATGTCAAATTATTAAAAGTTAAATTAAAAAATAGAAAATTTTAAAAATGCCCCCACTCTTATATTTGTGGATGCATAGAAGGATAAATAAGGCAAAGATAGTTAGTTTGGATTTGATGTTATTTCATTTATCTATTCTGTTTTAATTTTTTTTTTGAGGGGGGGGGGGGTAACGTTTAACTTTGAGAATAGTTAACATCGCTAAACGAGCTTAATGATAAGAAAGTACTGATTTTATCACATATTGAATTAAATGTTGTTTTGGAAATGAGTTCTACTCGTATGTACATTAGGGTGGAACGAAAAAAACTTTTTTTTGAATTTCAATATGCTCTAGTTTTCAAAAGTTGCCTTTTAACAAAATAAAGCCGGAAATTAAATATTACAGTAATTGGTGCATGTTTTCAGTTCGCGCAAGAAGGGCAAACTTTTGGTTTTTATTAAATTTTTGACAAATTTCGCAATTATTTTGAAACTGAATACACTTGTAGTACAAAAAAGTAGCAAAATATGTAATTTAAACATTCCTTTTAGTCAGGAGACCTGCTAAACTGATTATATAATACGTTTTACTTTATAAAAATAGTACACATAAAGGCACATAAGGACGAAGCACTTAAAAGACAATCGGACATCACGGTGGAACGAAATTTGTTTTTCTTAATTTCAATATGCTCTAGTTTCCAAAAGGTGTCTTTTAAAATTAAAATTAAGAATATAAAATCTTTTTGCTCTACTAAATTATTTTTAAGTGCTGCAAAGGGGTTTCAAAATGGATATTTTTTATGAAAAAGTGATTATATTTGTATTTTTTGCTAATTTCTTTTATAGTATATTAAAATAAGGTATATTTTCTGTAAAGACAATATTCAAAATAGGATATTTTGACAGAAAACTTGCATATTGTAAGTATTTCTAATTTTTAGATGCCATAACAGAACAACTGATTTTGTGGAATTTCGTGATTTTCATCATATTAATTTTACAGTAGCATATTCTTATAATACACATTGGAATGAAAGAAAAACAATTTTTAATTGACGGACCTTAGTTAAAATAAACAAATCACACTTATTTTTGAAAATATTAATGTAATGTCTATAAAGGCAAAGCGTTATTTTGAAAAAAATATTCA
Organism: Dolomedes plantarius; assembly: GCA_907164885.2. Classification (NCBI taxonomy): domain Eukaryota; kingdom Metazoa; phylum Arthropoda; class Arachnida; order Araneae; family Dolomedidae; genus Dolomedes; species Dolomedes plantarius. The sequence continues at coordinate 101,709,824 of OU015494.1, read as the reverse complement.
TGATTTTCAAAAGTCCATACTAATCACACATGGTTTCCATTACTTATTTCACTGACACATTGAATTGTTTTATTGTTTCAAATTTTGGCATTATCTTTTGAGAATGTATTTTTGCTTTTATCAATGCATCTCTTGCAGAAGTACCATGAACGGACAAGGATGACCCGGTAACTAATTTAACAATCCTTTCTACTACTTGTGTGTGACATGGAATGTTGTTGAAGTCAATAATTTAAATTAACTGCCCCTATGTCGCCTATTTTGTTTCCTAGATGGAAAAACTAAAGGTTCAAATGAATTTGGAGGAGAAATAGGTAAACAACTAGAAAACTGCTATGAACTTCCAGTGATTGACTTTTCACCTATTGAAAATAACATTCCATTACTAGAAATTAAGGATGATTTAAGTGTGGACCCAAAATATTTGTTAGAAATGTATAATGCAATCTCTGTTGGAAAGTGCTCTTCTGATTTGTCCATGAGAAAACCAGGAAAATTTTGTCATTCACGATGGCGTACATTAGCAAACCGAATACTTGGCTTGTATGTGGGAATAGAATGTCCTTCAAAAATTCTCCGAATACTGATTGAGTGCGTTTTGAAAGTTTATGCACCAATTTGGTTTAACATAAAGCTGAAACCATCTTGTATCCATGGATAGAAGCACTTGTGGAAACTTCTAAGATATTCTCGTTACCTCAATCATACTCTTAAAATTGTAATTGTACCTGTCATTCACAGAAAGGCATACTTTGCAGCTTCTGAAAATCTCCTCCTTTGTATGATATTAGACGATAGCAGTTATGTAAGAGAGCTTGGATTACGCCGGATTCTAAAAGCAAGGTCGGAAAATGAAGGAGGCATCAGAAAGAATTTAGTTCCACGTATAAACTTTGATGCCAAGGATTATATTGATATGGTTGAATGGAATGATGTTAAAGTAACAGAACCTCCTATGACGTGGCATGTTTCTAATGACAAACTAAAACAGTTTGTAAAGGAAGCAAAATAATCTGATCACGAAAAACAAATTATTGCCTTCAAAAACATTCCATGTCACACACAATTAGTAGAAATGATTGTTAAATTATTTACCGGGCCATCCTCGTCCGTTCATGGTACTTCTGCAAGAGATGCATTGATAAAAACAAAAATACATTCTCAAAAGATAATGCCAAAATTTGAAACAATAAAACAGTTCAATGTGTCAGTGAAATAAGTAATGGAAACCATGTGTGATTACTATGGACTTTTGAAAAGCATGAATATTTTTTTAAAAAATAACGCTTTGCCTTTATAGACATTACATTAATATTTTTCAAAATAAGCGTGATTTGTTTATTTTAACTAAGGTCTGTCAGTTAAAAATTGTTTTTCTTTTATTCCAATGTGTATTATAAGAATATGCTACAGTAAAATTAATATGATGAAAATCACGAAATTCCACAAAATCAGTTGTTCTGTTATGGCATCTAAAAATTAGAAATACTTACAATATGCAAGTTTTCTATCAAAATATCGTATTTTGAATATTGTATTTACAGAAAATATACATTATTTTACTATACTATAAGAGAAATTAACAAAAAATACAAAAATCATCACTTTTTCATAAAAATATCCATTTCGAAACCCCTTTGCGGCACTTGAAAATATTTTAGTAGACCAAAAAGATTTTACATTCTTAACTTTAATTTTAAAACACAACTTTTGAAAACTGGAACATATTTAAATTCAGAAAAAAAATTTTTTCGTTCCACCGTGATGTCCGAGTATCTTTTAAGTGCCTCGTCCTTAAGTGCTATTATGTGTACTATTTTTATGAAGTAAAACGTATTATATAATCAGTTTAGCAGATCTCTTGACTAAAAGGAATGCTTAAATTACATATTTAGCTACTTTTTTGTACTACAAGTGTATTCAATTTCAAAATAATTGCAAAATTTGTCAAAAATTTAATAAAAACCAAAAGTTTGCCCTTCTTGTGCGACTGAAAACATGTACCAATTACGCTAATATTTAATTTCCGTCTTTAATTTGTTAAAAGGCAACTTTTGAAAACTAGAACATATTGAAATTCAAAAAAAAGTTTTTTTCGTTCCACCCTAATGTACATTCGGAGGGACTTGTTATGAATTACCCGTATTTCCTTTATAATTAACCTATATATATATTTATATATATATATATATATATATATATATATATATATGTAATAGCACGGGTGCGGGCCGACGATTGAAGGGCTGAGTGGCGTAGTTTTGATTATGGTTCATCTTGCTTCATCTAATTTAGAGTAAAATGGATGACTTGTCGCCCGGCCGTGCATCACAAATGTTTAAATCCATTCCCGCATTTCATCTCAACCCTCGGACACACAAATCATAACATAACTTTATCGAACTACATTTTTATTGAGATCACCGACCGCTCCACCGGTATGAATGCAACAAGAGAAAGTACAGGAATTCGTCCTACTTCCGGATGTCAAGTCTTATATAAACTTCAGTCCATCACGTGATTAAAGCATGTGTCTTAATAGTTGATTGGTTTAAAGTTGTCGTTGATGTGCAGAACTGATTTAAATTTGTACTGACGCCGCGCAGCGTACCTTTACTTAAAAAAGACAGCCATCTTTAATGATATTTCCTAAGGCTGTAATAATGGAATTTAACGCGAGTGCCCAAAGGGAATTAAATAACTTAAGGGATTAAAAAAGGGGTATGTTATTTTGAATAGTAAAGGGATGAATTAATAGTTTTTAAATGTTAAGAGTGTCGAATTAAGAAATTACTAGTTTTTTTAATATTATATATATATATATATATATATATATATATATATATATATATATATATATATATATTTCACTTAAGCAAAACTCTTTAAATCGATTCAATTTTAAATGTTGGTAGATGTTTTTTGAAACACGTTCATTCTTGTAGATAATCCATATAATCTGCCTTCTTTCTTAAATATTGTTAATCATATTGCTCCGCAAATCCAGTTTACATTTGGAGTTGAGGTTACAACAAAGTTCCCTTCTCGATATTCTGGTTTCTAAATCGGACTCTAGTTTTAATACTTCCTTATATATATAAAAAAAAAACTTTTATGTCTCTACGCATCCTCATACCTATTTTAATCACCGAGAGAGTCAAAAACCTACTGCTTGTAACTCTTACGTTTACCAATCCGTAGATATATGTTAGCACCCCATACATTTTGTTGTAGAAATCATCTTTCTTAAATCTGTGTCTATCAGCAGAGGATTTAACTCTCCTAAGGTCATTGATAAAGGTAAAATAATTTAGTTTTGCCCCAACTGAGTCTACTCTCTGACCCTTTATTAAGTTTCAATGCTGTGATAGGTGACTAATCCTCCCATTACACTCACCCCTGTGTATTAAATTAAGAAAAGTCCTATAAAGTTGCATTTAAACCCATGAAACCCCGAATACCTGTTTCATAAGAGAAAGTTTTTATAACATACCTGCCTGGAATTGAAATTCATCATAGGTTTAAAAGTCAAGGATTATCCAGATTCACAATAGAAAAACACTTCTAGGAATTAAGGCATCAATTTAAATTTTCTCATGCAAAAATTTATCTCCATACTAACATGTTAAGGATATTTAAATAAGACTATCTAGAAAACTTTGGTATCTATACCACGTCAATTTTTTTTGACAGTGACTTATGTACGTTATCTTTATCTGCTACCTGAAAAATTTGCCCATGTTAATGAGCCTTTGTATTTACCTATTTTCTGCTATTATCTGATAATTTAATATTTTTTACTTCATCTTTTAAACTCTACTTTTGGACCTTTTTCGTAAATTTTTGCTTCATTTGTTTGCTTCATTAACCTATTAATGCCTATTGGTACGAAAACATACCAGCTTAAGAATAGTTATTTTTTTCTGCACTAAATGTGTCTAGTTGTCCAATATTGTTCATGTGCTTCAAGAATAGTTCACTGATAGCGGTAAAAATAGATTTTCTGCCATTTACTCTCAAGTTCTTGTTGTTATTTGACATAATGCTCAGGTGAAAGCGTCGTGAAACAAGATGCTTCTGGCATCACATAGAAAATAGTAAGTTTAGAGTTTTGGATTTATCTCAAAATTATATATTGACTATTAATCACTGTTATAAAAGTGTATTTTATAAATTCATGCCACTCGAAAGTCATGTTTTGCTTTGTAGTATAAAATATAAAAACTTATACATCGTTGGTACGAAACCGTACCAACCTGCTAATGTATAGTCAAGTTTGAATTAAAATCCAAAGTCTTTCAATTTTGAATTAGAATTTTTTTAATAATACTTTGACTTTAAATAATTGTTATAATAGTGTATTTTATAAATTGTTGCCCCTTGAAAGTCATGCTTTTATGTTGTTGGTATAAAATATTGAGTGTAGATGAGTCTATAATTCCATATTTCGGGCACCACGGACTAAAAGAATTCATAAGAGGTAAGCCAATACATTTTGGCTTCAAAATTTGGACTTTGCGTTCTTCCAATGGTCTTTTATTGCATGCTGAACCTTATTGTGGAGCATCTACAAAATTACTAAAATCTGATTTAGGCCAAGGTGCCGATGTTGTTCTTGGGTTACTAGACAGATGCGAGATCCCACCTGGGACATATGTAGTCATGGACAATTTATTTACTAGCATTCCCTTGCTGAAAGAGCTATCGAAAAGAGGCATAGCAGGAACCGGGACATTGAGATAAAACAGGTTCAAAAATGCTATTTTTATCATCCAAAGAAATCTTGAAAAAGTCGGCTAGGGGGACATATATATATATATATATATATATATATATATATATATATCATGAAGATATCAGTATCGTCAAATGGAATGACAATAAAGTTGTTACTGTTGCAAGTAACAAAGTTTCCACATACCCTATTGCATCTGCTACTCGATGGAGTGCAGCAGAAAAAAAGAAAAGTAATGTTTCCATGCCACAACAGCTAAAAATTTATAATAAGTATATGGGTGGTGTCAACCTTGTTGATCAAGCTGTGTCAAATTATCGAGTAGGAATTCGTTCTAAAAAGTGGTGGTGGCCATTTTTTTCGTTTGTACTTAGTGCCAGTGTTATAAATGGATGGAAATTGTATAAAATGAAAAATGATATTCATGAAATCCCACTTCTTGAGTTCGTACGACAATGCGCACAGGAACTGTTAGGCACTTATGGAACATTATCTAGAGGGTCAGGTAAGCCAATTTCCTTTATGCATAAAGCGACCTCACAAATAAGATTTGACAAGAATAGTCACTGGTGAATCAGATCAGATCAAGAACATGTCCGTTTTAAGAACTGTTCCGGTACAAGCAGCTAGAAGTGCGAAAAGTGTAATGTGCCACTGCATCCTCACTGCCATAAAACCTATCATGTTTGCACTCAATAGGCATTTTATTGTTTTATTCTGTCAGAAAAACATCTAACGTGCTTTTCATTTAATTGTGGTATTCCCGACTTTGTTATTATTTTCATTAATAAATAAATTTTATATTAGCTTTTATTCTCGATGTGTACTACACACATACGCCGATTGGTACGAAAACGTATCAATAAAAAAAACATAGTTAAAGTGCAACTAAAAATATAATTTTAGTATAATACACATTAATAGACTAAAAACATACAAATATGAGAGAAGTAACAGAAATGGTTAAAGAAAACGAAGTCGGCATTAATGGGTTAACGGGTGTGTCCCTTGCGTTCCCCCTGGTTCCTCTTACAAATGTCTTCCTTTTCATTTGTCCGTTTCTGTCGACACCTCCCAAGACATGGCTCCGGAATTGTATGCTGTTTACCATACTCATAACAAAGAGCTTGGAGATCTTCGCATTTTTGTCCTTTTCTGAGAGACAATCATGCTTAATTGCTCTCGGATAGTAAAAATTTATTTGAAATTAATCGTCCCTCTTATATTTTATTGGGGATTCCAAGAAACTGTGTTTTTCTGCCAAGCGTTTTTCACCAGTTTCATGTAAGTAGTCTTTTTTAAAGTAAGTAGTCATATTTACAGTTAATTTTTCGCACCAACATGAATAGCATATAGGGAAATAAACTAAGCCTAGATGATATTCGTATCTCGAATTAAAATGGCAACCTCATCCCAAATCATATGACCCATGTATCTATTCTTCCCATCTACCCATATACCCATCTTTCTGTCGCGTACTAGATCGTCAAAAATACGATGAAATAATGTACATCCGATTACAGTTAACTATATGAGAAAGATTGGATAAATGATAGAGACTTTATAAAAAAAATAAACGTTATTAAGGGTACGACGTTTAAACCAATAAGAAATAAATTACCTTTAGAAGGACCTGGATCCAACATTAGAGATTAAAGTGAAAATCAAGGAGAAATATTTCCCAGCGATATACAAATGTAGAAGAAAAGAAGAAAGGAGCGTAAGATACCGATGTTATAGTAAATTACCGCTGGAATCTTTAGTTGGATGTCGCCAAAGATATTACTCAAGATGTTTCTAAAAAAAAGCATTTTTTTTCTTTTTGGGATGCATCTTTTAGCTCCTTATCAATTTCCAGGCGCATGAGTTTAAATAAACTAATTGTTAATCATGCTGCGTTATGTTTTATTAGCATGCAATGTTGATTTCTTTCTTCTTCCAAAATTATAAAAAAAATAGATCATGTGATTGAAAACCTGAATTCTGAAGAACCATCTAATGAATCTACATCAAATAATGATATATCATATTTCCGAAATCACCTGATAGCGTAAAATCGGGGCCTTTTTTGGAACCATGTATGAGAATATATCTAAGAATGTTTTTAGCGTTTGAAGGCGGAAATTGACACGTAACGTAACTTGTAATCTACTGCTCATGTCGAACATTACATTACAAGTGCATGCATATTTCTTCTCAAATGCTCAGCTCAAAAGGTGCTCCACTTCAGCCAGTTCAGCGTGACCTTGTAATGTAACGATCAAAGAGATTCGCGAAAAGACCGACAGTTTAGTGAAGCACGATTTCTCGAGTTGAGCGGTTCGGCTTGTCGCTCACTTTCAGGTACTGTCTACCGAATGCACGTGTTACATTATATTACACTACGACGTTTTGTTACAAGTCAATCGCTGCCTTTATACATCAAAATATATGTTGAACTGTGTAACATATCTCTCTCTATGTCGTAAGAGTCTAGCAGACCCCTCAGTTTTAGAGCCCTTGGTGTTTGTAAATGGGAAATTGGAGGAAAACAGTCTGTTCTGTAAAGGGGAAATGAAGGAACGGATACAGTCTATTTTGGAGAAACGATGTTGAAGCGAATAGAATAATGGAGGCGATTAACGGCACAAGTCTCTATTGAGAGATGACGAAGATGATACCAATCAGTCTTATAGCAGTTGAGACATCATTCTGTTGTGCTTCTTTTGTTGGTAACTACTATCTGTAGTGAGGTATTGTTGGAAACTATGGATGTAGAACCTGGGCATTTATATACACGGCTGACTGCTTAAGAATTGTCCCAAGACATCAGGAGATGTACAATGCTGCAGAAAAATTCTTTAAGGCACGAAATACTACGGCGGCAGGAGTCCCCTAGTTCGGGAGGCTGGAAAGTGGTGTCGATTTCCGAATCGTATAACAACAACCTTCAGGTAATCACTGTCAACGTTAGCATGAAAGGTTGAAGTAGCTGGTAATCAAGAAATCTTCCAAAAACATTTAAAATTAAAAAAAAGGTTTATTTTCTGACCCAATCTTGGGTAACATAAAAGGATATTTACATGTGCAAGGAAGCTCGGTACTACATAAGCTGCAGCGAAATACAGAATGAACGCATTGGTGTAAAGTCTGAAGATTATATCTAACATGGCATCATTAACATATAGAAAGATAGCCACCCCCCGATTCAGAATTGGCAGGGCCAAAACTGATGGGGTGCTTACACGTAAAAATATAAGAGACAACTCTCCCTTAGGAAACAAAAATGGCTCTCTCCTTTTTTTTCTCATCGCTGGACTAGTAAGTGCAAACACGGAAAGCGAGGTTTACCATAGCGAAAAATCCGCCAATTCAACAAAGAGTGGACCACCCGTCCAAGGTGTACGCTATATTACCTCAGCACGGAGGAAAATAGACAGTAATAACAACGCGAGCGCTTGATGGCTAAAAAAAGGAACCCGGCAATCCGATACCTCCCCAAGAGGAGAGCATTCGAGCGCGCCGCAAAAATTGAGGCCCGTGAATGGTTTAGACCCGATATTACGAACTTTGCGCCTCTGCTCGATTGGTCGAACCAGGGGAGAAATACCTTACGTGGAAAGCGCTTTCTCGCCAAGCTCACGCCAAGTTCATTCGTGGGAAAATCTTTCGAACAAGGGGAGGGCGAGGGACGCAACTTTTATCACTACTTTAAACCGATTTTATGGTCCAATTTAGGGGGCAAACGTAAAACGGCATGACGTGGACAAAGGGTAGTTGGATATTCACAAGAAACACTCTGCAATTACCAGTCATAAAATGTGCATTTTAGACAAACTTAACAAGGGAATCCGGAGACTAACACCTGGCTAAGCAATTTACAGTATAAGCTTTTACGGTTTAAGAGAAATGGGCAACGGCTAAATTCTCAAGAACACACACGTCGAGGGAACGGTATAGAAATTACACTATTTTATTTTATGGAACAACTATTCAGAATTAGAGATTTTATCTTAATTTAGCGTGCGTTATTAGCTCAACCAAATTAATTATTTATGGAACGTATTCCTCGTTACAGTATTAATACATTAAGTTATGTATTTAGATTCATCTATACAATAACTATACAGTTTGATTGAAATTGAACTTATTAGCTTGAACTTATAATATAAAGGAAATTATTAAATATAAAGTATTAAATAAAGCTATAACACCCTATTAGCCAATATTAAGTTATTGATATAGCAGAGAGTCAAGAGCAGAGAGTAAGTCAAGAGCAGAAGCGCATAAACAGTTTTGCAAGTTTGCAATCCAATATTCTCAAAATGTTCTGTTTTCACCAAAATTAGTCTACATAGTACGTACTTTAATGATGCATTAGCACTGCTAGTTTCTAGTATCACAGGCGAGATTTAAAAAATGATATTCTATAGAATCCCTTTAAAAATAAAAATTTCAAATCAAGCGTCGAACTACAGCTATCAGAAAGGTGGATCGAACATGCATCGTTATTAAATAAGGTCCTTTCAGAAAGCGTAAGAAAAATATATTTTCTAAGAATTTGCTTCGACTGCCAAAACCCTAATAAAAGACTCTGAGACTACATCGTTATCAGAAATGTCGATGAAAAATATTCCTTCAATTCGTACTTATGTACTTACCGTATATCTCATGAACTTGAGAGCAACGTAAATTGCGTTTGGAAAATTAAAGCATTCGCTGTTATCAACTTCCTACTTACACGAAAAAGACCATACTTGGGAACTCATGTCCAAGGAAAACAATTTACATAAAAACGTAACGATGTCATTGTCGGTTCTACCCAACCAATTTTTCTTTATCATAAAAATTTAATCAATATATATTTCTTTCATATGTGCTGCTACAAAATATAACAGAGATTAACAGTTGTTTATAATGTGAATTGAATAAAGAGATTTAACCATAAAACGTGTCTTTTTTATCATATTTCATATTGAACATGAACTAAAAAAATTTTAGCAAATACCAAAGAAGGGGGAAAATACCAATCACTATTAATAGTAAATTTTGTTGACAGCAGAGCTAGAAACAAGAACGAATTGATTTGGGGTTTTCTGTCGACAGATACTGACAAAGTTAATTTCGTGTTTTCCACAATGAAACGTAACGATTTCATTGTCGGTTCTACCCAACCAATTTTTCTTTATCATGTTAAGCGGATTATTATTCCATTATAAGCTTTACATGCAAAACTATTGCGCAAAACTGAAATTCTAGGGCAGCTAATGGAACTTGGATACTCATTCTATCACTAAAATAAATAGCTATGCATTTAATATGTTTAAAAATAACCACACATATATCAACCCCGTTCATGTACTATATAAAACTGAACTTTGAAATATGTGGTGTTTCAGTTTCCGAATATTTATTTTATTGCTTAGTGATATTACTGAAGGTAACTAACCATGAATTCCACCTGTGGAAGATAATCCTTGGATTAAGAAGAATAAATGTACCGCAGAATATATTTATTTTTATTACATTCAAGGTCTGGTATTCTTGTATATACTTGTACATTACGAAGACACAGGAAATTTCATGTGAAATTGAACTGTATCGCTTCCTTGGCATATGGATGGATTTTTTTAGATAGTATAAATTTAATTCCCCTTCACCCAGGAGCAAAATTCCTAAACAGTTACTTTTTCATTGTATACAGAGCAAGCTACTTTATTTATTTATTTTTTTTTGCTTCCCTTTTACACTCAAACATCGACTAGCATGAAAGTTGATAGTTTAGTGTATGGATCAAAACATGTTTTGAAACGCTCTGTTATAGGAATTCCTTACTGTAAAGGAGATTTGAAGCACGGAGTCGCAGTTCATGCTGGCAAAAAGGAACGACACCATTATTTATCACGAAGGAAAATTGTTCAAGAGCACTATTTCTGTATAAGAGAAGTGGCACGGCACTATCTCTATATTGAAGAAAAATTACCTGTCGGAAAATGTTCGTGGGATCAAATTTATGTAGTTCAATCAGCACAATCAGTCCATGTAGGAGAACTCGATGCCGGACTATTCGTAAGGCGAAAATATGGCCGAAAGTAGATGCTGAAGAAATTACTGATGAACCCAGTCAAGAAACGTGGATAGTTCGCGGAGAAAGGAATAAAAAAATACTGTTTGATGATAATTACCGAGTCTCAGACCTCTGCCATCTCGAATACAACAGGAACAGGTAAAGTACCCTCGGTACTGTGAAGGATGCCATAAACTGTGATACAGGATCTTGATGCCTGATGAGCTTCAGTTCATATGTTAGCCGATAACGTAATAATACAGTGGTAGGTTCAAAGTGTAGCCAAAATAACAGAGAAATCCATCGTCTACTGCAATCAGGGAATAATATCAAATGAAGAATAAAACGAGAATGAGCCAAGTATTAAGTCGATATAAATTATTTATTGAAGTTATTTAAATACTATGTAGTACAATACTACACAAACAATTACTTTACTTCTATATTGAAGTTGTCATCTCAAGATTTCATCGTTAGTTGCAAGGCACAAAATGACCATTATGGTTTATAAAAAAAAATACATATAAATGGTATAGCCTCCTCACAGAATTAGGCAAAAAGCCACATTCTGGAGGGGCTTCTAAAAGGTACGACCTATATATCTAGAAGAAAAAAAATCGTGATCTCTCTATATTCAAGTTCTTCTCAGACAGGAGTAGAGGGAGCGAGGGTCACAAGAAAGTTGTGTGTCAAGATGCCAAGCGCTGTAGCGTACCTAGTGTGAAGGCAGGACGCGCATTAAGTTAAATGGGTGATAACAGGCGAAAAGTTGCAACCATCTGCCTATGACGTAACGGCGCGGCAGATTTGAAAAGCAGTGATTGTCTAAGCAAGTGAGACCTGGCGAATTTTGAAATTCACTAAAGCGGTTTTCTCAGAAGCTGCACTGATCCAATTAACGGCACTTCCTTTGCGGGCTTGTGAAACAGCGCCCTTTATGGAAATAATTGACACGCGTCGCCTTGACCGCCGCGTAAATGACAAACTGCTTTCGAATGGGATTTCGCATATGGCACGTTGCTTGTTAGCCATTCCACAGGAAACCGTAATTTAAAAAGATCATGGCAAAGAGAACCATAATGGTTTCTTCAACAATATCGAGCAGATTCTATTTACGCACAGATGTGCATGAATGAGCAAATATGTCGTTATGGAAGACCACCCGGAATTCAAAGCAAGGACTTTGAAACACACCTGTTAACGTAAAATATTGCTTGACAAAGTGACTGAATTAAAGTATTTCCTGATATTAAATAAATTCTAGATTAAACTGTGGCAAAATTAGCACACATTAACTGTAGCGTTAAATTCCACGCTTCTTTTACATCTATTTTTTCTTGCATATACACATATATAAGCAAAAGAAAATATAGAGGATCAAAAAGTTTCATTAAAAATTTGGTAACGTCTTAGCATTAATACATTTTTTCACAAACACTGCAGCAAAAATTTCAAATTACTTTACTTTTTCTTAACTTTTTCTTCCAGATTTGTGCTCCTGTGAGATAAATCAATTTATTTATACTTTATTAACATCTGTTGTTTGTTGGTAGCATATATTTTTAACCTACTGTTTAAACATATTATTTTCTTTATGATTATATATTTCTTTTGTCATATTTGTATGATTTCTATTTTTCTTATGTATAGAGTCTGAAATCCTTTCCTAATTAGTTAGGACAGAACAGGCATTAATAAAATCTTTCTGTGGTCGATTATAGTATTCTAAAGTGTTTCGTGTATCTTCATATGTCAAACGAAGATAGCAAATATATATGTTGTAAATTTACCACTACTTGCAGATTACTATAGTGTTAAAAAGATAGTTGAATATTGTAAAACAATTAACAGGTATCCCTAACCTTATAACAAAGAGAAAAAAAATCTTTCTGCAAATATTCGTTTACTACGTACATTAGCTTGAATGACAATGAAAATTAGTAAGCACCTTTACATTTATTAAAGGCCTCTAAATAAAATACACTCCGTCACAAAAAATATATGCACCCAGATGAAATCGTACAATTTACTATCATGAAACTTGGCAGGAATGTAGTATTGTAAGAGATATGCAAATGATTAAAATTTCGACGCCAATGAGACAAGGATAAGTGCGCTATGCGCATATGAGATGCACAGCTGGGAGAGTTTAAAAGGATGATTGCTCGTGCTATAAGGTTATTCAAACAAATTTGTCGACTTGGATGGACGGTATTGTGACTAGAGATGCTCCTGAGACGTAACCGACGACAGTACGAATAATTGTCGAACTTAGAGAAGGGGCGTATAGTAGACCTCAGAGAAGCAAGTTGGTCGAACAGGCGTATCGGCCGCCACCTCGGTCGGAGCGATAGGGTAGTTTCTAAGTGTTGGCAACAATGGATCATGGAAGGGATAATCTACCGTCGAGAGGGTCAGGGCGTTCCAGGAACACAAATGCGCGCAAGGATCGAGCAATCATAAGAGCGGCCACGTCTGCACCAAAAACGTCGTAAAATGGGTTCGACGCCATTTACCACCTTCAAGATATCCGGTGGTATCAAGGGAAACCTTTCGGAGACGACTGACCGACGCACGTATAAGGAGCCGACGTCCATTAAGACGCCTACCACTGACAACACATAATAGGCAGTGTCGTTTGGATTTTTCCGACCTCGGGCAAGCTGGAGTGTGACCGACTGGAGGCGTATGACATTCAGCGATGAATTCCGATTTATTTTCAATGCTGATGACCTTCGTATACGCTTGTGGAGGCGGCCAAGCCACCGTTCTGATCCGGCATTTGTTGTTGAGAGGCATATGGCGATTACACAATGTGTGACAGTGTGGGGAGCGATTTGTTAGGACACACGATCACCTCTAGTCGTCCTTCAACCCACTTTGATGGCACGCAGTTACGTGTAAGATATTTTAACGCCAATTGTAATGCCTATGCTATCAAGTCGCCAAGATGCCATTTATCAGCAAGAAAACGCTCGTCCACATACTGAGCGAATCTCTCAACAATGTCTTCAAGGATATGACGTACTCCTGTGGCCTACCAGGTCACCAGACCTCTCGCCTATAGAGCACGTCTGGGACGTGCTTGGAATGCAACTGCAGCCGTCCCGGAATACTGGTGAATTAGCAGCCCAGTTGGAAAGATTATGGCATGATCTTCCGCAGGAGGTCATACGTGACATCATTGATTCGATGCTACGTTGGCATGGAATGTTTCGGCATGTATAGCTGCCAGAGGTGGATTTACTACTTACTGATTTGTAACCTTTTTCATGCCATGTCTTCTTAATAAAACGGTCTTCTGAATTTGTAATCATTTGCTTATCTCCTCATAGACTACATACATGTTAAGTTCCGTGATAGTAGCTCGGTTTCTTCTGGGTGCATATATTTTTTTGTGACAGAGTGTATATCAATATCACCTGCGAACACTAAAAGGGCTTTTATATATATATATATATATATATATATATATATATATATATATATATATATATATATATATATATATATATATATATATACAAAACAGTTCAGTAACTGATTGACTGACTGACAGATAACGCACAGATCAAACCGATGGACCTAAAGGGCTGAAATTTTTTATGGCAATTTTTGTTATAGTGTAGGGGTGCACTAAGAAATATTTTCGAAAAATTGTTCTTTGATTTTTTTAAATTAAATTTTTAAACTGTTTTTGTAACTTTTTTTAAAGTTTGCATTTAAAATAATAATTTGAGGGTTAAAAAATTTAAATCATGAGACAGATCATAAAAATTCCTTTAAAATGAAATCTTTTTCGAATATTTGAATTTATTTTCTTACGGTGAATTGTTAAATATAATTTTTTAGAATTTAATTTATTAAATGCTGATCACGTGGTTTCTTTTCTTTTTGAGGTACTTTAAAATAATTTTGCTTGATGATTGCCTTCGCAAGCACCTCCACAGAATTAACTTGGCTCCCGACCCTCTTTGTATCCTGTGTAATAACCAGGAAGAAATGGACATGCTTAACCTTGTTTCTTGCCCTGCTGTACCTCCCGTTTCTTTATGGGAGAGCTATTGGATTGCCAGACATAAGTTCATGGATTAACGGATGTCATTTTTCTACCTTGATCTTATATTTTTGTCTCTCTGATATCTGTTATCCTGTGATTCTTGCCTTGCCGTTGGAAATAAAATATAATATAATATATATATATATATATATATATATATATATATATATATATATATATACACTGTTGGCCACCCAAATTGCAACACCAAGAAAGACAAGAGATATCACAACAAAATTTATTTTGTAGATAAAATGTTGACCAAATATCAAATGATAAAATTTATAGACTTATGTGAAGAGTGGTTCCTGCCAAAATTAGTAGCCAGAGTAGCCGCCATTGTTGGAGATCACCGCTGCCACACGCCTCGGCATTGATTCAAAGAGACTTTGGATGAGTTCTTGGGGCACAGCAGACCAAGCAGCTTCCACACGTTGCCAAAGTTGATCTGCTGTGGCAGCTGGGGATGGAATCTGGGTCAATCGTAGAGTAACCATGGACCACATGTTTTATATCGGCGAAAGATCCGGAGAGCGAGGCGGAAAGGGAAGCAATTCAATCTGGCGAATGACGAAGAACCGTTGGACAATGCGTGCCACGTATGGTCGAGCATTATCCTGTTGAAATATGGCTGTGGGCAAGCCCTGCATGTAAGGAAGGACAATTGGCTCCAACACCTCGGAGATGTAGCGCTGGCTGTTTAAAGTACCGGCAATGCGTACTAGAGGTGTGCGAGAGTGATATCCAATACCGCCCCATACTATAATACCCGGTGCAGGACCAGTGTGGCGGTGCATAACGCAGCTGTTCAGCATCCTCTATTCACGGTGTCTCCAGACTCGAATGCGACCATCGTTGTGTTGCAGACAGAAGCGTGACTCGTCAGTAAAGACAATTTCATTCCATTCTGCCGTCCACATCCTTCTGTCATCGCACCATTGGCGGCGGATACGTCTGTGGTTCTGTGTCAACGGTAGACAAAGCAATGGACGTCTTGCGGACAGACCACTCTGCTGTAAACGGCGTCGAATGGTACGCGCAGACACTGGATGATGCGTTACAGACTGCATGTGCTGTGCAATGGTTCATGATGTGACTGAGTGATCCGTCACTGCCATGCGCACAATTTGCCTGTCATCACGTGAAGTGGTGCGCTGAGGTGGATGCGATCGAACACGCCGGTCCGTCGTACCTTCCTGCATCCAACAATCACATATCCGCATTACAGTTGTTTGGTTTCGTCCAACACGACTACCGATTTCCCTGAAAGAGAATCCACAATCTCGGTAGGCCACTATCCTTCCTCTGTCGAACTCGGATACTTGATCAAAAGATGATCGCTGTTTTCGACGAGGCATAATTGATCGTTTTTTTGAAAAAACCACAAGAAAAACACAATTGCCGAACTTGAAATCGTCGAAATCTCCAAGCCTTAAATAGCGCTTTGGACTGGTGCCACAGGCGCGCGTGATGTGCGTCTGCCCTGAAATTCTAATCATTTGCATATCTCACCTCCGCTAATGCATGTTGTAAATTTCATGTTATTTGCATGTTTCCTTCATGGTGTTGCATTTACAGTGGCCAGCAGTGTATATATACAAATAAACATACATATATGTCTATATATATCTATATATATATATAAAGCAGTGTTCGTATGTGTGTCCTCTGTAGACTAAAAAACTACTGAACCGATTTACACGCGATTCTTTGAAAAATGGTCAGTGTTGTCCCGAGAAAGTTTAAAGCTATTGAAATCCTCGATCTGACCAGTAGAATGAAAGTTAAAAATATTTTTCGTTCGCCGTCCGTTCTTCTATTATCTATGAACCCTCTACTTTCAAACAACATGTACGGATGGCAGCACCTAACAACCCCTGATAGCCACCCCTGTCATGTAGATGTTCAAAATTCCTGTCTGGGAGGGGAGGGGTAATGTCATGACCCCCAAGTCCTGAAGGAGGGTGAGTGTCTTCTGACACCTCACGTAATAAGACGTGCTGTCTGTAAACTCTGTATGTTACCAGGAGAAACAGCTTCTTACAAATCAATATGTATTGTAATAGAGTAAGATGCGCAGTAAATCAGTGGTGCACCCAGGGGGTGGGTGAAGAGGCCCTGTCCCCCACAAAAGAAATATAAATTGCATTATGATTATTGAATTTGATTTAAAAATAATTTATCCGTTCAACTCACCCCCTCACCCCCAAGATTAAATCCTGGGTGAGCCACTGCAGTAAATTATCCAACTGAATTCTTAAATTGACTTTATTTATCTAGATTCCCACCACACAACATTAATCTGAAGGTTTGTGTTCCTATCATTCCTCTTAGAATCATTAACTTTGCAATGGTACCAGATTGACAGTCAAGACATTATTAAACAATGTAATTAAAGCAACAATTTTGATTGGTTAATTCAAAGGAGAGGATGTGATAATGCCATTTATACCAATGATACCAACAGATACGCAATTCCAATTCAAATGATTGCAATTTCTAATTAAACTGGATTTTGGAATAACAATAAACAAATCACAATTTCAATCATTGCAAGTATGTGGATTGAATTTGGAGAATCCATGTATTCCTGATGGACAATGTTGCATGCTCCCGTGTAGGAAAACCAAGAGATTTGTTTGTATATACAGTATGCCAAAACGTGGAATAAAACAGTAATTACAATTTATGTAATGCGAAATATAAAAATTATAATGTGTATGTAAATATCTACATTTAACTAAATACAATAATTGATATCAAACTTTGAATTAGGTTCATTTAATCTACACATATATACTCAAATCTAGCAATAGCGAAGCATTGCCGGGTCAGCTAGTATATATATATATATATATTGGCATTAATTCCATACATTGACCGTTGTATTTAATTTGAATGTACTCCGTGGAGAAGCACGGTTATCCAGCTAGTCTGTCATATACATAAATTGCACCCTGGGGGTCTTAGTGCTTGTTGTTATCAGCAGAAATTTACAACTAACACACAATAAATTTTTGAATGTCATAGTTCGCTTAAACTACTGTTTACTTAGCGGTAGCGTTTCGGCTTTCGGTGGTGAGGTGATCAGATCGAATACCAACAACCGCCATTTAATACCTTCGTGTCTAGGCTGGATATAGTCTTGTTAAATCCGTAGACAGGAAAGTCATTTTATTAGGTCAGAGAGGGTTCGAGAAGGTACAATCTCCCCAGATGTCACCACTGGAGGTGCTCGGTCAAAGCTGAGGTGGCACCTAGCTAAGTCGGACTCCGACCCTTGTGGTGCTAATATCTCCTTATTCAGCCCACCTTATTCAGCCCACCTTATTCAGTCACCTTATTCAGCCCACAAGCCTTTATGGACCTGGCCTCTGAATACTTCTGGCCAGGGGACATAAGCAACAACAACGACAACTGTTTACTGAATAGACTATTCTGAATATATAAACTAAACATTTTGGATCTTTGAATTATTTTAATTGACGTGTTGTTTCATTTATGCGTTTATTGTGCGTACTTATGATTTTGAACCTCTAGTAGTAGAATTTTGTCTCCATTTTATATGAGTTGAGGATTAATACAAGTTACATTATATAATCTGGACAAGCTACATGCCGGTGCAATATACTGTAAAAGCAAACTGCTTCTTCGGCTTAAAGAAGCTACCTATTCTAGCGTGTAATGTATGTGAGTAGCGGGTTTATCTATTTTAGGTATCCCACTTTTCTGTATTAAACATATTTTCATACCCGCCAATTTGTGCTTCCATATTTGAAATATGTCCAAAACAGCATTTCAGTTTTATAGTGTTTACCATATTTTCCCTCACGTCTGGTTTATTCAGATGTATACTTCTCTAAACATAATTAACTTGCAATTATGATGGAACGATATTTGATTATTCGATATATTCTTCAGGAATTTAAGTTTATAATCATTAATTTCGTTCAGGTCTCTGGGGCACCCAAAATAGAATCGATGGAGTTTAGGACAATATATTTACCATGGAGAATGCAAATACGGTAAACCCGTAATTGAAACATTTTCAAACATCTATTGTTTTCTTACCAGTGCAGTGGGACATGAGGTTCTCATCGGACAACCAAACAGAACGTGGTATTAAACAACATATAAGCGATGAAACATACAAACGAACCAGGAAGATGTTATGCGGGATAAATCCTTACACAATTCTTTCTTAACCCTTAGACCATTGAGTTTTCGCCTACTTGTTCTTCCCCCAGCGTTGGGTTATTTTTTTGGCAGCGCGTTTCAGAGGATCCGTGTTTTGAAGGGACGTTAAAAAACGCGAGTTCTATACAGTTAAGTTATTTAAATCAAAATTGACAGTACAAAATAAGTGAAACATAATTTTTTTAAGAATATATATATATAATTATATAATGTAAAAATTTTGGGGTTATAAATTTCTTATAGTATGGTATATTATAAAGCAAGGTGATATGTATAAACCCACTTCACTGTGTTTATAACATATAGTCTATTCGTCACTTAGTTCACTATTGTCTTTTCATCACTTTTGACATCGAATAAATCTGAATATCACTCTCGGAATCACTTGAAATATCAGTTCGTCTTGAAAACCCAAAATTCTCGCCATTTTATACTGCATGCATTGTAAAAATAATCCCCTAAAAATCTACTTCTTATCATGAGAAATGGTATTCGAATGTGTTTAAAGTGCTGTCACCTATTGATGAATGAAAAAAATTAATTTAGAACGCGTAAAACATTGGAATATCCAGATGGTCGCGCCCAGCGCGTTCGTAACGTTGGGGGAAAGACTCTGATGAACGCGCTGAGCGCGTTCGTAACGGTCTAAGGGTTAATTAGGATGCATCAGAATTCTTTTTGATTTGACTCCGCGAGCTATCTGTGTCACGCAGACAATATCGAATTTCAAATTGCAGATATCCTTCTTTATTAATACACTGCTGGCCACTGTAAATGCAACACCCTGAAGGAAACATGCAAATAACATGAAATTTACAACATGCATTAGCGGAGGTGAGATATGCAAATGATTAGAATTTCAGCGCAGACGCACTTCACGCGCGCCTGTGGCGCCACTTCAAAGCGCTATTTAAGGCTTGGAGATTTCGACGATTTCAAGTTCGGCAATTGTGTTTTTCTTGTGGTTTTTCAAAAAAACGATCAATTATGCCTCGTCGAAAACAGCGATCATCTTTTGATCAAGTATCCGAGTTCGACACAGGAAGGATAGTGGCCTACCGAGATTGTGGATTCTCTTTCAGGGAAATCGGTAGTCGTGTTGGACGAAACCAAACAACTGTAATGTGGATATGTGATCGTTGGATGCAGGAGGGTACGACAGACCGGCGTGTTCGATCGCATCCACCTCAGCGCACCACTTCACGTTATGACAGGCAAATTGTGCGCATGGCAGTGACGGATCGCTCAGTCACATCACGAACCATAGCACAGCACATGCAGTCTGTAACGCATGATCCAGTGTCTGCAAGTACCATTCGACGCCGTTTACAGCAGAGTGGTCTGTCCGCAAGACGTCCATTGCTTTTTCTACCCTTGACGCAGAACCACAGACGTCTCCGCCGCCAATGGTGCGATGACAGAAGGATGTGGACAGCAGAATGGAATGAAATTGTCTTTACTGACGAGTCACGCTTCTGTCTGAAACACCACGATGGTCGCAATCGAGTCTGGAGACACCGTGAAGAGAGGATGCTGAACAGCTGCGTTATGCACCGCCACACTGGTCATGCGCCGAGTATTATGGTATGGGGCGGCATTGGATATCACTCTCGCACACCTCTAGTACGCATTGTCGGTACTTTAAACTGCCAGCGCTACATCTCCGAGGTGTTGGAGCCAGTTGTCCTTCCTTACCTACAGGGCTTGTCCACAGCCATATTTCAACAAGATAATGCGAGACCACACGTGGCACGCATTGTCCAACGGTTCTTCGTCAATCGCCAGATTGAATTGCTTATCTGGCCGCCTCGGTCTCCGGATCTTTCGCCGATATAAAACATGTGGTCCATGGTTGCTCTACGATTGACCCAGATTCCATCCCCAGCTGCCACAGCAGATCAACTTTGGCAACGTGTGGAAGCTGCTTGGTCTGCTGTACCCCAAGAACTCATCCAAAGTCTCTTTGAATCAATGCCGAGGCGTGTGGCAGCGGTGATCTCCAACAATGGCGGCTACTTTGGCTACTGATTTTGGCAGGAACCACACTTCACAGAATTCTATAAATTTTATCATTTGATACTTGGTCAACATGTTATCTACAAAATAAATTTTGTTGTGATATCTCTTGTCTTTCTTGGTGTTGCAATTTGGATGGCCAGCAGTGTACAAAATCATGCCAGTGGAGAAGGTCCCAAACCCATCTTTAATGGAATTTTTCTTTGTCAAAGTAGTAATATTTAGTAGATACGTTTTATCGTATAAAGAAGTCCTAATAAGCTCTAAAGACAAAGGCTGGTTAGCAAATGTATTTTGGAAATTTCCCATAATAAATTTCCAACCTTTGACATGGTTTTCATTTGGGGGATTTCTATCTTTGATTCCAAAATTAGTTAGACCTTTTTTGGCTCAGTCTCCAAAATTGGGGGAAGGGAGGGGTTATTCTCATAAGTCTTAAATAAGGTGTTATCTGAGACTTCATCCCTATTTGCATCAACATCTATCTGCATGCATCTTCGACGCAGCTGGGAAATTTCTTCCTAAAATCATCCAGAAACCATGGGAAGATGCATCCCAAAATGGCATATAAAATTTGTAGGATATATTTCATCCTAGATATATAAAAAGTTTTAAAGCATCATTTTTTAGGGGGGGAGGGGGGGAAAATAATTGTATACATCGAATAAAGTTATTTCCTCCGCTCCTCATGTAAAAATTGTATACGAAATTTAAGTTCATGTTTAACAACTTTTATTCAGCAACATGCCTCTTTTTTGAAAATTCCCCCTTTGTTCGTTTTTTCAATAAACTGCTATGAATCCGGCAAAGGTTAATTACGCTACATTACTGATTCAGTTACATTTTACATGTTAAAGGAATTAATTCGTGAAAATTCATTGTAAGAAGAGTATACTTCTCATGATGTTTTCCTTTCTTGAAAATAATTTTGAGGTACAGTATAACTGCGTTCCTTCAAAGAACAAAGATTATTCCGTTTAATATTCAACCAGAGACTCTTCTACTTGGTGTTCTAAACATACTCGTAACTGTATTATATACACTTTCATACCAATTTTTTTTCACATACATCGTTTTGCCTATTTTTGCGTTTTTAAATTTATAATATAATTCACGATATTACTCCAGAAGTGGTTAATCGATTTCCTCTGACTAGAAAGCCGAATAGGTAAATTCAAAAAGCCACAACCATGTGCGTTTTTAATGTAATCATAACATTACAAAAATAAAATTTTGATAAGATGTCAGATTTTGAGTATTCTTCCAAAATTTATCAAAATCAATAACTTATTTTTGACCGGGATATTTATGCAGAAACTAACGCCTGTGGCCAGTTGTTTTTCCTACAAGTCAATATTGAACTCTCTAAAATTGTCTGAATACTTCCAGGCCAAAAACTTTCAGATAACAAATTACGTATTAATATGTCTCCAGTAAACAAATTGTTAATTAAATTGCACTTTTTGCAAGCAGAAAGGAGCAGTTTATTGAAAGATCCAGATTAGATATTAAATCTGCACTACAAAACTACACACACACACACACACACACACACATATATATATATATATATATATATATATATATATATATATATATATATATATATATATATATATATATATATATATATATATATATATATATATATATATATATATATATATATACAGAGAGAGAGAGCTGGCTGGCTATGTGTGTATTGTATATAAATTAAATATCTCTTTCAAATGATGGGGGTTAAACGTGTATCTGCGTATCTGGATAACAGTGCCTGACATAGCTTGTGTCAATCAAAGAAATGGCTTTACAATTTATTACATAATTTTCTATGTCAGAAAAGCCTCAGCATTCAATTATTAAAAAAGTGCGTGTTATTAAAGAGCCATAACACACACATTATCAAAACTATTACTATAAATATATTGGTTAACTGAGTGCATACATTTTCATCTAAATGAATGCCAGAAATTGCCATTAATAAGCTTTTTATAAACAAAACAAAACTCACTTTCTCTCCGAACATGATTTTTCTTATTCTCCAATAATTTGGATTCCACATACCCGTAGTGACTTAAATTGATTTCTCCATTTCATGAACACAAAGTTATGTGAACGTCTACTCTGCAATCAATATTTTCTACGTAATTCAATGTATTTAAATTGTACTGCTGAAAATATCGAAAGTATAAGCATTCTTGAAAAAGAAAACATGAAATAACTCTTTGTTGAATATAGAAACAGGTAGGAAATGCGAAGCACTAAAAGACAGCAAAAATGATAGAGAGGATCTAAAACATATGCGAGAATGATAAATTGCTATCGTTTCCAATTTTTTTCTTTTACCTTGCATATGCTAAATATTCTTACTAGATATATACTTTTTTATTTATGAAGGACTTTGTATTGAAGATCTGAAGTATATTTCATTGCTATATATTATTTAGTAAATTTTGTTAAGCATTGATCTAACAAACTAAATGCATACGTACATACATAAATATATATAATATCTTTCAGAGGCATTAATTAAATTCCTAAAAGTAATAACTTGCGTTGAACTGAATGCTTTCTGAGAGATTTAGAAATGTACAAATTAAACTGTTTCGGTTATTTAAGATATTCCCAATTTCATACATGTGAAAAACGGTTTTCTAATATCACCACAATATGCAAGATTAAAACAGATCGAATTTGTTATTTTTCCTTCAAAGGCGTTTAGTAATGTACAATAACTTGTATTTTGCAGTTATTAAAATTACCTCCACTGTAACAATTATTAAAATTGTATGGTGCTTATACTTACTAAGAAATTTATTCAATACAAATCCAGGAGCTCCAAATGAGAAATCAGTTTCTAGATTAGTCACGCTGATTCCTAGTACCCAAAAAACACAACAGAAATAAAATATATAAATGCAGAAATAAAACAGCCATGCGTATATAAAGTATAAGAACTGAATAATAAACCTTAAAAAAGTCATATTAAGGAATCCTGATTCCCATATGTGCTCCATATGTTTATTTGTTATTATAAGGAATAGGATTTGAAATCTGAGAGCTCTTCGCATAACTAGATAGTTTACATATCAGAATACTGGGTAAGACGCTCATTTTCGAGCAACGATCCGGGCAGCTGGCCGTTGGAAAAATCGATTATGAGTCTTTAGGAAGCTTATGCCAAATATTCCTACTATAAATTATCAGCAGACTTGAAAAAGGGATTATGCATACATAAATGGGAAATATAGAATTTGGAAAATAACATCATGAATCGAAGTTATCCAAAATGATTAGAGAGATTCATTTCTTGTTTCCGAATGGGACATGCCCGAGGGCATCCGTCCGTTCACCCTGGGTGCTCGTTTGCTTCTTTATAGTTGTTTAATTGGCTAAATAAAACTTTTAAGACCGTTTAATCTAACAAAGCGATGTAAATCATTACCTCTGAAATCGTTACCAATCATATTACAGAAATATGTCCTCGGTCGAGTAATGGAACGAAACACTATTCACAGACATTTTTTCAGCCGACTCTAAATTATCACTCAATATTTGCGATTTCATAGGGATGTCACCCTTTTTTCGACCAGCATGCTCAAGCATTTTTTTTTCCAACACGGCACACACATGTCCTGAGAACATTCTCCCCTTCCCCCCAAAAAAATGTCGCTTCATAACAGGAGAAACAACACTACTATCGACATCACAGGAATATTCAAGACTAGCCAGTATTTGAACCTAAGGGCCTGTTCACATAGAATCAGTCAATGTCAGCGTAAAATTGTTTAACCAATCATATACCAATCACTGACCCATTTAACCAATCCGCGCCAACGGAATCTTTAACGTTGACGCTACGGATTCTATGTGAACATGCCGTAAGCCCTCTTTGTGGAGGCTCGCAACGGTAACTACCTTAAGGCCTTTTCACATAGAATCTGGTGCATTAGCGCAAAAAATTTAACCAATCATATACCAATTAGAACCAACGGAATCTTTAACGCTGACGTTAAAGGATTCTATGTGAACAGGCCCTTACCATGAGGGCGGAAGACTGAAATTTTGAAAAAATCCCTTACGTTAAGCAGGTCAATTTTGAAATCTCTTTGGGCGTTTTATTCACTCTCAAACATTAGAAATCCAGATCTTGAACGGTTTGGAAGCATTTAATAAATGTTCATTTCCGAGTGACAATGAATATATATATAAATAATGAATACATAAATTGGGAAAATAGCATGCACAGAACATTAATACAGTGTTGTGGCCTTGCAAATGATATTGAAAATATGTCAAGAATCAAGCTATAAAAATGAGAGTACCATACATAACCAGGATTTCTAAAATACTGTCGCTGTCACGAGACTAGAATTTGAAGCCGGATCCTAGGCGTGCGGTCGTTATAATACGTCATAAGATGAGATAGCATACGTTACAAGATAAAACTATTGATTAAATGCTTAAAATTGTAAGAAATAATTATCATATACGAATACGAAAGATATAGTTTCGACACGTACAAAGTAAGTGGATTTATTTAAACTCTTAAACGATTTTCAAAATGATATACTCATGTTGTGCAAGGTTATACAAATGTAGCCAGCGCATTGAAGAGTCATCGCGTAGCTCACCCAGCTGGCTAGACGAAAAGAATATCTAAGGTTAGCCGGTAGTCGGTAAGTTGCTGTGTATGTCCAATACAACGTCTATTCTATGGTTACGCTTAGTCTGCGGTTATTTGTATCAATGCTTTTTTAACTTGTTTCATTGTGTAAGTTCTGAATAAATATATTTTAGATTAACTTGTCATGGTAGTCCACGCAGGCGGTAGAAATTAATTCACAGAAACTCATTAAAATTGTTAACAGTGATAAAAAGTTGTCAATTCGGTACTACTTGAATGATAAATGTTTACTTACTAAGTAGACAGTAAAATACTTCCAGTTTATACTAGCTTCATGAGTTTGCATAGTTCATTATTAAGAAAGAAATTGCTTTGCTAAAAAATATTTGAAAGCTTAGTTTAAACGAGATTATCCCCAATTTCAGTGCAGTAAGAGGTAGCACATGGTCCATTTACAAAATATAAATAAAACTTATTTACAGCCATTTCTAAAGCAATTAATAATTTATTTATTTAAGACATAAATTCGTAACCTTAAATTACCAAATTATATTGATCAACAGTGAGATGGGATAGATAATGCTAAGATATTGGAAAATAATACAAAGTATATATCCCATCTATTTCTACAATGGCTGTTCTGCTGGAAAGCCTTAGAGTTTCCCAAGAGCAACTGTAGTTGATTAAATCCATGACCCCGGCTTTGGAGTAGATCCATCTCCTTTTTGTTAAAAGTGAAAATTTTCATACTCCTAGAGTAACTAAGTATGGGTTATTTAAACTTTATAATATTCCCTTTACCTGGAGAGCTGTTAAGCGTATATTTGCAAAAATTCCAAAACTATGGCAAGAAATAGAAAATGATAAAAATTATTCGGCTAGTATCTAAAATCGGGTAATAGTTTACAAAATAACAGTAATTTTCATTCAGTTCGAATACATCACATACAAGGTATGCATCAGATAATCCTTGCTTAAATTCTGAATTTCGCAAAATGAAACCTTTATTTCAGATATAGTATTATAATCACATTGTTTTCACTAATATTAAAATGTAAAAGCGTTAAGTCTAATGCCAGAAGAAATAGCAAATGACTATTGAAAATTACGAAAATCCTCGAAAAGTGTCTGCAGTGATGTTTTCTACTTTCTAAAAATTGTATATGTGCTGAACTCCTTCTATGGAAAATTTAATATTTGTCACTAAATATTAACATTTGAGAGCTTTTTAGTTTTTATACAAATTCAGTGAATACTGATTATGACAGCAAATATGCAGAAATTACTGAAATTAAACACAGTGACAGTTATATTAAAGTTACAAATACATCTATCACACTAACATGAATACTCTCCTAAAATCTTATTACATTCGTAATATCTCGTGAATTTCATTCAATATGTGTATGTCATTATTTCTGGTCAGAAATGAAAAAATGGGAAAGTGAATGTAATTTATAAATTTTGCTATTCAATGAATTAATGCATTCAATTACTGATAAAGAAATTAAAGAGTCAAGTTCTTATGTTGCCTTTCGAATGCTGGAATTTAATTAGCATAGGTTAAATACGAATCGCTTATTTTCTTACAAACATTTCAAAAAATCACGTCATTTATGGAGTTAGTTTTGTCAATAGACTTGCTGTTTAAAATGAGGCTTAAAATCAATTTTTCAAAATGCACTAATTCAGATTATGCAATACTTATTGGTACGAGAAACTGATTTTAAGTAGGAAATGGGAAAAGGGGAACCTTAAAGATTTAAATTTAAAATGATTCAATACATGTAAATTTAAATTATTAATTTGACTGAAAATATTTATTAATATGCTTAAAAATATATTTTTTACAAAAGTTTCTCTGAAAGTGACAATGAGAAGCAAATGTAACAAAAGTTGTTCCTTGAAAATCCGTAGTACTAAGCTTTTGTTCAAGATAGTGTAAATTGACGCCTAGTCTTTTAATAATGTGATCCCCTGAATAAAACACTGACAAATCTAGAATTTTTCTACTTGCACTATAGTATTAAGATATGATTAAAGCTTTTACTTTTATTTTAGAAAATGTACTATATATAGGTTGAGATTCAGTGTTTGGAGCTGAATCCGTAACTAAAATTACATGAGATTATAGAGTGCACAAGTTTATGCAAAAGTGTTTTTGTATAAGTATAGGCAACAACAAAATCCCTAAAAGTGTATTACTTATCACATAAAAGAATTTTCATCATTCTTTAAAGCATAAATGAATTTGTTCAGAAATGAGAAAAAAAATTCTCATTGAATGGGGAGGGGTTTAACGCTAAACTTCATCCTGTCAGCCCTAGAGGGTTTGTGTTATGTAATTGAAAACATTTTTCACTTCTGGTTAAGAGTGGCGGAAAAGAGTTTGTTATATATCAATGTAAAGGAATAGATATGAGAGTTATTCGTTTATTTTCTCCGAAATGCTTTTTTCAACAGGATGTAAATTATTCTAAATATTATTTCAAACATCAGAGCTGCGAAATGTGAATAATCTTATGCAAAAAATTTATGAGTGTGACAGGTGAGATGAACAGCTTTTTTTATTGCATTTTACGTATATAAATTCCCTTCCCCTAATGTACTGAAACTAATTTTAGTAAAAAATCTTAGAAATTTTGTAAAATAAATCAAATTAATGTAAATCTTCCGCAAAAATATAAATTTTGAGTTCAGAAGAGTATTTTTTTTCAACCAGATAAAGAATCTATAATGCGTAGTTTAAAGACAAGGTACAAGCGTTGCAAATTAAAGTAGTCATTCGTAGAAAAAGCTATTGAATATACAATGGTATGGTCCATTAATGGTCTGGTGTAGCCATTGTTGCACGCTCTATTGGATTGTTCATGAGAGCTAAAATTATGAGAAGCTAAAAATATAACGGCATAAAAGCAAAATAATAAATCAAAACATAACGGAGTTAAAATGGGTCCCAAGCAACGTTATCCGATGTGTTGGCTGTCTGCTGTGTTAGTTGAATATATAAAGGAACAACGAAACAATTCTGAAGTAATGATATTTATGCTGCTTTTATATATCCTTAATGTACCATTACAACGGCATAAGGTTTACGTTTCTTAAAGAAGACCTTTTAATGTAGTTTTTTTATTGAAAACTCCATGTCTCTGTTAATTTTTTTTCTATACTTAAAACCAAACTATAAAACAAAAGAATTTTTTCTACAACTCCTGCCTAAATATAAAAGACTGTATCTTTTATAATATACATATTATAAGTATTATACATTTGAATATACCCTGTAAGTCTTTTAATATATTACACTGCGGTTTAGTTTTTCTGCACTAAATTCCTTTGAAATAAAACAGACTTAATCTGAAAATAAAGAAATTTCACCGTCAGGTGTATTTTATGCATCTTTCTAAAATCCAAAATTAAACTTGATTTTCTTTTACACTTAGTAATTATTTTACGTATGATTTGACAAATGTAATTTAGGAAGCAAAAAACAAAATACAGTTCTTGATAGAAAGCGTTTAAAAGTGAATATGAAATGGTCCCATCGAAACACGATTTAAAATATATATTGTATATATCGAGGGTATGCTTGTTGTTGTTTTTGTCTCTAATATCCTGGGGCTCCTACTACGAGACCCCTGTCTAGTGTTCATATGAATATAAGACAGGAAAGAGACGCATACGCAAACAACATAAATTTTATTTTATACAAAAACAGAACATTCCGACGACTGCAACTCCTGTTTCAAGACTTACTTCATACACTTTGATTATCTAAAATTTAGTTTTTATTAACTACATTCATTTAGTGTATATGAAGAGAACAACGTTTTCCAGAAAGTCATTTTTTTTCATGCGTAGACAGCTGTCCGCGAATCACCAATGTATCGCAGATATTGTTGACTACTTCATGGCTTGGAGCACCATACAGGTGAGTCAGCATGACCCCCTGGTACCACCCTAATTTTGGTGTAGCAACCCGAGGGGCGGCATCTGGAGAATCCGTACCTTTCCATATACCTGTGACTACAAGGAAGGAATTTTCAGTCTAAGGCTTTATGTCTATATCCACTTTAGACACGAAGGAATTCAATGGCGCTCGTGGGGATTCAAACTGAGCACCATCCGTCTCAGTTCGTACAACTAGGATGCCTCGGCCCTAAAATTGTTCATAGTAACATATTAAAATACATTATTAAAGATATAATTAAAATAAAAAAATTATATTTTTTAATTATAAAGGTATAATTTTAAAAAATCACTTAAATTGTTTTCGTATAGTAATAAACCATTTTGTAAATTTTAATTAGAGGATTTTAGTTACGCTCAAATAAAATACACTGTAATATTCTTTACATACTCTTTAAATAATCATGTATATTTAAAAGCTTGTAGTTCGACCCGGAATATGGATATAAAAATTTTCATCAACGCATAGTTTTTGTAAGTGAACCATTTTAAATTATACATTACCCGATAATTCCTCTCTTAGGGTTCTTTGAGAAAATGCATACTATCCTTGAATAATCTTTGAAACGAGATTAGATAAAATAATTGCATTATGAAACGAAAGTTTGTCACACATGCTTAGTTTTACTTTATGGGATCGATTGAGAGTAAAGTAAATGACTCGCGATACTATTTAATAGCTCATCAATTATCTTCCTTGGGGACGCATTTGATTATGACAGCAAGTAATATCACGGAGAATCATGAACTATCCGAATCTATGCGCTATATATAATAGGGGAGGTCTAAATGTCGTGTAACATAACAAATAGTTCGGATATGACTATTTTTTTTTCAAATTTAGTACAGTAACCTATCTCCGAAGATTAATTTCTTGTATAAAATTTAATGTTTTGCAGTAAATTCAAACTCAAATGGTAACATAAATCACTAGTTATTGAATATGTTAATGTAGTAAACTAGTCGAATAAAAGTACTACAATTTACAATAAGAAATATTTCTTTACTTGCTGATACAAGGATTCATAATCTGGTCAGAACACAATATCATAAATATAATAAGAAAAACACATTATATCCAGGTATTACCGCGTTATCATCAAACATTTTAAAAGGATAATTTAACAGACTAAATTTAAAACATTTTGGCTGATACAAAAAATATGATAGAACTTAAATTAGTTGAATAAATATCCAATGCGTAAACAGAAAATGTAAGACTTGCATTGATATTCATGCACATAAACTCACTTAATGCGTACTGAAGATCGATATCTATTAGCACGAATAGTTCAAGAACAGTTATATACATTTCAGCTTTAAACTGTAGATTCCCTGTATAATTAGTCTTCGTGTAGAAAAAAGTTTACCGTAGGGCTTTAAATCAAACCGAATAAGTATTCTAAGTTTTAGGAGGTTTTGTAAAAGTAATTAGAAAATTGTGTATATTCTAAATCACGTGAGCCCAACTGAGATTATTTTAGAAATCTCAATTTATTTTAAGAAACTTTAAAAAAATCAGTTTTCTTTATAAAAGGAAATCAAGTTTGATTCATAAAAATATACTTAAATTACAACACAAAACATAAAATCGCTTTTTTATATAATAAAAAAGTAGAAAAATTCTGGCGAATGGACACTCGTTGTATCAAGGGCAGTAACATCAACGTCGATTTCAGATGACGAAACACTAAGGAGGTGAGATAAATTTTTATCTATAATACTACTTCATTCGTTGTACTCAGTGTTTTCCCACACACGTGATGCCGAACATGGAATAAGTGAGTGAAGTATTTAAACAATAGCATTACAATATATTATTTCTCAATTGCTTTAGTGCCGTCGGCTGGTTAAAAAGTCCTGCCGGGCTGGATGTAGCTCACGAGCCCCCAGTTGACCATCCCTGTTCTAAATCATCAAAACCCTGATAATATCCAGCTTACACAGACGTCACCGTCTTCATGGCTGTCATCGCTCACAGTACACCGTCTTTCATGGTAAATAAAAGCAATTGGGTAATGACAGTTTTGGAAATAAATAGAAAAGATATTAATATAAATTAAATGAAATTATAAAGAGTTACGGAACAAAATGTTTTAGAGAATTTTTCTATGCTTACTTTTCTTTTAGAGGAAGAGATCTGTGAATTTCCTGATCTGCTTTGTGAAACTAAAGAAAAAAAATCAGAATTCTAGATCGTCCTACAAACTCAAATCATTCGACGATATGACGTAAAAATATCATATTGTGAGGTTTACGAATGAAATTCAATATCTCTTTTAGAATGGACGTCATATGATTCTATCATATCATTAGCATAATAATGCTGGTGTTAATACGAAAGGAAAGAAAATGACCAGAAAATTAATATGAAAAAAAGCATCATTGTGTAGCATTATTCTTGCATGATGGTATGTTCGATGAGTAATTGATGTAATTCAATATCGGTAGTCCTATATGATCGTATGAGAGCATTATATCCAGACACGGTAAAAATAATTTCTCACATGTTGAATTCAACTTTTTTCCTTTTTGTAGAAAAAAGATAGATTATTAAATGTGTCCCCACCGAATAATAAATGAAAATATTACATTTTAAAAATAGTGCATTAAAAACAGGAAAACATTATACATAAGATTTAAGAGAGACCTTTAAAAAAGTCTATAGTCAAAGATAATCAGTTTTGTTTCTCGAAAAGAGTATTATTATTAAATATATATATTTTTTTTCAGTCAGTGTTCAGCATTATTTTTGAATTCAAACTTCAATGAAGTCATATTTAAGCTATTTGCGAAGTAGAAGATATCAGTACATTCAATAAAATATATTAAGTTTCGATTGTGTATGTGTATGCAAGAAGATTGTATATCATTATATTACAAATGAAGGTTCTATCTATTAGTTTATATGAACCAGTGAATATTATATAAGTTATTGTATTTTGTTATCAATAAACAAGCATTGTACAATGTTATAAAGGCAGTGTACTTGATAGAAAGGTATCATACAGATTATTCTGCTAGTACAGCTTATTCGGGTTGCGGCTGAAACGAGCTGCATTTATCACACACTACATGTTCACTGTGATTCTAATTATGGCTGGTTATGTTCAGGGATGTCTGAGGTGGTCTCATGACAGACTGATTATTGATTAGTAATTATGTACAGGTAGCAAGGTTTAGAATTAAATCATTTAAATAATATTATTCAAAAGTACAGTTTGCAATTTTTTGACTTCGATTAAAAAGGTGTCAAAATGCTTAAATAAAATCTTATTTTATATTATAGAGTGGAGCAGAATGAATTGATATGCATTTTTTAAACTTTGATATTTGTAACAAAAATGAGATAATATGTAATAATTTTATACATTACAGGTGGCATGGAATCACTGAATATTTTAGGCATTCTTAGTCATAAATCTCATATCTGTGTGAAACCAAAATTTCCTTTGATACATCCAAACAGGCGTTATTAATTTCTGATATTTTCTGTCAAAAGTCTTGTCCACAGAACATTGCCAAATGAGTATCAGTTCACGATGTACAGTAAATGAGATTTGACAGATTTTCTAGGCATGATAAGTATAGACTATAAAATTCCTAGCACTTAATATGTTTAAGGACGCAACATCCTGAAACGGATAAAACATCAGGCGATGCAAATATCTCTTATTAATCAGGAAATATAGCCCAAAACTGGTGAAACTGGTTAGGAATAAGGAAAACCGTTTTATATTTTCTGTAAATGTCTGACATTTTAGCTTTTGAGTTCAATTCTCAAGTTTTGAAAGGAAATTTAGCTTTGTTTATAAGAAGCAGCGTAGGAGAATATCTACAGTACTCCAAAGTAAGCCAGTCAATTTAGAGTAAAGAGTTCATTTTAAATTATTGAAAAGGGATATTCTAAGGTTTTCTAATCTATATCCCTCATTTTTTTAAGTCAGGTTAAGGATTGTGGGATTCTTCAGAGGAAGAGTCAAAATACTAGCTGTTACCGAATGTCTATTATATGTTAAAGGGAAAAAAATGTGCTCCAGCTCAAAATGTAAAACTATTATAAATTAAGTTATTAAATAGTCATAGCTGTAAGTAAATACTAATTATGTTTTTGTTATCCAATGTAAAATATTGCTATGCATAAAGATTGCAGAAGTCTATGTAAATATTGTTCTTTCTCTGACATTATTATGACTAAACTGAGATGTTCTCTATACGATTTTTAAGGCAAATTCTCTAGAAAACAACTTTTACAGACATTATTTTTCCATAATTTTTAATGAACTACATTATGAAATTAGTAAGAGTTATAAATCTGAATTAATCTTTCTTTAACAATGGAAGATATTATGGCATTGACGTTAATTTATATATATATATATATATATATGTGTGTGTGTGTGTGTGTGTGTGTGTGTGATAATAATCACATTTGGAACGCGTTGAACTTATGGGAGATGCAGTCGGGTGAAGTGTTCATCCAGGAAAACACTTACGAAATTTAGAAGAGTAACACACGATGAGCCATAGAAGAGGAACACAGCTTTCAGACGATATCCATGACATCAACTTTATTTAATTATGAAGCATCGCGAAGGCTGCAGCGGCCTTTGGACTAGTCCGGCGTCCGTACCAGGACGGGACGTGTTAACAGCAGTGTTTACATGCCAGAGTAAATAGAAGAGCGTTGTAACGACCGGACTGTGGACAGCCGATCCGACAGCAACGAGAGTTAGGCACGCAGAGAGAGAAAAGTCTTTTGTTCATGCAATATTAAATGAGTGTTTTGCGATATTTACGCCAGAGGGCCTAAACTACTTAATATTTTAATTGGGCGCCTTTAGGTTCGTGGAGTTCACGTGTCCACTTCAGTTTCCCGGGGATTGATAGATCCCGCGCTTGTTAGAGCTGCGACCTATTGACCTGGGTGTATAATAAGTGGCCATAAAGTTCTTGTAAAGTGTGGTTTCGACGTTAAAAAAGGCATAAATCCTGAGTGGTTCGAGGGCTCTTCAAGAATTTTGACATTACACTGACATTCGGAATCTCATAAACTTCTAGCACTCATATCTGGGGATGTTATTGAGTTCAGATAGTTCACATGCCTGATCTTCAGGGTTACGATAAATTATCATATTTTACCTTTAGGTTGCAAATTTAGAAAAGGGGTCGTACTTTATTAACATGAGAATTTTGAATACGCGGTAAATGTAAATTTAGAGAAGGAAAGGATTTGTTGTTACATATATATATATATATATATATATATATATATATATATATATATATATTAATTAACCGTCCTTCGTTCTTTAAAATAATTCAGTACTTTATTTATTAATGCTATAAACTATACATTTTAGATTTATAAGGAAAAAATTATTTTTCAATCAAGTAATAAAAAAATTAAGTTTTCTATAGAACTATAAAAACTCTGACAAAAGAGATAAAAATTTACTGAAATCCACCTATTAGCTCTAGTACCACAATCACTTGTTATGAATTGATATCATATTTTCATAAAAACAGTTTTTTAATATACAGTGGCATGTAAATAAAATATTTAAAATGGTATCTAAAAACTGAAAGAAGAAGCTAAACTTCTTATTTGTGTGGCAGTTAAAAAAACACGAATCTGTCTGCAATGGAATTTCTTTAATGATATCATATTTGCCTATGCAAAAAATTTCCAATACTCTTAATTCTCTTATTTCTATGTACTTTCTATGTAACAGAAAATTATGAACTGTGAATAGCAAAATCCTTGCATGTTCTATATTAAAAAAAAATAGTTTATAATGTTTGCGAAATAATATATTATAATTCCGAGTTTCATTAAGTCATGAGGATGTAATTTATTTTTCTCCATCTGAAGAATAGAAGATCTTTTTTTATTTTTGACAAACTGATTTGGGTAGCATAGAAATTAATGTTCTGATTATTTTTCTAGAAAAATGTAGTTATCTTTTCAAGATATCCAAATTTTTCTAGAAATATGCTAAATATATAGTCGCTGCTGTTTTGCCTATGGCATAATTATTTAATATTTACTATACTTCAATTATTTAATAATTTTTATTTGTCCCAGGTAAAATATTTCAAAATTGCTATTTAACAGATATATTTTTCCTTCATCTATTAACTGATCTTTAAAAAAGTACGTTTTACCACTTCCGTTACTGGCTTAAAAATTTCTGATGAGAAATTCCGAATCTTTACTCAAAAGTGTGAGTCTCAGTTTTTGTACGCAAGTGTCATAATTATTATTTTTTCTTTTTAGAATTCACTATTTATATTTACTGCATGCTGCTACTTATGACCTCAAATACTTTGGAATAATTTGATGGTACTCTGTGGGGGCACGTAAACCAGAATGATGTCTCGACAAGATGTAAAAGTACATCTC
Source organism: Dolomedes plantarius (assembly GCA_907164885.2). Taxonomy (NCBI): domain Eukaryota; kingdom Metazoa; phylum Arthropoda; class Arachnida; order Araneae; family Dolomedidae; genus Dolomedes; species Dolomedes plantarius. Next base: position 101,673,768 of record OU015494.1, on the reverse strand, counting down.
TGCAAGCGGGACTCCCGATTTCAGCTGGGTATCGCCAACTGCAGAAATTTTTGAATAAACGCCATTGAGCTATTGTTGTGTGTTACGTGAAGATGGACTCTATTTTAGGCTATGCACTTCTTCTCTAATATACATCTATATGAATCACAACATGCTTTAAGGATTATTAAGTTATTTCGACGATTAAGTTTCTAATTACTTTGTGCTAAAATTTTAACAGATTTTGTTATGTAAGTATCTAAATCCAGATATACATGTTTCATTTTGAATGATAAGGCAAATTAAGAATTTGATTTAACTACAAGAATCCGTATTTATTGGAAAATGGAGTAAAATCTATAATAAATTATTTATTTTTAGGAATATTACAAGTTCATGTGGTTTAATTCAAATTTGGTAGGCTAATAAATATTTAAATTGCTGGAAAGAGCATAAATTCATGTGTAAATAAAATTTTAAACAATTTTTATTCATAATCCGAAATGATAACTATTTCAAAACAACTCTTGATTTTCATCGGTGTTGTTCCTACTACGTGTTTAAGTTTAAATAATTCGTTCGATTTAAACCAATGAAACCATCCTACACGTATTTGAATTAGAGAATTAAGAAAAATCTGGTAATAGCGTTCTTTCATAATTGGAGTCATTTGAATATCAGATACATTTCAGTAAGGGGATAAATGATCAGGCATATGTGCCTTTTATCAAATAAACGAAAGATATGTTCCTAAAAATGTTTCTTGTAATGTAGGAAGTTCTAAATGGCCAAACTAATAAATCGGATCCTTCGTTAATTGATGACATAAAGCAAAAAAGCAAAAATTTATATTAAAATTTATTCTGCACTGCTTCTAGCGGTTTAAAAGTTTCGTGAATTCCCTATTTAGTAAAGTGAAATAACTGATGCTTTCATCCTTTTCTCTCTACTCTATGCAGTGCTGCTTATTTGGATTTTCTATTTAACTGAATTTTTTAAATTTACCAACGGTTTTTCATTTTTACGTGCTATAAGCGTTTAAAATACATATTTTAAGAATTATAATCAGTTGCTAAATGCAATGTTTATATGTACATTTAATTTAAAGGAATAAAGGGGATGGTATATCTTGCTAATTTGGTAAGAACATTAATTTCTGTTCTTCAATCTTCAAGAATTGAGCTTTTTAAATTTTTTTTTTTTACTTATACAAACTTTACAGAGCGTGAAACATTTTGCTCACTATTAGGGTTTTTTTTATCTATTTTCATATATGGTATTGGCCTTAATGTCACTATGAAAGTTAATTTTATTTTCATTATCTGTTCTCACGTGTTATGTAATAACATATTGCTAAAATTTCAATTAAAAACGAGTTCGTCTTCGCTCCTCACAAATTATATAATACTGGATAGAGTGTAACTTTTACATATAATAACTGTTATTAATTGCTCATTAATCTAATACTTAAATGAGGACTATTTATCAAACCTAAACGTTTGAGATTTTTTAAGTAATATTATAATGGGACCAAGGAAGTAAGACAATATAAACAAACTTGTACATTAATTCAACAAAAAAAAATAATATGTTAAATAGAAGTACTTTCGGGAGTGTTAGAGAAAAATGAGTAATTTTTGAAAACTTATTTAGTTTTAAAAATCTTCAGAGGATCGATGTATTTTTCTCTTTATATTATTACCACAATTAAAAACCATTGAAATTAACATCCAGATACTGATACTCAATAGAACAATTTCCATGAAGGTAAATAATTTTTATTTCCTGAAAAACGGTTTTATAGAAACTTGGGAAATACTGATGCCTCATATAACATTTATTGGGGAAGACGTGAGCTTGAGACAAAAACATTTGCTTCTGATGGCTAGCAGGAAAATATATATGAAAACTTCCGTTTTAATACGGCTTTTGATAATTTATTGACATTTGTAAAATGAAAGATCATTTCAAAACATTTTATTCGGGAAATCAGTTATCATTAAATTTTATGTTAAGTCGAAAAATTCATAAAATTGTAGTTTCAGTAAAGTTTTCGATTTGTTATTTATCCGTCCATTTGTATTAAAATGTCTTAGGTTTACGTATGAAATGGTGCATGTAGAAATTATGTTTGAAGCAGTGGTTAAAAGACAAAATAATAATAGTAAGATCTAATTTCATTTAATTTTTTTTCGAATAGTATTCATTAGGAAATTGTAGTGTTTAGTAAATGAATCAAACTTCTTATTTTGAACCTTATTAAAAACGACCTACACTTTCATAATTGACTCAAAATTTTAATCATCAGTTATTTTGCCAAACAATTTTAGAATAGATGGTAGGATTCGATGACCTGGAATCATAATCAGGGTTTCAATTCCCTTAAATTATTTTCGAGTGCAAAATTGAACTATATTTTACCAAGCGTTTTCATCTCAAGCCCTTATTAATGTTTAAATAAATTTATGTTGCAGCAGGTATAATAAAATAGAGTATGTATTGAGACGTAAGTATGAAGAAGACAGAGCTATTGCTATCACAGATTGTTTCATGACGGACTTCTGCATTCTTTCATTTGTTAAAAAGGCCTTTGCATGAGACGCAGGTCGGTATCAAAATATGTCCTTCGGAGGTATTTGAATTCAGCAAAGATCGGCAGATTATACATTTTGGAGCAAGGAGCTGTTGTTCTTGTACCTCGCTCGATTTCGGAAAGCAGATATACAAACAATAGATGTAAGTTCAGGCGTCCTTCTCATGTGTCTGGCATCGTGGCTACAGCTGGCATTTGGGCCAGAAACTGTAGGTTCAAGTCCATTTGTTGGCATGAATGTTTTCAGACGTTCGCAATCGGCTTTTAACTATATATCCTCGACTAGTTAATCATCGTGAAGCTAAACAAGACTGTAACACTCCCAAACAACTCAACTACAGATGAGGAGTCCCACTACAGGTGAAACTCCTCATCTGTACCCTGTCTCACTTGTCTCTCAATACATTACTTGTCCTAATCAGAGATAGACTTCTTTTTCTCTCGTACATGTTAAATTCACCAGACGTTCCTCCCATTCTTCTTATCTTTGCCACACGTCAAACTTCACCTTACCAAAACCGCATGTTGACCGTATAATTTTTTTTTGTCACATCACACCACTCCTCATATTCTTTTATTGCACCCCATTTTGTCATACTCATAACTAATATTCGAGATTTGGATCTTTTCCCTTGCTAATTCTTTAACTCTTGCTCGCCTCTTTAAACCATATAATGATTTTTTGCTGCCCTCTATGAATTTCTAAGAAAAAATTCTTTAGTCATTCATTTTAGTTTTTATTTTATGACTTGACTTTTCTAGACTTTCATAAAACATCACAACAGAACTCTTTTGTTATAAGTCAAGCCAGATATCGCCATTAAATTCAAAAGCACTTTTAACTGGGCAATTGAATTAAATCGTGTTATCATTACATCTCAATGACACGTATCCTGTAGGCCTTGATCAGCATGAAAAATTATGTTCGGAGATTTATATAGTATGTCTTATAATAAATAATCCGAAATAACTGTTGCATATGGCACCTATAAATTACAAAACAAATGTTGTGTTATGAATTATCTTTATACATACTGGGATTCTTTTGACAAACAGAACAAGTTATCGATGTAAAGGTTTGCAATATTTAATCACCGTTTAAAATTTTTTGTAATATGAAAAAAATTATACCTAACATTATCCTGCAACTTGAAAAATCAAAATATGAAATACTGATAAATACATCAATTGTTCTTTAATTTTACATATTTTTGATGATTTATTTATTTATTTGTAGTGAAGGTCTGAAAGTTTCATTGCAGAACTAAAAGTCCAATACTGATTCAACTGCATGAGAGAATTGACTTTCATCGATTAAAGTCTGAACCAGATCAAAAGGTAGTTTATGATTTTAAAGTCACCATTAAAAATACAATATTTAAATATACAATATTTTGAAATATCATATAATCAAAGCATGTACGAATTTATTCTTTTAATATCTTTATTCACATTAATGAACTGACATTATGCATATCAGTAGAAATATACAGGGTGTTTCAAAAAGAATCATCCGATTTTAAAAAAATCATAACTATTCATCTTTTAATCCGTTTTGATCGAATAATGTACAGGCAGAAAGAGCGAAATCTCAATTTTCACACAGTTGCCGACAAGTAGAGCTAACGCTCTTTCTTCCCCCGCTACTTCAGTGTTTGTAAAGATGGCGACTGCACAACAGAAATCATTTTGTGCTCTACGCTTTGCGAAGTGTGTGTCCTTAACAACTGTTCAGCGTGATTTTCGTCTACAAAACCCTGGTAGACTGAAGTTCCTACCTCCCAGAGCATTAGGCGAAGGTATAAACAATTCCAAGACACGGGTTGTCTGTGTACGCATAAAAGCCGTGGAAGAAGTGTATGCAGAAATGCTCGCAAAAGTTTGGGACGAATTTGTCCACCATAGAGACGTATGCCGTGCATCCAAAGTTGGGCATATTGAGCACCTATAATTTGGTTTGTAAAAAAAACTTTATGATTAATCTTGTAATATAAAATGAATTTTAAGTTTCTATGTTCAATATTTTTCATAATATTCTCATTTCATATCTGGTGATTCTTTTTGAAACACCCTGTATATTAACAAAATAAAATAGTAACAATGTTATTTATAGCAAATTTAAAAACAACATTTTGTTCCATAACTACTACCCTTCGTCTAGGAATAACTGAAAAGGAAATTATGGGGAATACAGAGGCTGTTCACACATTTTTAGACGATGTATATTGTATTCACAAAACTAAATTACATAAAATTCTTGTGTTTTAAATGTTCTATTTGACATCCCTTATTCTCAACTATCTTTCGACACCGCAATTTCCAGGATAATAATGCCTTTTGAAGTGTCAGAAGAGGTATTCTATCCCATTCCTCCTGAACAGCTTTTCAGAGTCCTGTAAGTGTTTTGGGACGACGTTTGGATAATGCAGATTTTAAAAGTCCGAAAGCACAAAAATCCATAGGTGATACATCGGGAGATTTAGTAGGGATATCAGTGAAGGGTATGGCCTTGATACCAGTTTTTTGTTCCATTTCTTTTAGGAAATTTACAGTGGATTTTGATGTGTGACTGCTAGCTTTGTCCTGATGGAGTCTCACAGATTGATGACACTGTGGGTAAAGCGATAGTATTTCACTCTGAAAAATTGGCGATAAAATATGTTCCTGATAGTATTTGGAGTTAATCTTGACATTTTTTTCCACTCTCTTTATTTTTAACTTGCTATTATGAGAAAAACCAACAACAATCATGAATCCCTTAGAAAAACTTTCGATTCTTTGAACCATGTACTCAAATTTTTTTCTCCCCTTTTATGATAATAAATGGCTCTTTTTTTTGTTGCAATCATTTAAATACACCCATGATTTATCTATTGTGACAATTGTTTTCCATTTTTCTTTGGATAAGTGTTTCTCATATAGAATTCTGCAACGTGTCCTGTGTTCAGAGATATGATTTGGAAGAAGACGATGCACATTGCGTTTTTTCGCTTTCTTAAGATTTAAATCAACGTTTATCATTTTGTTTACAGTGGACACCGAGTATTTTAATGATTTTGCAACTGTCCTTTGACTAGGGGGATTTTCTTTTAACATTAAACAACGTACCTTTGCAATAGTCGTAGATGTCCGTTTTTTCCTTGGATACTTGTTTGGGATTTTTGTCCCACTTGAGGCTCCAATTTGACGTTTTTTTCCTTTCTTGTTGACGATATTACCTATCGACGCTTTAGATATCACAAAACCATGACTCTCGCATCGGTTTTGGATAACGGAGTATGCATATTTCTCTTCGGAAAGAGCATAAATGTAGCCTTCGTACCATTGCTTTGTTAAAAACGCCATTTTGAATAAAAACAAAACTCTCAAGCCGCAGACGATAATTTTGACTTTTAAAAACACAGTACAATTGCAATTATTTCTTTTGCAGCATACGATTTTTTATTACGGCTTACCAAAATCGTCTAAAAAATATACGAACAGCCTCTGTACATCTTTTTTTTCTCTCTCTCACGTAGATACATTTGTATAATTTAAAAGCTATTTCAATTCATCATTTCCTGTTGGGTACAGATGTGTTAGACGCACCTCCCTGCCAAGTTTGGCGATTTTTTGTTTGGCGTGGTAACCATGCGTTTTGGGCAAGATTTTGTTATTTTGTGGCAACCCAGTTTGATGGTTAGTTGTGTGCGTTTGTTTACGTGATATAATATGGCGGCCATGTTGTTGCGTAATATTAATGACGTATTTTGGATAGTATTAGATATAGATTTTTGAGAGATAGGCGTACTTTTTGGGGTTGTTAGGGGTATAAAGTGGGAGGCTAAATGAGATTTTTTGAGGTTTATTTCAAATTAACTGTTAATTTAAACTGTTAATTTAGATGTGGTTTCATGGACTTACATATTGGTTGTTACGTGTTTCTACGTTTGAGTTTTTTAAAATGTTGATTTAAAATGCGGCAGGGTATACGCAACACACGCCAAGGGGTTATTTTTTGCCAAATCTGTTGTGTGTTTGGCGGGTTTTTTAGGTATGCCGGTTTTTACTTTGGTGTTGCCAATTTGTATTTTTGTTGCTTTTAGGATTTTGTATTTGGCAGATTTTGTTTTGTCTTGTGTTTTGCTTCATTTACAGGCGTCGTGAACGGTATTTTTACGTTCTTTAGTTCAATAATATTATGTTGTGGCAACAGTTTTTGAATTTTGCGTTCTAAGTTTTAATTTGGTATTTAATCGTTAGCAAGCAACGTGGATGCATATGGTAGTATATTCCAATTTATTTTTGTTCTTATATTATGTATTTAGTGTAATTGAGAAATATCAGGGGATTTTTGTGTCTAACATAGAGGCGATATAATGCGGCAGCCCCCCCCCCCCACCTAACAAATTTCTAATTATTATTAAGCTTTTATTTTTTGAATTTATGTGTTTTTAAGATCCCGTGTGTGGCTACGAGTTTATTAAAGCTAGAAGTAAGTTAGTTTTCCAATTTATTTTGGTTACTATATCTGTTCCATTATTTGTTTACATTTCGCACTATCGTGTTTGTTTTAAAGTAGCTGATGAGAATTTGTGTTATGTTTTTGGAAGTTTATGATTGTCATTGGTAAGTTTGTTTTGAAGTTATTTTTATTTTTGGGTTGTTATTGATATTTTGTTTACATTTGTTATTTTAAGCCCAACATGTCCGCGTAGACCTGTTTTGGCGACAAGTTGTCGAAAAAAAATTTTGGGCGACTAGTTGGCGCCAAAAAGATTTTGTCGCCAAGTTGTCGAGAAGAGAGGTTCGTCTGGCACATCTGTTCAATCTGTTGATTGTTTAGATGACTTTTGTGTAGAGTAAACGGTTTGTGTAAGATCATTAAAGCAAAAAAAAATATACCTAAAAGTGGAAAGGAAACATCATCTGATGTAAAATCACATCTAAATATCTAAATAAAATTTTCTGAATAAAATAAAAACTGATCAGTGATAAAATAGATCGGAAACGACTGGAAATGTCGGAGGAAAACAGGGACGTTAATGCTCCAACTAAATACAGGATAATAAGAAATCCTACTTTTTTCAGATAATAGAGTCTGTTATAAAAAACATCATGTGCTAAACTGCTTGTGAGAACTACACACTTAATATTAAAAGATCATAACGATCTTAAATGTGGTAATCAGAATTAAATTAGCCTCTCATTTAAGAATTTTCTTACAAATAAGATTCGTAATATTTGAAATGCAAGAGTGCACCCATAAGGTTATAGGGTGCCCTATTTGATGGCACCCTATAGCCTTAAAATCTCAACACCTAAACTATGCTAGATATCACCATAATGTTGGTGCTTTCTAGCATAACCATAACTCGTTGGCACGACTGACAATGGATCTCCCTAGATTAAGTGAAGATCTCGAAGTGTCTCGAAAACTATCGTAAAATCACTAGCCTCCTATAAATTCTTTAAAAATATTATTTTTAACTCAAAATAAACCTAGCATCCGGTAAGCCAGTCCTTCAAAATAACTGCATTCGAATAACAGCTACTCACCTTGCTAATTTTTATTTCTTCCCTTTACTGTTTATGAAACAACAAACGCTTAATATTGTTCAAGCACATCATTTAAGTGAAAAAACACAAATATTTCTGAATATTTGCCGAATTTTTACAACAAAATGCTACATTTAATAAATTTTACCATTTTTGGCTATTATTTCCACATCTGGTTCTCCAAAATAGTGCTTTTAATAACCAGTCATTAGGATAATTTTAATGAATGGCTCACCGGAGACCTTTATAATTATTTATTTTAGACACTGTTACATTCATATTTCAACCAAGCCGAATCCTAATTTAGAACACATTTTCTTATCATGTGCTATAAAGGTAATTTAAATTTAAAATTTTATACTAAAAAACTCCATTTAATGTATGCAAAATGTCATATAAAATGCATGAAAATTAAGAAATGACAAAATAATATAAACGCTAGAGGTAATTTTTTCTTACACGTGAAAATAAATTTATTTATTCAAGATAAAGAGAAAAACGTATCTCTCTCTTGTCAAGACTAATTACTTGTCGTATAAAATATAATTATATGATTTCAGAAGTTGTCTCAAAAATCATGTGTAATGGGTTCACCGAAGTTCCAGCTCCAATTTTTGTAGTTTTCGGAACTCTTCACAATTTCATTATAATATAATCATCAAAAACATAAAATATTACTCGATTATTGCCAATTTAACTGTTTGAGAAGAACACCTTCGAAACAACAACGTACATCTTACAGTTGCTTGTATTATTCCGGTTTGTACTTCAAGTGAACTATATTTTAAAGTTAAATTTTTGTATCCAATATTACAGTTCACTCTATAGTGTTAATTTTGTTTACACTTTATAATTTATTCCTCTACATAATTAAAAAATAATCAAAATGGAATGATTTCTCCTTGATTAAGATATTCACAAATGCCAATTTTAAAATATTTATTCTGACTCTACGCAGGCATTAAGTATTTGAATACCTACCAAGTTTAATTAAAAAGTTTTTCTTATCATCACGAAAGTTGTGACTTAATTTATAGCTTTTATTTCTCTTGCGGGTATCGTGGTTGATTATCAAAGATATAATTCTATCGCATTTGTTAGATGTATATTTCAAACGTAATTTTCAAAAATTCTTCCTGGGCTTTTTTTTAATAAGTACATAGTTTAGAAATTGATTTAAACTGATGCAGTGCGACATGGTTTCTTTTTTTCAGTTGAGGACAGGGAGTTGCATCATATAGAATTTTGAAAAAATGCAGTAGACAAGCATATAATCTCACAATTATTCAGTTTTCGCAAGCATAAAATTTAAAGTATTATATGCTTGAAATTTAGACTAAGTCTTTATTTCAGCTTTCTTTAACCCTATCACTGTATCGTTTCGTAATATACCCTGCTGTAACCTGGGTTCCACGCGGACCCCATATTGTAATTTACATATTTTATACGATTTACGTCACATGAAAGTTAATTTTGCATTCATTTAATTATCTTATAAGTAATTAACGATTATTCAGATATTTTCTCAAACAATTTTATTTATAAAACTAAGAACATAATAATTTTACAATCATATTTACAGATTCGTTCTGCATTTCTAAATGTTCGCTGAACATACCTCAAAAATGGTCTGATGTTCCAGGTCACAGTATATGGCAATTAGTACATCGGGTCTTTCCTTTTCTATCAAAAGAACGGGGACCTAGCTGGCACCATACCTTTTTATTTTGCTCTTGAATTCCGGGTCCTATAGCTGAAGCATGTAGTGTCGGAATTTCAATCCCCAAAGATTTCAATGAATGACAAATTCCAGACTTCAGCGATTGAACGTTCTGAAGTCTTCTCTGAATTAGGTTATTAACCAGCTCTCTCCCAAGGTCTTTCAGGACAAATCGATATCGATGACGCTTCCCAGATTCCCAATCTGGATATTTCAAAATCCAAATTATGTATCCAGCAAAACCTGCGCAGTCGAGCATGTTGAACTAGAAGACCATAAGCCAACGGCGTATTTTTCGCTTGCATGTGTACAATCTGCATAAATGGTCAAAGTTGTCAACTCCAGATTTTGTTGTGTTGTAATGAGTAATAATATCTGGCTTATTGTCTTTCTCCTCAATGACGTTTTTGTCATGATGCATGGAAGATAGCCAGATGACTGCCTTCCCTTTCTTTGGAGTGTAGCTAACTAAAGTAAGTTGTTTATCAAAACAAAAGATAAAAGATTTCTCTTCACACTGACGATTTGGTAGCAACTATTTTGGGACTTCTTTTCGATTTTTTCGAATTGTTCCAACCACTGTGGTTTTCACAGCTAGTAAGCAGGTCCTCTGCTAACTGATCGCTGGTGAAGTAATTGTCCATGGTAAGGTTGCATCCTTTGTTCTTTGAATGGTCAACTATTCGCCTGACGAGATCACAAACATTGTTTGCTCCAACTGCAGTACCAGGTCCAACATACACTTCTCCTTTGAAAGGAAACGAAGTGGTGGAATCACAGCACCAAAATATTTTGATTCCATACTTTCAGGTCTTGCTCGGTATGTACTGTCGAAATATGCATCGACCACAAATTTCCACTAATTGTTCATCGACTGTCAGATCTTTTTCGAGCTTTAATATTTCGCCAGAAGAATCATTTGCCAGACATCCCGACAGGCAGCTAGTTTATCTGCCTTTAGACTTTATTTTCGTGTTGCATCATTGTCAAACCGACAAAAACGAAGCAAACTTTGGAAACGTCGTTTAGACATTGTAGCACGAAATATCGGCCTTCAGCTGTCCAAAGACCACATTTCTTCTAAACGTTCGTTCGCAGATTTGTATACACCATCGAGTAAGAGTAATCTAATAAAAGCGCAGAGTTCTATTTCATCTGTTTCAGCCCACTCCTCGTTTGCCGGATTGACTTGATTTTAAGTTGCAATCATTTTTTAGCCCTTCTATTATCTCTGGAACAATAACGTTAATCATTTCATATGTTATAAAACATTTTTAGTGAATCTAATTTATCAGATACTTGGCATCTCCTGCTAATCCACTATTCTCTCGTAAAATATTAGCTGCTAAAGTTTGTACCTAATTACGTTTTTCTGTGGTCTACTTACGTCCTGACGGCGATCCAAATGTATGTGCTTGATTCAACAGATGGGTGAATCGAGCTGTTTTACGAGATAGAGATTGCTGGCCAGTACGCTCGTCACTTTCCGATTCCCTATCGGTTTCAATGTTCGAATCTTGAATATTCGCGTCACTCTCTTCAGATTCAGATGATTCACCGAAGCTATCTATATCTACATCGTTTTCACTATCACTGTCGTGTATCATGCGTAAAGCATCTTCTATCGAAACTCTTTGTCGCGATATGTTGCAGCTTCGAAAAACAGCTCACAACTGAGAGGATTTCAACGAGATAAATACAACACGCCTGTCGCATCACCTAGCGCCATCTGTCAGATTCTGGGAATAACATTGTTGGGAAACAAAAACTTTCGGACCTTGTTATTAATACGTGTTATCAAAAACAAGTCATTGTTCCTAGTTATTTTTCATTCTTTTTTAATGTGACCATTAGTTCTTAGACACCCGGCATAAGGCTGGGATCCGTGCGGACCCCAGGTCACAGAAATGTGACATATATGTTTCCAAATTTAAAAAGAACCAACAACCCCTGATATTTATGCAATTAAATTTTTACCCTGTGTTACACACATGTTAAGATGAGATGTCACCGGCTTAGATCCCTCAAAGTACGATTTATATTTTTTGGCAACTAGTTAAATGTTCGCGTGGACCCCAGGTTACAGTGATAGGGTTAACTAACGAATGTTCAAAAATGCTTTAGAATGCGTCTTTTACAGCGAGTCACAAATTGTATTAACATCAAAATTTCATTACTTTCTAGCTAAATCAATACCTTTTCTTGCTGCTCTGTAAAACCAACCAGCAAAATATGGCTTGAAATGGTAAAACTTGGTTTCCTGCTGAAACATTTACTTTCTTGTCCTGTTTACAACTTTCATGCTTTGTTCACACACTTCCGTCTTGTTTTCTGATAATTCTCAGTTATTAGACAGCTTTGGTAATTTGATAACCCAAATTGAACGATTCTTACTCTTCTGATAACATTGCATGATGCTAGAAGGGCTGTTATATTGCATTTAGTATTCGAAGATTGACAGAGTATCCATAATTCAACTCAGATATATTACCGTACAACAGACTATTAAAAGCATGAAACCCCTCATTCCGACATGCTGCCACAGGACTACTCACCCGCAATCAACATGAGTTAAATTGAATTCGCTCTAGATAACTTTCGTCCCTGTGTATTTAGTCATGTGAGGATCTCATGTGAGTATTCAATCAAGCACCGCCTATTAAATAAACTCGCTCATTTTCGCAGTTGTGATTTTACATATTAAGGATAGGAATTCCTTGCATACCCTATTAAATCAAATATTTTATAAACTTTCTCAAAATTTTCAGTTCAGCATTGAAAGCTTGCGAAAAGTGTTAACACATAATAAATCAATCGCACTGCTAACCCATCCTTTTATAGTATTATCAAATGTGTTATGACACTTTCCTATTGGCAGTGACTTGTAATACAGAAATTCTTAGTTTAAATTGACCCATTTCTACTAATTCTGCAATAAGTTTTGTCTAGTCAAGTTTGAATAATATATCCAATACTACTTACAAGACATTATCTAGAGACCTTAGTATATGACTTGATAGAATTCTCTATAAGCATTCAGCTTCAGTATATTACAATGAAACCTATAGAGTATTTCTAATCATAGTTTATGATGATTAGTGGTACCTGAAACGACAGGATAAAAGTTTACATCTCCTCAGTGACACTAACTTATAACGACAGCTTTCATTGAAATTTATTACTATTGTTCAGTACGTTACAAACAACATTAGGTTTCGCACAGTAAGGATTATTTAATTTTACATAAGGACAAGTTTTGCAGATAAAATACGTAGATAATCATGTTCATACTGAGTAATCTAATTTTTCTTTCTTCAACATTTTAAAGAATTATGTCAAACATTGGATGTATGCATATATATATATATATATATATATATACTATATACTGATGGCCATTAAAATTGTCACATCAGGAAGGAAAGCAAATAACCAAACTTTACTTATTGTACGTATACAACGTAGCAGGAAGTATACATGATTAAATTTATAGGCAATTTATGGGTTTACAGAGTTCGAAATTAGTACACACAGCTGACTCCTCTGGAGGCTATAACCCGGTTAAACATCCAGTCGAACTGGGTTCATGCTATGCTGCTTCAAGGCTGTTTCAGTCTTCATCAATCGTAGTGGTTGGAGATCGGTGTAGGCCCTGTCTTTCAGCAACCCATGACCAGATGTTTAAATGGGTGAGAGATCTGGAGAACATGCTGGCCAGGCCAAAATTCGAAAAACCCTCTGTGTCGAGGTAGGTCAGGACACGACGGGCAACATACGACCTTGCGTTATCTTGTTGAAAAATGACGTCTCCGAGTCCTCGAAGATAGGGCACAGCCACCGGCCTTAAGACATGAGAAATGTAACGCTGGCTGTTCAGACTACCGTCGACGCGAATAAGAGGTGTTCGTGAAATGTACCCAATGGCTGCCTACACCATTACACCAGGAGCAGGGATCATATGACGATATCGAAAACAAGCTGCCACGTGCGTTCTACTCGGTGCCTCTAGACACGGATACATCCATCACCTTGCTGCACGTAGAATCGGGACTCGTCAGAAAAGACGACATGGTGACACTCCTATATCCAGTTTTGTCGCTGGGATCACCACTATTGCTGCATGTCTCTATGGTGCAGTGTTAAGGGATGCCGCAATAATGGTCGCCATGCAGATAGTCCGTGCTGATCCAGACGTCGTCGCACTGTGTAAGTGGATACTTGTGCTACAAACAAGTTCATTTACAGACTCAAGGTGATGTGGCTGTACGATCCTGAAAACCTGACCTCACAACATGTCTGCCATATCGGGCGTTAGTGGCGAGAGGCCGTTGAGATTCTCCAAGGCGTTCAGTATGACCCTCCTAAACCAATCGATTCTATATTCGCATGAGAGTCGTCAGATTCCGACCGATGCTAGTAGCAACATTGTGGAACGATAAACCACTCTCTTGATAGGCCACGATCCTGCCGCTAAATACGTGCTGGTAGCCATTTCTCCTTCATATACGAGACATAACACGATCTTCTCACAAACAACCAACATTCAAAAGCGATTTTCAAATCAGAAACTCGCTGTGTAACTTTCCTTTTATACAGAATTCAAGATACCGTTTCTCCCTTCCACGTCGTTCAATTGTGCTTAAATGCTAATCATATACATATCACAATATCTTCTTCTTTTCTTTTGACATTTAACGTTTGTACCATTCTTCCTTCAAGGTGCTGCAATTTTAATATATATATAAATAAATAAATTTAATATATATATAAATAATTTATATATATATATATAAATAAATAAATAAATAAATAAATATATATATATATATATATATAGATATATATATGTGTGTGTGTGTGTGTGTTTGTTTATGTGGGAATATTAATTTTATTTTCCTCTACTGAAGCTCACATATCGGAAGGGAAATCCATTTGATGCTGTATCATTTCTATTATTAAACACTTATTTAGAAATGTCCATACTTTATTTAGCCGGATAATAGAAGATTGCTTGAAAATGGTAAAAAATATTGAAGTTACATATTTACCTAAGAGGATATTCTAAATGCAAAAAATTCCGAACTATATATATATATATATATATATATATATATATATATATATATATATATATATATATATATATATATATATGTATATATATATATATATATATATATATATATATATATATATATATATATATATATATATATATATATATATATATATATATATATATATATGTGTGTGTGTGTGTGTGTGTGTGTGTAAGGTATACATATGATTCGAGTCACAAAAATCGAACTTTTGAGTGAATAAATTAAAGAAGCTGCTTGAGATATGCTAATTTCGATATATGCGCTTGGTATAAATACCATGCAGCTTGATTAAAGAAAAAGGTTGAAAAAAGGTTGATAGATAAGCGAGTTAAGGGAGCTACGAGGTAAGCAGCCCCAGGTCTTAACCGGCGCTTGTGCTTAGCAGGCCCAAAGTTTACGTTGCAGAACTCCTGATTTGACTTTGTAGTTTGTGAGTATTGCAAAGTGTATTTATATTGAATGCTAATATATATTTCGTACTATTAGTACGTATGCTCATTCTTGAAAAGCAAAATATATATGCGCAAACATTTAAAATAAACATTGTTTCATGTATAAACTGTGTTTGTATCCAATTCATTTAGAGTGCCACTTCAAATTATATACACCCAAGTCTGGGTAGAAGTAGCAAATTATCTCTCTCTCTCTCTCTCTCTCTCTCTCTCTCTCTCTGTATATATATATATATATATATATATATATATATATATATATATATATATATATATATATATATATATATATATACAGGGTGTCCCAAAACGACCGCATAAACTCTGCACAGCTAGATTCCTCGTTGGGAGTACATAAAAACTGGCCAAAGAAGCGTTCCTGTACGATCCATAGTTTACGAGAAAAATACGAAAAACAAAGTATGACCCAAAGTAGAAAAGACACTTTATTGAACATATCAACAGCATGCACAATTTAAAGCAGATGTTCAAAGTGTCCGTCGTGCATGCCGAGGCAGGCTTGAGCACACCGTGGAATGGCTGTCATCACACGTTGCAGCATCGCGGGGTCCACCGAAGTACAAGCAGCATGCAGACGAGCAACTAAGTCCATTTGTGTTGTCACTACGTCTCGATACACCAGTTCCTTGAGATGTCCCCATAGGAAAAAATACAACGGTGTAAGATCTGGCGAACGTGGCGGCCATAGAACCGGACCCCCACGTCCGACCCAGCGGCCGGGGTATTCCATATCCAGCCAACCACGTACAGGAGCACAGAAATGCGCCGGAGCCCCATCATGCTGGAACCAAAGTCCCTGTATTGCCGCTAAAGGTATGTCATCGAGGAACTCGGTTAAGACCTCATTGAGAAACACCAATTCTGACTGTCCCGAGAGCCGTTCAGGCAACAGATATGGTCCAAGCAGGCGATTCCCGAGTATGCCAGCCCACACGTTAAGAGACCAACGTTCCTGATGTTTCTGCGGCCGGATTGCATGCGGATTGACCTGGGACCACATATGGCTGTTGTGATGGTTGAATACCACATCATGAGTGAAACATGATTCATCAGTCCACAGGATATGTGCAATAAAACCATTATCTGTGTTCTGCTGCTGCAACAGCCATTCACAGAAGGCCACGCGTTTCTGAAAGTCATCTGGTTTCAGACCTTGCACGGTTGTGTACCGAAATGGGTGTAGCCTCTCAGACCGTAAAAGCCTGTGCACAGTACTTTTACTCGAAGTCATCTCACGGGCTAATACGCGTGTACTTACCTCGGGCGTCTATTCTACCCGCTGCAGTATTGCATCCGCCTGTGCTACCGTCAGGCCGCTCCGCGGTCTTCCAGTATCGTGAAGATTGGCTGTTGGCAAGACGCTTCCCGTATTTCGCAGTCTGTCGTCCAGCCTACGGATGACGTTGACAAAACGACGTTGACAAAATGACGTTGACGACGGCGGAACGGATATTGACGGGCATACTCCCTAGCAGTTCGTAAGGCATTTCCATTACATCGGCCGTACATCAAGTACATGTCGCAGTAGTCACGAACGGAGTACATGGCCACCATACGAAGACTACCGGTTGCTGCAAGATACAGCCTTTTAAATACCAGTTCAACGGCGGCTTAACGTCATTCCATGGCACGTGCGTATGCATGGCACGATATGCGCGGCGAACGTTTTAAGCATTATCGTCTCTAAAGATATGCAAATATTGTTGTTGATATGTCCAATAAAGTGTTTTTTTCTTGCACCGTCAGTGACGTCATACTTTGTTTTTCGTATTTTTCTCGTAAACTATGGATCGTGCAGGAACGCTTCTTTGGGCAGTTTTTATGTACTCCCAACGAGGAATCTAGCTGTGCAGAGTTTACGCGGTCGTTTTGGGACACCCTGTATATTAGGGCGGAGCGTAAAAAAAAGTTTTTGATTTTGTTTTTGCCCTAGTGCGGAAAAGTTGGGTACTGATGGGTAGGTGAATTATGCAAAGTTTTGGGAAAAACAAAAAATATCTTCCGTCTCCATTTCGGCCGTGATTTTTAGCAAATGTTTACCATACAGTTAAAAATGTGTATTTCTATTGTTTTGTATGCAACTCGTCATTTTGTTCTTAAATAAAATACAGAGGTAATTCAAAACTTATACAGAAAGGCAGCAGCTGACGCTCTGCGTGCAGAAAGGTAAAGAAATATTTTGGCATGAAAACATTGACAACAACAACTTTAGAAACGAAGCTTAAAACCTTCGTGAAAGACTCGCGGAAATTGTTCGACATTTCTTCATGTAAGTGTGTTAATTTTAACAAATGTTCTTGCCCTAAGCATAAAAGGATCCCTAAAGCGGAAAGAACTTTTCTTCTAGACCAACGGGCACTTAGGCAAATGTCCATAGGCACAGTTGACTTAAAAAAACTGAAAGCTGAGGAAACGAGCCGATAAGAAGAAAGAAAGTGAGAGAAGCAGTAAGTCTTAAAATAAACGTTTCCCCAACTGGAAGCATGTGACAGAATCTATGACAGAACCGGAGTTTCATATCGGGCTGGAGCCATCATTGCAAGCGCTGTTTTGGAAGATATGGGGATGATTACCGAAAAAAACACTTTAAATGTAATTGATAGACATAAAATAAGAAGAGAGAGGGAAAAAATTCGAAAAGTATATCAGCAAGGAAATGAAAGACAGCTGGAACCACTGAAGGGACTTTATTTTGAGAGAAAGAAGGACAAAACTCTAATGCAAGAGAGCGTAGGGGGAAAGATGTACCAGAAAACAATCCTGGAAGAACATGTTACAATGATTAATGAACCTCGAAGCAAGTACCTTGGACACATAGCACTAACCTCATAATCAGCTTTGAGTATTTCTCAAATGATGCTGCAATTCATGGAGAATAAAAATATTGACATTCATCAACTAGTAGCAATAGGGTGCGATGGAACAGACTTTAAAACTGGCTATAAAATCGGCGTGATTCACCTTTCTGGGGAAGCCATTGGGAAACCCTTGCACTGGTTTATCTGCCAGTTACACGCAAATGAGTTGCCACTCCGAAATTTAGTGCAGAATTTGGATGGTGGAACGAGTGGCCTTAATGCATTTTCTGGTCCAACTGGGAAAGCCTTGGCAAATTGTAAAAACCTCCCAGTTGTGAGACTTGTAGACATTTCGAGCGAATTTCTGAAAATTGACATAAAGGATCTTAGCACACACAAGCGATAGCTTTGGGATATTTCTCAAGCTGTCACAAACAGAAACAGCTCATCAAGTTTGTCAGAAAAGCACCCTGAGAAAATGGCTCATGCACGTTGGCTAACAACTGCAAATCCAATAAAGTGTTTATACATTAGCTCGTGAGAGCCTTCAAACCATCTTCAATCTCTGGCAGAGTTCATCATGAAAGTGTACCCACCTATGTGATTTACAGTCAAATTAAATCCATATTGCACGTATGGTCCACGAAATTTGTGGAAGACAATAAAGTCTCACGCTATCTTAAAAACGATTTAAAGACTGTGGTCGATCCCATTATCCAGAGAAATGGCTATTTCGGCTACCCAGAAGCAATAATCTTGTCAATAATCACAGACGACAGGTAGTCCATTCGAGAACTTGACTACGTAGGATTTTACGAGAAAGAAAGGGAAAAAAGGAAAGAATCAGACACTACAACATTCCGTCACTCAACTTCGAGACAGTTTCCTATATAGACCTTATTGATTGGCAGAAATTTTATTTGATGGAACCCCCAATTGACAGAAGATGATTTGAGAAATTTAATTTCCAGAGGAGAATCTGTTGCTCAACACCTGGAAAGCCTAAAATTTCCATGCTACACCCAAAGTGTTGAACGTTTCGTGAAACTAGTAACAGAGGTTTCTGCGGTTGTGTGTGGAGAAAATAAGCGTGACGGTTTACTTAGAACCCGAACAGGGTCGAGAAAAGCTATGCCCTCATTTGAAACCAAAAGTGAGTATCGAGTAAAACAGGAATAACTGCAAGGGCAAAGGATTTAAGTGCCGATATGGTTGGGTGGACGGGTGGGCACGGGTGGAACTCGCAATGCAGCCCCCCTCCCTTGGTGAGATTTTTTTTCTGAATTTTATTTCAGAAAAAGCGAAAAGCTGCATACAAAACAATGGAAATACACATTTTTAACTGTATGGTAAAAATCTGCTAAAAATCACCGCCGAAATGGAGACGGAAGATATTTTTTGTTTTTCATAAAACTTTGCATACGTGACCTACCCATCAGTACACAACTTTTCCGCACTAGGGCAAAAACAAAATCGAAAACTTTTTTTTTACGCTCCGCCCTACTGTATATACAGTATGCCCACAAAAGTCCCTTGCCACCCTCTTAACTTCAGAACGGCTGCTGCTATATTCATAAAAGTGGTGTCTAGGTACAGTAAAGTAGCCATGCGCTACTGAATAAAACCACCTACCGCGCCACCTGGTGGAAAACTGCGGAGTTAGCAATCCTATCTCGAAAACGGAACGAGATAGGGGAAAAAAGTGATTTACAAAGTTGTAGAAAATCATCAATTTAGTACAAATAAATACATTGGGGACATTAATGCAAAAAATAGAACGGTTAAAACGCGCATTTGTTTTTTCGTGATTTCCTACATTGTGACGTGACAAAACAATCTGAGAAAGAAAAAAACAACTAGTTTTAACAATATACCTATATTTGAGATGTTCAAACTTCTCACCGTCATTGCGGTGTCGTGTTTTGCCCGAAAGATAATCATTTCTCCTTCCGTTCAAGTTTCGTGACGTCACAGTATAGGAAATCACGAAAAAACAAATGCGCTTTTTAACCATTCTATTCTTCGCATTAATGTCCACAAGGTGTCTTTTCTTACTAAATCAATATTGCTCTACAACTTTGTGAATCACTTTTTTCCTCTATCTCATTCCGTTTTCGAGATAGGAATGCCAACTCCGCTATTTTCCACCAGTTGGCGCGGTAGGTGGTTTTATTCAGTAGCGCATGGCTACTTTACTATACCTAGACACCACTTTTATGATTATAGCAGCAGCCTTTCCGAAGTTAAGAGGGTGGGAAGGGACTTCAGTGGGCATACTGTATATATATATATATATATATATATATATATATATATATATATATATATATATATATATATATACTGCTCAAAACAATTAGAAGAGCACATGGTTTTAACAAAATTACGCAAATACTTACACCGATAAGTAACATAAAATAAATCATCTATAATTTAAAGCCTAGCAGGAAACAGAAGAAGAAAACTTCATATGCAAATCAAAGTTCATGACGTCAAAAACCAGAAAAAGAACATAAGGGTGGAAATCGGGATGTTGCAGAAATATTTGTTTCACTGCCTTAACTGTGAAATTCGATTGCTCAGTTATTCTTTTTGAGAAATGGTGACTTGAAAATGTCTCAACAACGTGATTTACCGGAATCCATGGCATGGCGTATTATAGGCAGACTTGAATCCAGGCAAACACAACGTAGTGTCACGGACGCTGTTGGAGTCACCAGAAATGTCGTTGCAAGGCTGTGGAATCGATTCCAAGAAACAGGGAATGCTAGACGTCGAGCAGGGCAAGGTCGGCCAAGCGTCACTACACCAACTGATGACCGCTATATACTGTTAACAGCTCTTCGAAACAGAACAGACAATGCTACTCAGCTGCAAAGACAGTTGCTCTTTGCAACAGGACGAAGGGTGTCCACCCAAACAGTACGTAATAGGCTTCATCAGGGAGGTCTCTATGCACGTAGGCCAATGGTATGCATTCCGTTGACCTCACGCCACCGTGCGGCCCGAAGAAGATGGGCTGCTGAACATCGAGATTGGGAGCAACATGATTGGAGCGAAGTGCAGATGAAGAAAACTTCATATGCAGATGATTTGCATATGAAGTTTTCTTCTTCTGTTTCCTGCTAGGCTTTAAATTATAGATGATTTATTTTATGTTACTTATCGGTGTAAGTATTTGCGTAAATTTGTTAAAACCATGTGCCCCCCTAATTGTTTTGAGCAGTGTATACAGACGAATCCCGATTCAGTCTGGAGTGTGACACCCGACGTGTTTTGGTATGGAGGGAAACGGGCACTCGAAATAACCCCACATTCGCTCGTGAAAGGTCACAATACAGACAAGCTGGTTTTATGGTATAGGGTGGAATCAGCATAGGTGGACGTACAGACCTGCATATTATTCGGAATGGTACTTTGACGGCTCGAAGGTATGCGGGCGAGATACTGAGACCTCATACTGAGATACTGAGACCGACGAAGGCCTCCTTTTACTCTCCGAGACTTGGAGATTGCACTTCTTGAGGAGTGCAACAGTATTCCCCAAAGTCTTTTCGATAACATCATCGCATCCATGGGAAACAGGTGTGCAGCAGTCTTTGCTGTTCAAGGAGACCCCACGCCATATTAAAAATCTTGCATCATTTCTAAACAGTACTTTTTTTATCGTTTACATGTAACCAAATTGTTGCCCTAAATCATCTTTTCATGTGTTTAATATATCTTCAAAGAATTAAAACTTAATTACAAATTTTTTTACGTCTTTTTTTCTGTATTGCGCATTGATACTCGTGTACTATCCATTTTATGCCAATACGTGGCTGTCTCGCACGGTTTTCTTAACTTCTTTGCTTGCTCCCCTAATTTTTTTGAGCAGTATATATATATATATATATATATATATATATATATATATATATATATATATATATATATATTAATAATAATTTTCTGAAAAGAGTCCATTGTTTCATATACAAGTGGTGATTGGGTATTAAGCCATTTGTAAATGCTTGTTATGTATATCTTGTAGTCCCTCAAAAATTTTTAAGTGACTAAACAAACCATTTTATGAAAATGGAGATTCATTATAATCTTAATTATATTAAAATATAATCAATATATTGCTAATTTAATAAAATAATTTATTACACATTTTTTGTCATTAAATGACTATCAACTAATAAAAGAGATGTAGGTTAATAACTAAAGCCTAAATTCTATCATTTTTTTATTCTTAGGAAATATAAAAATCACACTAAAGTAAATGCGCTGAAATTCAAAATAAATTTTTGTGTCTTTGCAAAAATGAAACATCTCTGCCGATACCTTTAGTGTAGTATTACATGCATTAAATTTGTAATGTCTTATTGTGAATTAAAAGTTTTATACTTATATCATTGTTTGTCATACAGTTATATGATTAGCCATTTAAAAAAACTGTTAATGCACGATGCTCTCTTAACTTCACGTAACTATTTTTTTAAATAAAATTTATGAGTAGATATCTTAGGTGTTATAACTGCAAAAATGTTAAGAAATTTTATATATCACGATTAAATTTAGTAAAACTTGGTTCAACATTATTCAAAACAGGCTGTCAAGTCTGAAACGACTACCATCAATTTCTTCTTTTTCCGGAACAATCTTATTGATGTTACATCATAATTCAGGAATTTTATTGAGGATATGTTCCTCCAAACTGTTTATATAGGGAACATTTCAAAAATTCTAAAGAACTCGACCTAGTCTAGATTTTCGTTTTGTTTCAAGAAAAGATTTTGACTGAGAAGAGTAAAGGTTCGTAAACATGAAATATATATGCATACTTTAAGATAGACGTAAAATATTAAATTGAAGGAGAATACTTGATAGAGCACTTCAAGGAAGACTTTGCAGCGGTTAAAAAATTTATGCGTTGAAAATTTTACTGAATACGGTTTGCCTTGCATACTTTATGTTCTTATCATCTGATCGCAAAAACCTGTATCAGGTTCAAAACAGATGCTTAAATTATTACGCAGAGGTATTACATTTTGTGGTTCTTTGCTCTGTAATAGACATCCTTTTGTTGTAAATCTGTCTAGTTCGCAAATTTTGTGATTTCTGCATTTCAGTTGTAAACTTAATTATGATCTATTCTTTTTAACCTATGATTTATATTTCTTTTAGCTCATTCTTTTTAACATATGATTATGCTAAAAACACAATTTGCACAAAACGGAAGTAAAACACCACAATGCAAATTCACGTCTACGTAGTCGACTGCAGCGCCAGTATTTCGAGCTATAAAGATAAGAGGTGAATACCGAAAAAGTTGCAATAAGAAGACAAAGGAATAAGAAAGAATACCATTGCAACACCGCTTTATTCAGCAAATTCACTTCTCCCTTCTTCAATGTGACCACCATCCTCAATGGCCGAACGTACCATGTCACCAGGAATATTAATCACAGTCCGGGATATGTTGTCCTTTAGAGCCGCAAAGAACGAGACTCCATCTCAATACACCTTGAACTTTAAATCCACCCACAGAAAGAATTCACATGGGGCTCTTGCAGATGGCTTATTTTATATGGATAGAACTTAAGAACATTCCGCAAGATTTTCCAAACTGTCGAAGTATTCATATCCAGTTGTCTGGCTACTCCCCGGCCGCTACTACTACGAGCAACGTTCCCTTGTGTGCCTTCTACGATTGTAGTCGCAACTTCGGTTACTGTCTGTTCTGACAACGGTTTCCTCCCTCTACCAGGCCGGACAGCTAGGGTTCCAGTTTCTTCGAATTTCTTAATCATGCATTTCAATGCATTAATTGAAATGGGGCCTTTACGAAAGTTGTTACCGGTTCAAAACCAGTGGTTCCCAACCGGTGGTCCGCGAGAGTCTCTGGAGTGGTACGGCACCACATGTAAAAAAGTTGCCAAATACATGGGGATTTTGAAAGCAATGTTCATTGAACTAGATGGGCCGGATATATAAGATGACTACCAGGTGTTGAAATGAAATTTCGTAAAAGTTTAACATAATTTTTTTTATTGTTAGAATATGATACGTTAGAATGTGAGTACTTGAATTCTGTATCCCTTTTGCCTGAGGGATTTTCTATACCTCAGGATACGTAATTTTCGTATTTACGAAATAGATTCTAATAAATGCGAAATTTGCCGTTATGAGCGAATAAATGCGAAATTAATTTTTTTACTACTTTTCGGTGAAAACTCGGTGATATACGGCTTTTTAAGCGAAATTAGGTAATAATAGTAATAATTTATACTAATATCACAATCGCTATCTTCACTAATCTCAGAATCACTTTCATTCATAATATTACATATTTCACTCTCAGTTAGGTATCTTGGTCTCTTAGCCGTGGCTAACGGAATGAAACTGAATATAACCCCACCACACATCCCAAAACTTCTACAAAACACACCCAGAAATATTTCACCCTCATACCCTGCATTATCCGAAGTCGATCTCCTAAGTAGACGGGAAAATGTCTAAAAGTAGTGCAGAAGTGCAGATAACATTGATCCCACGCTGAAAATTGAAAATATTATATTAAACGTATGGGATTCTTTATCAAATAATTTTATATCAATGAAGACACTTGCTAATGCTATTTTACCGATGTTTGGGTCCACATATTTGTGTGAAAAATTGTTTTTTTCGAGGAATTTTTTAAAATATACCAATAGAAATAAACTTGGAAATGAACTGATTGTGAAATGCGTTAAACTAATGAATACGGAATATAAACCTAACATTAAGAAACTATCTGAAAATAAACAACAGATTATTCATTAAATATACTTTAACTTTATTATCATATTTATTATACATACACATATCTGTAACTACACTGAAGTGCCACTGAATTAGGGATAGCAAAGCCTGTGCAAATTGTGTAGTGCTGCGCATCATGTATGCGCAAGTGAGGGCTCTGTGGTAACTGCATAGATAGTGCGTACTGTGGTTGTTCTGAATTAGTTGTTGGAATTGCCAGTATGGGTAAACTGCCTGATTTAGACGCCTTCAATCGCGGGCAAATCGTAGGTGCGCGACGCATGGGCCATTCAATTTCCGAAATCGTCAGACAGCTAGGATTTTCAAGGTCGACAGTGTCAAGAGTATACCAAGAATGCATGGATGGCGGAAAAAAACTAGCGATCGGGCAAACTGCAAAGGACAATTAGCCTTGACAGTGCGTGGTGAGAGACGGATCAGGCTTATTGTACGTAGCCAGCGAAGCCAAGCATTAGCTCAAATTACCACCCAGTTTAATGACGGTGCCAGTCGTACAGTCAGTAAACGAACTGTGCAACGCTCGCTTCACCGTATGGGTTTCGGGAGCCGTCGACCTACGAGAGTACCATTGCTCTATACTCGCCATCGGTCTGCACGTCTTGCCTGAAAAAGAGAGCACAGAGACTGGAGTGTAGAGGACTGGAAACGAGTATGGAGGGATGAGTCTCGATTCCGACTACTTAACGCCGACGGGAGGCTGAGAATATGGCGTCAGGCTCATGAAGCCATGGATCCTGCATGCCTGGCTGGAACAGTACAAGGGCATGGTGGCTCAATCATGGTCTGGGGTGTTTTTTTCGTGGCACAGTTTGGGATCTTTGGTGCGTGTACCAACCTCCCTCAATGCAATTCGGTACGTAGAGTTGCTGGGTGATCACCTCCATCCGTTTATGCTGTTCTGTTATCCGCACGGTAATGGAGTTTTCCAGCACGACAACTGTACCTCTCACAAGTCTTGGTTGGCTACTGGCTGGTTGGATGAGCATTTTTTTTGACTTCTCTGTCATGAATTGGCCACCTAGAAGCCCAGACTTAAATCCTATTGAGCATCTTTGGGATGTTTTGGAACAAGGTGTGGACAGCTTTAGCCAATATTTGGCAAGCCATTCCAGTGGCACGTTTCCAGAAACTTGTTGAATCTAAGCCTCGTCGTGTGGCAACCGTTATCAAGGCCAGAGGAGGCCCAACTCGTTACTAGTTAGGTATCCCTAATTCAGTGGCACTTCAGTGTATATCTTTTAATAAATAATATTTCATAATATATATGTGATTTTCATTATTCCTTGTTCATTCAAATACTCAGGGCAGGGGTGACTGCCGTCTTGGCATGTTGTCACCTGGTGAGGAAATTCATGGTATCACCTCATTTATATTTATTTTTTGCGTCGAAACTTATTTTTTGCTCTTCATTTGCAAAAGTAAAAATTGTAAAACAAAAATAGAACATAAACTTTTTAGAGGATTTTAAAAGTGAGATAAAAAAAAAAGTTTTTAATCATCTGCCCTCCCCCTTTCCAAGTAACGCCACTGACTTAGCGACCCACGAGCTAGTACTAAAAAAAATAATGAACAAAATTTGACCCACTTCTCAAAAGGTTCGCCATCACTACTCTATAGCCCCGTTAACAGAGTAGATGCTGAGATATTTTAGTAAGAACAACATAGTAACTAATAGCGGAAGGCAAAGACTTAAGGATCGTAATGTGGAGACTACTAGAATGTTAGCTTTTAACTAAGAATTTGGATACTTCCTATAACCCTTTGCGGCGCACTACCCTTTAAAGTTGGAATTTGAAGAAAAACATTTGTAGGATGCCTACTTAGGCCAAAAGTAGTGTGCAGGTAAAATTTTGTAAAGATTGCACTTACCGTTTGGATTCTGTGGGTGTTCCATAAGATGGAACACTGAGCCACCAGACCTCTGAAAAGTGCGTCTAAGCGAGCATCGCAGTGAAGCGCGTAATTCAGTAGACGCTTTTGCATATGATTGAAAACATACTGTATTATACCTGTGTAGCATATTTTGCGTGACCAAGGGTGCACCCCGGAGAGGCCTGCTACTCTACACCCCATCCCCCGCCCCCCAAAAAAAATTAAAAGAAAAAAAAATTAAAAATATATCTGGGTTATATGATTATTTATGATGAGATAAATATTTACAGTTCCTAAATATGTACAAGTCCTATGTGAAAAAATATTTATAATTCTTCTATTTTTTGGTTTCATGATATTTTTCGAAGCACGTCTCACCCTGTTTGTAAAAACACAAACCAACATCGCATGTTTTGCACGTGAATCTTGTTTTCTGCGGCTTCGCTTTCGTACTACAGTACGCACATCGTCTGCGCGCACCCTTCGCCGGCATATGTTCAATGTTGCCGTATCTTTTATCATCGGAGACCTTAATTTTAAAACTGGGAGAATTTATAAAAAATTAATAATTAATTTAAAAAATAATTAATAAAATAATTAATAAAAAAATAATTAATAAAATAATTAATAAAATAATAATTAATAGAATAATTAATAAAAAATAATTACAATTATATTTAAAATAAAGAAAAAATAAGCTATGTATATGTAGAAAAATAACATCTACACAATAATATAAAATATAGGCTAGCGAAACTCAACAGCGAGTGCAAAAATAATTCGTGCAGCTCTAAGTAAAGATGACTCGAGCTACTGATAAAATCACCCCTGTTTGAAACCTCCCCACAAGGGCAGGGCATTTCTTGGAATTTTGTGGGGAAAAGGGCATTTCCTGGAATTTTGTAGGGAGTAATGGGTATGGTATGTATATCTCTTGTTTTCTATAGGCAAACAACCCTCCCTCGCAGCATCTGAAAGCTTGAATTCATTCCCCCAAACAGCGAAAAGCAGAAAACGTAAACACAGCGGTTTCCTCCCGTCATCGCGTTTGGTTGCGTAATATGATAAGGTCTAGTGGTGCGGTGTTCCATTTGATGGAACACCTTCTTTTATTCAATGATTCTACGTACGTTTTCTATAAAAAAAATTTAAAATAATATAGAATAAATAGATTAGAGTACAGCCAACGATATAACATAGAATTTTTTTTAAAAGCAATTTTTTTTTCTATCCCAAAAATACATATAAAATTTCTTGTAAATACGAGGATTCTAAATAACGAGTCATAGCTGAAGATCATGAATGGTCTTGTATTCTGGTGCCATATAATATTGAAAAGGAAAGTTAAAAGTATATAGTAAACATCTTTTTATCCATTTAAAGTTGAATTTAACGGTTTGGCAAGCTAGTCAAATTAGGTGTTCCATGCAGTGGAACACTGAGAAACAAAGGGATAAAAGTAGTTAAATTGTTATTTTTTAAAAAATAAATGAGAAATTTTTTGAATTTGTATATATATTTTTGCGAATAAAGGCCAATTTTTTTATATTGTATATTTTCTGTTGCGAATAAATGCGAAATTTTTTATATTGTATATTTTTTGTTGCGAATAAATGCGAAATTTTTTTTATTGTATATTTTTTGTTGCGAAATTTCGATAGTTTTTATGCGAAATTTACGTATCCCTGTCTATACCCCCATACCCTCCGGAAGGTCCCCCCTTCAAGTCGGTGAAGGTGGGGGTGGTCCGCTCATGGTTCAGTTTCTGCCTTAGTGGTCCGAAGACTTCTACGAATTGGTAACCACTGCTCTAAGCAAAAGGAGAGCAACCGATGCGCTCGATCGGTGAAGATAAAACAGCTTCACAAGTAACGCTCCTTGAGGTAACGTAAGATGCATCTTGAACCCATCTGACACTCGGAATGCACTTTGGAGTTTCCCTCTCAAGTTTATCCCAAAATACCGGCACTGCTGTCGACTAAGTAGTCATGAATTTGCATATTGATGTTTTATTTGCGTTTTATGCGAATTCTCGGGTGCTTGGACAACAACAGTGCCATATCTTCCCCTATCGGCTGACTTTTAGAACTAATCTTTTGTTTCACGGAAACTCTTTCCCGTATCGTTCTTAGTCCATCTTTCAATTTTGGTGGAATCCCGGCTGATAGATCTTGCTAGGAGAGGCTCTGAGTTTTGTCAGTTTAATAAAAATCCCCCTGTATATATAAACTGAAGAGACAGAAAAACTGGTACACCTGTCAAATATCGCGTAGGGCCCCCACGAGCACGCGGAAGTGCTGCAACACAACGTGGCAGGGACTCGAATAATGTCTGAAGGTATCTTGTAGGCAATTCCCACCATGATTCTTGCAAGGCAGTCCACAATCCATAGGAGTGCGAGGGAGTGTATATCTCACCTGAACAGCACTTTCAAAGGAATCCCAGATATGCTCAATAATGTTCATGTCTGAGAATTTTGGAGTCTAATGGAAGTGTCTAAAGTCAGAAGAGTGATCCTAGAGCCACTCATTAGCGACAACCATTACCAACGTGTGGGGTGTCGCATTGTTCTGCTGGAATTGTCCAAATCCGTCGGAATGCACAATGGACATGAATGGGTGTAGATGATTGGACAGGATGCTCATGTACCCGACATCTGTCAGAGCCATCCCTAGACGCATCAGGGGTCCTAGGTCCCATATCATGCCAAATGCACACGCCCCATACCATCATAGAGGTTCCACCAGCTTGAACAGTCCCCTGTTGACATATGTGATTCATGGATTCATGAGGTTGTTTCCATACGCCAACAGTCTAATTGAGGTGAAGGCGGTCCCAGAGGAGTCGTAAAGCTTTGTACCGTGCAGTCAACACCAGTACACGAGTGGGAATGTGGCTCCGAAAGCCCATATCAATGACGGTCCTTTGAAAATTCCGAACGCTGACAAATGTTGATGCCCCAGCATTGAATTCCGCAGCAATTTGAAGAAGAGCGGCACGTCTATTTCGCTTAAGGTTTCTCATCAGTCGTCGACGGTCCCGTTCATTCAAAGTTTTTTTATCCGGCCTCACCGCTGTCGGAGATTTGATGTTTTACCGAATACCTGATATAATGTATATGATATAACCTGATATAACCTGATACCGGATACGTAGATCTCTAGGACTAAAATAAGCTTTAGGAAGGATTTTCATGCAGTCTTTAGTGGCATGATGTCATACCGCAAGATCACTCTATTCGAGGACTTAGCGGAGACCGTAACCGCCCGATCTATTCGGGAGTTTACAATCTCGCGAATTCGAATACTTTTACGGCTCTGCGAAACCCCAAACGTGAGGAGCAAGTGGTATAATTCCAAAAGCTCCGTGTTTCTTTGATCGATGGCGGGATAATCGGTAATTCCGATAATTTGACGCCACTGCTTTCAGGAGGAATTTATAATCGGTGCCAACGCTATATTTTCTGCTTTTTGGGAAGTGATCTTTTGAAGTAATAAAGCTTTAGCAGGAATTAAGAGTCGTCTCTAGTGCAACTTTTTGCTAATGAGGTGCCGAAAAATAACAAACGCTTAGGGTGGTTTCGCTGACGTCATCGCTTTCACGAATGACTTGAATTCTCTCCCCCCCCCCACGTTTATTTTTGGGATGTATTGAACTGATCAGTTCTTTAGGGCTAAAATAATCTTTTGGATCGTTTTTCACAAGGTCTTCGGTGGTATAACGATATACCGCGAGACCTATCTACCTGATCTCCTCGGGATTTCAAAATACTCGCAAATTCGAGTGTCCTTGGGGCTCTGCGTCACCCCACACGGGAGTGGTATCAAAGGTACAAGAAAAGAAGGTATACAAGACAGAGATAATCAAAAATATTTATTGCTCATAAATATTAAATATGCTGTGGTAAACGATACCATTTCAAAAGGCCACAAAAGATGCTAAAAGTTTCCACCATTACAAGAGATATAGGCGCTCCAGCGACGGACCATGGATTGGCCGACACGTTCGAAAACATCTGGATTTGCTTGGACCTGGTTGTCTGGCCTCCATGCTCTCTGGATTTAAACTGCCTGGATTTATTTCTTTGGGGTACACTTAAAGGTACTGTTTATGAAACACCTGTTGAGTCTGAAATGGAACTGGTTGTAAGAATTGTTTCTGCTCGTGCATATATCCAAGCAAATCCAGGTGTTTTCGAACATTTCTGCCAATCCATGGTCCGTCGCTGTAATGCTTGTATCTCTTGTAATGGTGGAAACTTTGAGCATATTTTGTAAACTTTTGAAATGATATCATCTACCACAGCATATTTCATATTTATGACCAATAAATATTTCTGATTATCTCTGTCTTGTATTCCTTCATTTCTTGTACCTCTGATACCACTTTCCTATGAAGTTTGCGACCATGGGTTGCTATGCAATTTTGAATCCTTTTGACATGCTCTATCTTCCCTTCAATTTTGTCCCAATCATTATGGGACACCCTGTATATATATATGTATATATATATATATATATATATATATATATATATATATATATATATATATATATATATATATATATATATATATATATATATGTGTGTGTGTGTGTGTGTGCGTTTATAGATACATATATATGTATATATGTATTTATACTATATCCACACGCTAAGAATTGAAAGATACAGTTAGAAAATTAACGTTTGTGCTTTTAAATTCTGAGATATTTTAGGAGAATTAAGTGTACGATAAAAATATGAAACAAATTATTCGCCTAACAGAGGAACTTCGGCAACTCATATTTATCCAGACATGATTAACTATGTTAAAATGTATTGTTGAACAAAGCTTAAAATATAGTTTAGTTTTGCCTTTTGAAGACAGAGTTCGGTTAAAACGATTTTTTCAAAGAGAATTTTCTGTCTCAATAGCTATTTCTCTGCAGAGATATTATTTTTAATGCCAAAATCGTAGTATAATATTGAGAACATGTTCTATTCAACTAATATGCTTGGAATGTAAGTTAAGATATTGATGAATGATATTTAGTCCCACCAAAAGGGAGACATTATCGAGAATACTTAGTGTGTTCCTTTGTAAGATTGCAGAAGCACTTCCACCTGCATTTATGACACACCAGGGGTTCATTGTGTGACCATAATTACCACATACTATGTTATAAATGCATGAAATGAACGGACAACAGCCGCTTACATTCAACATTTCCCTTTGATCTAGACTTTGATCGGAGGAGTTTATTTGCTGTACATAGATTCGCCCTCTTAGAATTACTCATCTTCCTGAAAGACCCAAATTTATTTGGAGAAAATTTAAAAATGGAGTTTTTTTAACGAATAAGTACATGAAACTTCGTGATTCTCTTATAAAAATAAAATTGAGATAGGAAATATTGGTAGATTTTTTTAATTTACTAACTAATTTTTTAAACAAAACTATTTTATCAATCCTAAGAAATGTAAGCGAGCTTGGATAAGGTAACAGTAATGAAAATCTAACGTATCGAAGCTGACTTCCCGATATTATTCTAAAAAATATAATTGCCATTTATACCAAATTTAAATTGGATTAAATTGGTGTAGTTAAAGGATTTTTATGCCTCATTTAACACAATTTTATGACATTATTATCCTTAAACACAAAATATTGGACTCAGTACTTCTCTTTAAATGTATGTATGAATAAGCTTCTTACATTTTGTAATACTTATGTATGTGAATAAAAATAATGAAATAAAATATTTTTGATTTAGGGCAAAAACATATAGAGAACATAAACTTTTATATTAATCTAAAAATGCGAACGTAAATTAAAGCTAGCGAATTCAGCGGCCATAAAAATTAATTTCGCTCTCGACAAAAAATTTTATAGTCTCAAACTTCAATCTATTCCCAAAGCATGTATAGCATAATAATTCTGTAACTACAGTAATAATGCGAACTTACATTAACGATAAAATAGTTAAGATGATAGATTAAAAACTAATTTCTCTCTTAATAAAAATTTTTATTGGGAAGTCAAAATAACTTCTCTTTATATCTATCTCTGACCGTCAAAATATAAAATACAGTGGATGTCGAATACACAGACCCTAGAAAATTTAATATGTCAAAAGATATTGCACTAAATGTTAAACATTTAAGATTAAAAAATAGTTTCAAATCTTTACACATCATACACTGAAGTGCCATTGAATTAGGGATACCTACCTAGTAACGAGTTGGGCCTCCTCTGGCCTTGATAACGGCTGTCACACGACGAGGCATAGATTCAACAACTTTCTGGAAACGTTCCACGGGAATGGCTTGCCAAATATTGGCTAAAGCTGTCCATAATTCAGTCAGGTTCTTTGGTGCTGTGTGATGGCCTTTCACTCCTTGTTCCAAAACATCCCAAAGATGCTCAATAGGATTTAAGTCTGGGCTACTAGGTGGCCAATTCATGACAGAGAAGTCAGAGGAATGCTCATCCAACCAGCCAGTAGCCAACCGTGACTTGTGAGAGGTACAGTTGTCTTGCTGGGAAAACTCCATTACCGTGCGGATAACAGAACAGCATAAACGGATGGAGGTGATCACCCCGCAACTCTACGTACCGAATTGCATTGAGGGAGGTTGGCACACGCACCAAATATCCCAAACTGTGCCACGAAAAAACACCCCAGACCATGATTGAGCCACCATGCCCTTGTACAGATACAGCCAGTTATGCAGGATTCATGGCTTCATGAGCCAGACGCCATAATCTCAGCCTCCCGTCGGAGTTAATTAGTCGGAATCGAGACTCATCATTCCATACTACTCGTTTCCAGTCCTCTACGCTCCAGTCTCTGTGCTCTCTTGCCCAGGCAAGACGTGCAGCCCGATGGCGAGTATAGATCAATGGTACTCTCGTATGTCGACGGCTCCCGAAACCCACACGGTGAAGTGAGAGTTGCACAGTCCGTTTACTGACTGTACGACTGGTACCGTCATTAAACTGGGTGGTAATTTGAGCTAACGTTTGGCTTCGCTGGCTACGTACAATACGCCTGAGCCGTCTCTCACCACGCACTGTCAAGGCTAATTGTCCTTTGCAGTTTGCCCGATCGCTAGTTTTTTTCCCCTATCCATGTATTCTTGGTATACTCTTGACACTGTCGACCTTGAAAATCCTAGCTGTCTGATGATTTCGGAATTTGAATGGCCCATGCGTCGAGCACCTATGATTTGTTCTGACGAAGTTGAGTTTAGACGAAGGTCTAAATCAGGTAGTTTACCCATACTGGTAATTCCAACAACTTATTCAGAACAACCACAGTACGCGCTATATATGCAGTTACCACAGCGCCCTCACTTACGCATACATGATGCGCAGCGCTACACAATTTGCATAGGCTTTGCTATCCCTAATTCAGTGGCACTTCAGTGTATTTATATTTACAGTAAGAAATGTTGTTAAGTAGTGATATGAGTGTAAGTTTTTTTCTTCTTAAATTAGCAGGTGTTTTGCTTTATATCTATCTCTGACCGTCAAAATATAAAATGCAGTGGATGTTAGAAAAGTGGGCCGAATAAACAGACCCTAGCGAATTTAATATGCCAAAAGGTATTGCACTAAATGTTAAACTTTACAGATTAAAAAAAATAGTTTCAAATCTTTACACATCAAATTTATGTTTTCTGTAAGAATATTTGTTAAGTTGTGATCTGAGTGTAAGTTTTATTTCATCTTAAATATGCAGGTGTTATATCTGGCCGTCAAAATATGAAATGCAGTGATGTAAGAAAAGTGAACCTAATAAACAGACTCTAGCAAATTTAATATGCTAAAAGTTATTGCACTAAATGTTAAATTTTTAAGATTAAAAAAATAGTTTCAAATCTTTACACATCAAATTTATGTTTGTCGTAAGAAATGTTGTTAAGTAGTGATCTGAGTGTAAGTTTTTTTTTCTTCTTAAATATGCAAGTGTTTTGCTTCGGCCTTTAAGTAGGCCGCAAATGTTTATAAGTGTCTTCTAAAGAAAGAAATTTACAAAAGAAAAACTCATTACTTACGTAACAAATATTAAAAGGAAAACACAAAACTATTTTTTTTTATTTCAACAAATATAAGACTTCAGTGATTTGAAAATATAATTTTTATTTTGATTCGTTTTTATTTGCTTAAATAAAACAGAGATTATACTAGAGAATTATTTTTCACTTTACGTGAAGTAAATCATGTCAAAGGTAATTTTACACAAAAGGTGTGCCCTCCTCAGAGGATATTATATAGAGAAATGTGTTGTATCGCATGTGTCGTGAAAAACTACAGAAATAACTACAAATACCTGACAAAAATAATGTAACAAGAGCGTATATATTTAATCTCAAACTGTCAACTTAAGCAGAGCAAATTTTAATGTTCAAAAGATCATAAAAATTATTTTTCTCTGATAATGTAATGATAATTTAGAATTTTTCATATTACTTATACAAGGGATATGTAACGTTGGTTTGGAGCGCTACGGTCAACTTTTTGCTGCACGAGGGTTAATTAGACCAGGACCTACAATTTAAAGCCCACTCCGAACGGCTACAAACATCCATGCCAACAGTGAGACTCGAACCTACAGGAACTGAATCGAATGCCAGCGCCTAGCCATTTGGCCAGGTGATAGATGTACTAATTTATGTTTCATCATGAGTGTTATTCTTCAGTTATTTGTACAGACGTCTGAACTATCAATTTAAGAAAATAAAACCGAATTTTCTTTAGTTCATGCTGAAGTGTGTTAGGATATAGAAGCAACGAATTATATTGTAAGCGTTTTCGGTATAGCGTATAACGTGCTAAAAATAGATTTCTTCCATTTTTGAGTATAAATATATAACTAATATGACCTGTGTAAATCATATATCGAACTAATTTCTTTTAGTTAAATACAGGACGATCCCAAAATGATTAGATATTTTAAATTAGGTTATCAATCCAGGTTTAAGGAAATTCGTACTAATAAATTTTACTGAAGCCCCTAACCCACGCGGTGAAGTTGATAAAATTAATTATATAAATTTTTTTTAAAAATTCAAGTGGAAATGACGTTGAAAGTAAAAACTAATATCCCTGATCAAGTATAACATGGATTTCCAAATAAAGTAATTTCTCTCAAATTCTTTAATAACACAAATCAAATCTATTTTTAACAAGGGAAATTAAAGATTGTGATATATAAATGTATTTCATTAATTTGATGAAAGTTGAAAATCAATTAATATATTCCAAAATTCACCAGCCTTTATTGTAATGATTTTAGAAAGTACATTATTATTTTTAGTTCGCAGATGAAATTATTTATTTCGAAATATTAAAATATCGTTATTACATAATATGTGAAATACATTTTAAGTTTAAAACAAACAACATTGGTGAAATTTGCAGTAATATTCAAAGCATGCTTTTATAACCTTGAAAATAAATAGTTTCAAATTTTAAACCATTTCTGTACATATACAAATATACCTGCAGTTTCAAGTGAATTGGTTAAATATTCAAATAGAAAAGTAATTCGTTCCGAAAATAGAAAATTAATTCTTTTTATTCAGTTTTGAATTCAAATGTATTCGTATTGTTACACTTCTCAAAAAGTAAAATACATTGAAAAAGGGCTAAATCAAAATGTAATAAACAGGTTTGTAAAGAAAGTAATTTAAATGGATAAATATTAGGAAACGAAAGTTTTAATGGCTTTGTTAACTTTAGTCTTTAACATACACATCGTCAAAAACTATTTTACTTTAAAACGTAGCTTTGAATACTTCAAGAAAGAAAAAAACAGTGAAAGGAAGTTCTGTAAATATTTAACTTCAGCAGCATACCTGTCATATAGTTTATTTTGAAAATTGAAGGAATTAATAGTTTGGAAAAGGAAGTACAGTAAAAAATAATGTTTCATGATGTTGAAAATTCTGCTTACCAAATTTTATGTTAGCGGAACATTTGATAAATATTATAGATGAATTACGAATCTTAAACTGGTGCATTCAAAATGCCTAAGGTAATACAATTTTAAATGGGGAATACAAAATGATTGTTATTTTACGTAATGTATAAATTTTAAATGTTTTTTTACATGTCTATCTACGGAATAAAGTAACGTGTATGTTCCAGAAAACTTTAAAATACCTATTACAAAAAAAATTCGTAAAAATAACGATTGACATGCCTGCTGAAAATTTTAAGCGATGTATCTTATGGGCATTTCATATAAGTACTACAACATTAAATGCATAAATAGTTTAGTAGACAAATTCCACTACACTTACTTAGTCTATAATTAATCTCAAAATAATTGCTCATCTCAAAATAATTTATTGGGTTTTGTATCATAAGAAATTAAAAGGTTTTAATGTAAGTTAGTAATTTTTTTAATGTAAGTGTTAAATATACACACGAACATATATACACACACACACACACACACACATATATATATATATATATATATATATATATATATATATATATATATATATATATATATATACATATATTCGGTTAATTCGAACTAATCCAAAGGCCCCAAAAAACTTGTATTGGAGTTAATGTTAAAATTATCTCATTCATTCGAACTAAATTTTTATCAATTCGGTTAATTCGAACTAAAAATTTGACAAAAAATTTTCTTTTTCCCCAGTTAACAGAGAAAATACACGCTGTATTTATTATTTAGTGTGTCAAAATCACCTGTATTTTTTTTTCTATGTAAAGAGGCACATGCACGCATTAGTGTACTATTGCATTTCCTCTAAACGTTAGTGGCTATTGTCCTTATCAGTGCTTAACGGACAAAGCGATTTTCCGTTATTTGTATCGATTTTCTTAGATTTTCAGAAAAACCAGTCTTTACTACAGATTCTAGGGAGCTGCGTCAGTTATGCCTGCAGTGCAGACAAGTTAATGTGATCTAGTTTTTCTTCCTCAGTGTGTGATGTGAAAGTGTAAAAATTCAGGATGTCTACCCGCGGTAAGTACAAAACCCTAATTTTGGAGACAAAGGTAGAAATTTTAAAGAGAGTAGAGAATCGCGAATGTAAAACAAAGTTAGCAGCTGACTATGGAATTTTAAAAAAATAGTCAACTTATTTGAAAAACAAGGAGTCAATTTTAGATTCATGGGAAAAATCAAAATTTGCTAGAGGAAGGAAACGCATGAGAAATGCATCCCAAGAATATCTAGAAAAAGCTCTACTGTTATGGTTCCAGGATGTTAGATCTCGAAATTTTCCGATAAAGGGACGCCTAGTACTGACGAAGGCTGGTGAATTGGCAAGTCGAATGGGTATTGAAGATTTTAAATGCAGTGATGGATGGCTTTCTCAATTTAAGTCAAGGCACAATATTTCTTATCAATCTGTATGTGGCCGAAGCTCTGATGTAAACGAAGACGTGTGCACTAATTTCGGTAGGAAACTGCCAGGGCTTTTTTCTACTTACCTGATATTTTTAATGCGGCCATAATGGACAAAACCATAATGGGCTCTATTATAACCCTGAAAGCATTTATTCAGATGGAACCTTCCTCTGACAATGAATTGAAATGTTTACTTCAAATCAAGAAGTTGGCTGAACAATGTAGGCATCATAAACAAAACAAAACATCCACTTTCTAGTTTTTCCCCAAAGTGTAATTCGTATTTTTAATTAAAGTTTACTTTCTACTGCATATATTCTGTTTCATTTTATGATTAAGGCAAGTCTGTATTGCTTTTTAATATGTTAATTTTAGATAACATACTATAATATATTTTCTGGGGTTATACATACTAAGAGATTTTTCTTCTTCAGTGATACACTTTTAAAGTTATATATTTTCTCTTAACATCCGATAATTCGAACTTCGGATAATTCAAAATTTTTTCCGAGAACCTTTGAGTTCGAATTAACGAGTTTCCACTGTTCAAAAAGTGTTACTCTCTCATAAAAAATTTAAATTCGTGAGCTCCGTCCTTAAAATATTCGTCTTGAAAGAAATTTTTTTTGATCGGATCGGAAGCTTTAGAGTCAGGTCGATTTTTATATGCTGAAGCTGAAATTGCATTTTCAATCTTGCCCCTTGTCGTAATTTCTGGAGAAATTCTTTTGTAAAATTGAATCCAGGATACTTTACATTGTCAGTGAAGAATTTTGTCAAAAATACAAATGGATAAACCGAAGGTTAAGCAGGAAGAAAACGACGATAGTGCAACAGTCAACGACGAAAATGAAAATAAAAATGAGAATAAAGGTGAAAAAGAAGAAAGTGAAAGACTTCAAAAAGGAACAGTTCAAACATTGAGTGAGTACAGTGAACAGACAAGTAACAAGGGAATGTTACGAGAAACAAAATTAATATTACCGAAATATGAAACGAAAATTTTCAAGAACATTTTGCCCTGGATAACAATGTTGGAAGAAAAAAACAAATGATTTAGAGCTGGACGATGACTGAAGAAGAGAAAATTTATAAACTTACGTAGACAGTGAGATTCAACAATTCGTAATTAAAACGCAACTTTACAGGAAGACTTATCAAGAAATAAAGAAAAAGCTCATTGCCGTTTATTCAAGAAGCAGACACGAAATGGAAAAGGACTTTAGAAGCATGAAATTGACAGCTGATGGAAATCTTATAGAATATTACCAAAAAAAAGTGGATTTAGGGAATTCTCTACAAAATGACGAACAAGAAATAATAGAAGCCATGAATATGGATACACCACCAGCAATGTGCACGCTCCTGAGTCTACAAAAAATAGACTCAAAAACAGATTGGCTTGCAATAGCAAAAATGATTTTCCCATCCATTGCAGTCAAAGAAAGAAGAGAAACAAATGAAAAAAACAACAGACTTTGGATGTGTGTAGAGCAGACAGCCGGATTCCAGCACTGGAGAGAAAGAAACAACACGAAACCCCTGTCAGGACAATTTGAAAGTAATTACAGTGAAGACAATCAAGAAAGAAATTTTTCAGACCAAGAACAAAAACCTTTGGAGGAAACTATGGACAGCGACGGAGACATCATCAAGAGCAAAACAGAAGGAGAAACTATTATGAATACAGCAATTATCACAAACCAAATGAAAACAGACAAGAGAGAAGGTGACTACTGATATCTGCAGAGGTGAGTGACTTTAAAATTTTGTGTCTTTTGGACACGGGTTCTTCTGTAACGATAATATCAGAAAAAATATGTAAAAATGTGACTAATCTAAAGGTTCTAGACCATCAAAAAAAAATTTTTAAACCAACCAAATGGTCAAATCAATGTGAAAGATGTAATAACTACTAATGTCAGGATTTGAAAAATTCAAAAAGCAATAAGCTTATATGTTGTAGACACAGAGTTACCATATTTATTATTAGGTCTGAATGAAATAAGAAAGTTTAAATTAGAAATTAATTTAAAAAAATTAATTGTATATCAATGTAGAAATGAAATTGAATTATGTTGTGATTATAAATTTAAAAGTCCGAATGCATTTCATATACAAAATTTTGATAATTGTGGGGAAAAATGTAATGCTTATAATTTGTGTAATGCTAAGAATTTAAGAAATTGTGATAATGTTGGTGAAACTTTTAAAAGTTATAACATTGTTAAAAATGGTCATTCACTTAAGCAAAAATTTTAAAATGAAAATGTTTGCTGTGATGATTCAAAAGTAAACAGTGTTTTAAAAAATGATTGTGTGAAACAAAAAAATGACTTAAACCCTAATGTGAGAGAACCAAACTTGAGATGTGAGGATTTTGAAATTGAAAATAGAACTGTAAACAATAATGCTCAGTTTAAGGAGGAATCAGGCATCCCCGATGGTACTCTGAATGCTCTTTTTTAAATGACCAGTGATGTTTTGGAAAGTTTGGCCCCAGAACAAATACTTGAGGACTGGTCAAAATTAGATTGCATTTTAGGGAAATTTGATAAAGTATTTTCAAGAGATAAATATGATGTAGGAAAAATAAAATTAGAACCTCAAAGAGTCCACTTAACTTCAGAACTTCCAATAGATCTTAGACCTTATTGCTCCTCACAAACTGAAAATTTAGAAATACATAAACAAATAAATGAGTTGTTAAAAGCAGGATTTATTAAACCATCCCATTCACCATTTGCATCACCAGTGTGTTTAGTAAACAAGAAAGGAGAAGGAAAAACTCGTTTATGCATAGATTATCGTAAATTATATTCTATCACAAAATTTGATTCAGAACCTATTCCAAGAATAGATAACCTCATAGACCAACTGACCCATTCAAGGTACTTCTCAACACTTGACTTAACTTCGGGTTATTGGAATATTGCAATACATGACAAAGACACAGAAAAATTAGCTTTACTACTAATTTTGGACTGTATGAGTGGCTCAGGCTCCCCTTTGGTTGGAAGAATGCTCCAAGTGTTTTTCAACGAGCAATTAGACAAATTTTAAACAAGTATCAAATAAAATATGCACTAAATTAATTTGATGACATAATAATTTTCAAAATTTTAATGAACATATGCAACACTTAGAAGAATTTTTTTAAATCCGTAAACAAGAAAATATCAAGCTAAAGAAATCAAAGTGTCAATTTGCAAATAAGGAAATAAATTTATTAGGTTATGAGGTGTCACAAGGACAATATTCTCCACAAAATACAAACATTGAGACAATAAAAAAATTGTTACCACCAAAAAATGTAAAAGAACTCCAAAGATTTTTAGGTTCCACAAATGTATACCAAAAGTTCATTCAAGATTATGCAAAGTTAAGATTATCACTCAACAAATTATTAAAGAAAGATGTAAAATGGAACTGGTCCCCTGAATGTCAAAAGTCATATCAAAAATTAAAAGATGAGTTAATTTCAAAACGAATTTTGACTTTATATAATCCAAATTATCCATTCCACTTGTACATTGATGCCAGTAAAGAAGCAATAGCTGCAGTTTTGAAACAAAAACATCCAAATGGACAATTACACTGTAACGTATTCCTGCGATTTGTGTCAAAAGCAAACACTTAGGTAGCGTCACAGGTTACGTGTAAGGTAGACAGCTTACTAAAATAGAGACTTTCAAGATAATGAGAATTTCAGATTTATTTAATATACGCGGTTAGGCTGCGATCTCGAATGATAGATATACAAAGCAGTCCGTAGAAGTTGGAGTAGACATCGGGAACTGTCTCTCAAGGATGGAGCACACTGTCGCTAAAACGAGGCAACGAACTGCTGGTCAGGTCACAGAAAAAAGGGGCCCGCACTCGTCCACTGGAAGCTAGCAGCTTCTCCGAAATAACACAATTGGGGAGATCAAGTTCCGATCGGTTTCCCCGACCTTTCTCGGTGAAAAAGGGTCTTTTCACGTAGAGGGCAGAGCCTCACAAAAAACAAGTCACTTAAAAGTGCGTGGAGCTAGGAGATCAGGTATCACTCCTAAACACTCTAAGGAAAAACTCTCCGCACAAAAAACTGGTCTTCAAGCCCTCGTCGGCTTATTTAAAAACTTGATCCCTGGCGTAATTCTTTCTAGCCTCCTCTCTATAGCTCGCTCCGGATAGGCTGAGCGTCTAGCCGTGCGCAAAAAACGATGCCGATTATTTCATCTTCATCGCCCGCTCCCTCATTAGCGATCTCGTTTCAGGGCGTAAACTGTCATTGTCGGCCAATGTCAAAATATGGCGCCAGACTGTCTCCTCTTTTCATCCCAGGAATGCGTCCCGAAGAGGTGCCCATGTGGTCCTCTTCCGCTCGGGGGGGTCTGCCATTCTTTAGCATCGGTTCACGGCTAGCGACGATTTTAATGGTTTTCCTACTCGCCTCGAGGGGGGGGAATTGCCACAGCCCCTCCCCCCTTTGAAGAGATTTTCCGGTTCTGCAAAATCTGAAAATCAAGGGTTAGGTACAGGTATCTTACTTGTATTCCATCTCCAGAGGCATTCCTAACAATTTTAATTTATGCATCAACTTCTAGGTTAAGTTTACTATTCATGTTACATTTAATTTACAATAAAAAAATTTTACACTAACACAATACCTCAATTAAAACTTTAAATGTCATTTATATTTACAGAAACACAAAAAAAAACATTCATATTTACAACACTATCTTAGGTTTAGAGGTTCAACTAAAAAGAAACCTTTATCTTATCACAATTTCTTAATTTAAAAACAATACACTTAATTCCAATTACAATACGAAAAAAAAATTAAACATGTTACAATTAAATTTATTTTTAAATCAATCTGCTCTACTGAGGCAGCTGCGTGTTTATTTTGTGACCCTGGCCTATGAACAATCTTATAATTAAATGGTTGCATAGCTAGAGACCACCTCATAAGCCTATGGTTGTTACCGGCATTATTTTTTTCTATTCGCTGACACGGGTCGCAAGATTTTACGAACATCTCCGCGTCTTTGGTGCACTGGGGCCAATAATAATAACGCAATAGCTCATTTTTCGTTCTGAGGACCCCCATATGTCCCCGTAATCCCTCGTGAGTCAAAATTAAGATTCTGGCTCGGAGACATTTAGGAATGACTAACTGCCTCCGTTCTTTGCCTCTGTGATCCGTGGATCTTCTGAACAACAACCCTTTTTCAACCAAATATTCGGTTGTGGTTTTATTTTTAACCCTATTCCAGAGGGGCTTTAGTTCTTTACACCTCTCTTGCTCTTTTCGGAAGATTTCTGGGCTTACACCCGCTAAATCCATTTCTGCGCTCCCTTCTCCCGGGGGCAGTACTAATTCGCTCTCGACCTGGACCGTTCCCTCTTCACTCTGACCAGTTTCGGTTTCAACTCCTACGGCGGGAATTGAATTTTCTAGTTTTTCTCCACGACTTACTATGGCTAGCGACCGGTTTCGCGTAACGATGCCGTTCACGGACTGGGGTTCGCTTTTGAGCCTCTCTATGAGTTCCTGGGTATAATTTCCCATTAAGTAATGGTTCATTCCCACTGACTTTCCTACCACGGCTGCTTTCGTGAGCAGATCCCCATATTTTTCACTTCCTATTCGCACTCTAGCGACCGGTAAACTCCGCAATTCATTTTCTAAGGCTGTGCGGACCCATACCCTTTCTCCGGTAAAATCTGCGGCGTTTATTAATTTAATAGGGGCTAGATCAAAACTCGAACCACTGTCCCTGAGAATGGTGGTCTCGATACCGTTTATTTTTGCCTTACTTAACCCTTTCAACGGCAGTGACGAAATATTACGTCGAGCCCTGACTGTCTCATCCGGGCAGTGACGAAATATTACGTCCGACCTTAGCCGTCTCATTCGGGCAGTGACGTACCCCTGAACAGGCGCAGGTTATTTTTCCAGCACTGCACGGAGTTTTTCCCCCGTTTTCGGAACGATAAAAGGTGCTTGATTTACAACCTCGAATTGTCCGAAATTGGGGAATGAAGACCCCTACATGTACATCTCCGATTCTGACGCATTCACGGGATGGGGGTCTGAATAGAGCGACGTTGGTAAGTTGGAGGGGCGGGGGGGGGGGGTTGCAGATCGACTTTCCCGAAAAGTCAGATGTTCGGTAATTGCATCAGTTTCCAAGAAGGAAGGTCAAGAATGGAGGGTGTGGAATATCTAGCTGGCTGTTGTAAGGCCACAGGAACAGGGCGCTTATGAATTTCCCTAGGATCATAATCTGGGAGATTCGCGAATTTTTATGTTTTTAAACATTAACAAGTTAAAAATTTCAAAGGCAATAATTTAAATTATGATTAAATTATTATTACGATTAATGATAAAGTTTTCATTGCACTATTAGTATTTACATATGATAAATTATATATTAAATACATGAAACCATGATTTTTTTTATCCTATGTCAACAAAACTCTTACTAATCACAGTGATAGATAAAATATGAT
This sequence comes from Dolomedes plantarius, assembly GCA_907164885.2. Taxonomy (NCBI): domain Eukaryota; kingdom Metazoa; phylum Arthropoda; class Arachnida; order Araneae; family Dolomedidae; genus Dolomedes; species Dolomedes plantarius. The sequence continues at coordinate 101,629,001 of OU015494.1, read as the reverse complement.
ATTGCAATGATAGAAGTTCCCTCCTACTTTATCTTTTACTTTACAATCTAGATAAAGCCATTATAGCTAATAAAATTACATTTGAATGAAACATAATGTAAAACTATATACATAAGTAATTTTGATTTAAATCAATGATTTTTTTTAAAAAATCAAGTGATTTAAATCCTAATTTAAATCAGGATTTAATTCATGTACTGTATATTTAAATTATGTATATTTAAATTTAATTAATCGTCTTTTAATAATTTTTATAACTAAAATAACGATTTTAATAACTAAAATAATGTCTAAACATATTTTATTTTATTTTATTAATTTGGCTACATTTCAAACTTTTCAATTATTATTTTATTACTTTCCATACAAGTTTGAAAAGTTATTTGATGTTGTACAGTGCTTCATACTGGGAAATGGCTGAATGGTAGGGCTCTGTCTTTCGGTCCCGAATCCTACTTCTGGCATGGATGATTCCCGCCTTTCGTAATCGGCTTTAAAATTAGGTTCCAGTCTATCTAATTAACCCTCGTGTAACAAAATATTGTTTAGTTCTTCATCTCGGTCTTCTAACATCTTGTTTTAATCTGTAAATTAATGGGTTGGAGGGATTGGTGAGAAATTCTTAGGTGTTTCTTTTCTTTTTTTTTAACTCACGATGAACTACCTACCCAAATTATCAGGTGTAAGGCGTTTAGAGCGTCACATTCGAGGTTATCTCCACAATTTTGATCATCCTCATGAGATAGGAATTTTCTCCTGATTTCGTACCCCTCTCTTGCGTAGCCGACTTCCCAGCGAGAGGATTTTCGGACCCCGTAGCTGTTTCCTTAAAATTTCATTGATTTTTGATAGTGGTTGGAAGCAAATTAATGAAAGCATAATTTTCCGGGTGAACCTTACGGTGCTGGAGTTCGCAGGTTCGAGTCCCTTTTCTATATGAATGTTTGTATTCATCTGTATCGACATTAAGCAGTAAGTCCCGGTCAAATTAGTCTTCGAGTACCAAAAATTGACCTAAGCTCTCTAAACAACCAAATTATCGGAATTTCTTTATTACAGCATTTAACTAGGACATTGATATGACCGATACAATCTTAAAATTGCAGTTAAAAAAAAGATGTATTTTCATAGACACAAAAAGAATATGATTAAAACAAAACTGATTTGTAAAATTGTGTATTTAACTATAAACTTGTGTATGTACGTATGTGCAATAGCGTCTAAATAGTGCATTCAATTGAACTCAAATCCAATATGTGTGTTGCGAGAAAATACTAAATTTTTAATTCTGATATTTCAAAAAATTTGGTTTTCTGCATGAAAACCATGAAAATTGGCAAGTCATAAGTTAAGCATGAATATTCATGATAGGGAAGTGTCATTTGGAACTCTAATTTCGGCATTCCTAAAATTTTAAGATTTTGAGAGAAAGATTGAAAACAATTAAAACATTAATTACAAAGTTATGTTGAGAAATTTAATTACTGATGAATTTGAATATGATTGATGATTGGTGATTTTGAATATGATGTGTGTAACTATAAGTAAATGTTACTGGTGATTTTAATTGGTAGTAACAAAGTTATTGTGAGGAATTTAATTACTGACAAAACATTATTATTGAGGTGTATAACTATTAGTAAAAATTATTGATGAATGTAATTGGTAGTAACAAAGTTATGATGAGGAATTTTATTACTGATGGAACTGATTATCAATGATGTGTGTATCTATTAGCAAATATTTATTGTTGAAATTAATTGTGATAATTATTGCGGTTAACATTTGTGAATATCTAGAAAAATTGCATTGAATGATTAACTTGAAAGAAATTTAGAATAAGATTAAATAATTTGAAGAAAGTTTAATGAATTTTGAAGTGTTATTGTATATAAAATATATAGTAGTGTAAATAAACCATATATATTCAAGCATAACCTTTGAGCAGTCATTTTGGTACTGTGTGTCACTTTTTATACTAACCTTGAGATCATGCCAAAAATGGAATATTATGTTATAACCTTAATTCTAAAATTTAATATTATCTAATTTTGGTTTGTTAAAATAATTCTTTTTTCCGAAATTTCATTACATATACGAAACAATAAGTAATTCTGTGTGTGAACTGCAATATTCTTTTATCGTTTTGTGTGAGTGTAATTCGTTTAACAATGAAATATAAAATTCATAGGATAAAACAATGTGATTGTAACATGACACATTTAAATAATTTGTGTATTATTATGTTTTAATTATACAAAATTTACACTTATAACATTTTTTAACCACTTGCAGTGTTTCAGAATGTGTAAATATTTTTACGGCTGTTAAAATGTATCTTCTGTGTAACAAAATGGTAATTATAGAAGTTTAAATTTTTGGTTCCTGAAATCAATGAAGAAATAAAATTTATATGGGAAAACGTGTGAAAAATATTATGCTAGTGAGATGAAATATTTAATGGAATTCTCTAGAATTTTTTATTAACTTAAAACTATAAGAGATGGTTTAAAATCTGAAATATTTAATATTTAATTTATATTTTCGAATGCTTTGTTTTGAAAATATCTGAAGTTTGGAAGAAATTGAATATAATATTTTTGCCAAATTTTCATAGCATTTTAACGTTATAATCAACCGCTACGGAGGAGTGTTTCAGAGGAACGGAAATCTCTTATACACGACCCTCAAAAGCTGTTCCCCCTTTTCCTCTGGTCTAGCCTACGGCTAGAGCGGGTGGAATAAGCCACACACACACACACGTACGGTTTCCTAGAAAAATTCCGCTTTCTTGTTGGGGAACAAATTTGGGGGAGACACTAGCGGGGTGCTAAATTTTATTACTGTTGAGGGTTGCGGTGACAGGCAAAAGATACTTCCGAAAAGGGGGAAAGAAGTATTTTTGCAGTGAAAACAAAATTTTTTCCAGGGAATCGGGCCGCTTGAAGGGTAGAACTGTACAAGTTTCAGAAGCCAGGATAGGTGAATTAGAGTTTCGAATTGAGCCGGTGAAAGGGTTAAGTATGGCTTGAACACTGGTTCAAAGATCTCCGCAGTAGCTACACTGTTTACACGCTCGGCAGCTTGCCTGTGTAATTCGGGGCACTGAGGTCTCAGATGTTCGGTCGACCCACACTGATAACAAGCCGGGGGCTTACGTTTTTCGAACTCGCGTGTGCGCCAGTTATTCCCACCTGATCCTTGGCTCCTCCCGTTAAAAGAGTTAGACCTTTCCCAGTCTCCCTTTTTATCCTCATTTATCTCCTCGGCGATTTTGGGTTTCTCTGCCGCCTTTTTCTCTGGTGGTTTTAAATTAAGGGGTTTTCGAATAGAGCGTCGCGTTGCTTCGTACTCATCTAATTTCTTTACTAAGATGTTAGGGTCCACGATAGCTCCCCAATCATCTAAAAAGTGTTCTCGGATTTCCGCCGGGACGCGTTTTTTAATCTGGTCTGCAACCATGAGATTCTTAAGGGCTTCAAAATCTTTTACACTTACCCCTTCAAGCCATCCCTCTAAATAATTTCTCAGCTCGAAAATTAAATCTTTCCATAGGGCACCTGGCCGCCTCTGGTGTTGATTTAGTTTAACTCTAAAAGTCTCCGGACTTAACTTACAACGGCTCAGAAGTAATTTCTTTACCTGATCGTAATCATCTGCAACCTCAACGGGTTCGCGAATAATTATTTCAGCGATCTCCGTGGGTAATAATGAAAGCAAATGCATCATTCGTTCCCCGTCTTCAACCTGTGCTTTTCGTGCCTGACGTTCAAACAGGGTTAGGAAGAGCGAAATGTCCGATTTTTCCGGATCATACTTTTGCATTAGGGCTTTGAAATTTTGTACGGGCCTAGCGCTCTCATTCTGGGACGAAGCTACGCTGGCGGTTTCGGCTGCCTGAGTCAACCGTAATTTTTGCAGTTCGAAATCTCTCTGCCTCACTTCTCGTTCAAATTCTAATTGCCTAGCTTCGCGTTCTAATTCTATACGTTCTGTTTTTTCGCGCTCTTCCTTAATGATTTTTATTTGAGCCCTAACACTCTCTTCATCATACCTTGTACTGGCCAAAATTCTGTCGTATAGGTCACATTTCCTATCGTGATCCTCGAAATCAATCCCTAGATCATCTGAAAGAACCTGGAGGTCTTCTTTCTTATAGGTCATTAAGAAAGCCATTTTGCCTAACCCAATATAACCCCAATACACTAATCAAAACCCAATTCTCCAAAATAATACACTCTAATACAATATTTAATAATTAATAAAAATGCACTTTTCTTAATCTCTAGCACAAATACACTTGATACTATAACACAATATGCAATTTAGGTTCAATAACATATGCTTGCAACAAAATATTTCTACGATACACTCTTACTAAATTGGTAACACTTCGCGACTTGTTCATAAACCAGATCACAAAACCACAAGTCTCGAATTTCTCGGACTCAAAAAAGAAATATACTTAACGAGCTGATGCTCAAACGTTTCTCGAATTTCTCGAGTTATCTTAACTAAGGAGTTAATTATAAAAAACACAAATATTCTGTCGACTTTCTCGACGGGAAATTAACTTAAGAGTTAATATTAAAACAAACAAATATTCTGTCGACTTTCTCGACGGGTAATTAACTTAAGAGTTAATATTTAAAAAACACAAATATTATGTCGACTTTCTCGACGGGTAATTAAATTAAGAGTTAATATTTAAAAAAACACAAATATTATGTCGACTTTCTCGACGGGTAATTAACTTAATAGTTAATATTTAAAAACACAATTGCCTCTAGAGAATGAAAAAACAAGTACCTGTCCTCGAAGCTTGCATCTCTAATCGGGGATGTTGGCTTTCTTGGCTCAGTAGGAATGGCTCCACACTAGTCACAGTTTTTATGCACTCTTGAAAGTTCAAACTATCGTACGCGCACACACTCACAGTCTTGTAAAATCACTCTCTAAAGCTGTATTCATCCGTTGCTGCCACCATTCTTCTATTATTAGTATAGCTGTAACGTATTCCTGCGATTTGTGTCAAAAGCAAACACTTAGGTAGCGTCACAGGTTACGTGTAAGGTAGACAGCTTACTAAAATAGAGACTTTCAAGATAATGAGAATTTCAGATTTATTTAATATACGCGGTTAGGCCGCGATCTCGAATGATAGATATACAAAGCAGTCCGTAGAAGTTGGAGTAGACATCGGGAACTGTCTCTCAAGGATGGAGCACACTGTCGCTAAAACGAGGCGACGAACTGCTGGTCAGGTCACAGAAAAAAGGGGCCCGCACTCGTCCACTGGAAGCTAGCAGCTTCTCCGAAATAACACAATTGGGGAGATCAAGTTCCGATCGGTTTCCCCGACCTTTCTCGGTGAAAAAGGGTCTTTTCACGTAGAGGGCAGAGCCTCACAAAAAACAAGTCACTTAAAAGTGCGTGGAGCTAGGAGATCAGGTATCACTCCTAAACACTCTAAGGAAAAACTCTCCGCACAAAAAACTGGTCTTCAAGCCCTCGTCGGCTTATTTAAAAACTTGATCCCTGGCGGAATTCTTTCTAGCCTCCTCTCTATAGCTCGCTCCGGATAGGCTGAGCGTCTAGCCGTGCGCAAAAAACGATGCCGATTATTTCATCTTCATCGCCCGCTCCCTCATTAGCGATCTCGTTTCAGGGCGTAAACTGTCATTGTCGGCCAATGTCAAAATATGGCGCCAGACTGTCTCCTCTTTTCATCCCAGGAATGCGTCCCGAAGAGGTGCCCATGTGGTCCTCTTCCGCTCGGGGGGGTCTGCCATTCTTTAGCATCGGTTCACGGCTAGCGACGATTTTAATGGTTTTCCTACTCGCCTCGAGGGGGGGGAATTGCCAGAACACCCAATAGATTTTCATTCCAGACAATTAAGAAACATGAGAAAAATTATGCCATAACTGAGCTTGAATGGTTGTCAAGTATTGATGCGATTGACAAATATCACTGTTATTTACATGGCCAAAAATTTACAATACATTCAGATCACTCTGCATTAGAATGGCTAAAAAATGTAAAAAATTTAACTGGCAGGCTATTTAGATGGTCATTAAAATTATCAATGTAAGATTATGATATAGTGTAAATTAAAGGAAAATGCAATCATGAAGCTGATATGTTATCCAGAAACCCTGTAAGTCATTTTGTTATTCAATATTGTTATTTCCTAAGCACAGATGAAATAATTAAAGGACAGTGGGATGATAATATAAATAACATTAAGTATAAAAAATATAATGGAATCTTAACTGTAAAAAAGAAAAACTTTCCCCAATTTACTATTGGCAAAACATAATTGTAGACATAGCAAATTTTCTTCGTTGTTGTGAAACCTGTCAAAAGAATAAAAAATCAACTCAGAAAAAATTTGGACTGATGGAGCAAGTGCCTGTGGCGAAAGAACCATTTGACTTAATTTCAGTTGATACTGTTGGGAGTTTCAATTATTACAATTCAACAAAAAATATCTTAATATTGTAATTGATCATGCAACCAGATATATATGGACATTCCCCTCAAAGAGCGTAACCAGTGAAACATACACAAATTGCTTGAGACAAGTTTTAAATATTAAGGTTCCAAAGCAAATACTCAGTGATAGAAATGCTGCATTTACTTCTTCCATATTTAAGAAATTTTTGAAGCATCACAATATACAATTATTGACCAGTTCGCATAGACCTCAGACAAACGGGAAGAATGAAAGATGTAATCAAACATTAGTAGCAAAATTAAGATGTAAAGTAAATTCTTCTTCGAAAACAATTCCCTGGACAAAAATTTTAGAACAAGTAACTTCTGAATACAACAATCAACCCCATTCTATGACTGGTTTTCCCACAAATTACCTTTTATTTAGAATACTACAATATGATTCACCTTTGCCCAATACAACTTCATTAAATTACCCACCTGTTGAGGAAGCCAGGAAAATTGCAGTGCAAAGAACTATTCAACACCATAAAATTAATAAACGAAGATATGATAAACATTTTGTTCAGTCAAATTTTAAAATTGGTGACTTAGTGATGTACGAAGAATTTAAATACCCAAATTCAAGAAAACTAGATCCACCTTATTCAGGCCCCTATACAATTTTAAGTTAACTATCTAATGTAAATTTTTAAATTAATAGACCAAATCAATATACTGGAAAAGCTACCGACATTGTACATTCAACAAGATTAAGACATTTTCATCCACAAAATGAGTTTAAATTAAAATAAATGTGAGTTCATGCAGCATTTCTTGGGGGGAGGGGGGAAATAAGGAAAGTTTTGCACTAATTGCAAATAAAATTGAAATTGTGAATTTTGAATGTTAATAATGATAAAACTATGAAAATTAAATTGTATTTCTGAAATTAAGGAAAAAGTATAATATGATTTGTATTGATTTTTATTTGACTTTAACAATTGTATGATATCAGTTAAAATTTAAATAACTGTTGAAAGAACTTTTCCTAAATCTACAAAATCTGTGTATGTTGAAATGTTTATCATTAGTTTATAATGTTTTGAATTGTTTTATAAGCTGAACTGTATGTGATATTTGCCCAATCATGACCAACCTCAAGCTCAAAGATCCATTTCTTTTGGTTTTATTTCCTTGTGTGTTGTCTAAAAATAAAATAAAAATAAAATAAACTGTCTTGATTTAAACTCTTTACTAGAAAACTGTTTTATGTGATGTTTTGGATCTTCTGAGTCAACTACCGATTATGAAAAGTCTAATTCTTTTACCTTTTTTAATTTCCCTCTTTCTTGAAGTTCTATACTGTCACCCACATCTACCAACGCGTCGGAAGTCATCCCAATTACCTAATCATTTGTATATAAGGAATTCTACGTGTCAGTCACTTTAAGTGCTGAATTAATCCAAAATAAACAAAAAATGACCAAAGACAGGCTTTGGGGTGACCGCTCCTTTGTCCTCCCTTTCCTTCAGGTTTCTGTTGACTCATGTTTTCCCCATTGGAATTCATGAGTGACCAGATTACCTTTTTCCTCTTTCTTGACTGCGTGTTAAATCCTTTTCTTTTTCTGGAGTCAGTGAGTGAATACTGATCTCTTTTGAGCCTTTTCCAACCTAGAGTTTCAGTGTCGTGCACTATACGCACCAATTTTTCACTCTAAATTTTGTTTAGAATTGTCAGTTGTGGTTAAGTCAGTGGGAAATTGTTGAACCTGCTCTCCTCTGACCCAACTAAGCACTTGTTCACTCAACTACACAAACACACACAAACAAAAACATACACCTTGAATTAAACAGAATGTACACAGATGAAGGAGTGGTACACCAGTACCAGAAGTGAATTGTATTGCATAATGAATCTGTCATTATGAAAATTTAATGTGGTAAATTGTAACTGAAAATTATGTCTAAATGAAAATTGTAATTTAAATTATGAAGAAGTGTTGAATTTCATGTAAGTAAATTTTAAAATGTTGGAAAAGTTCTATAAGAGAAATGAAATTGATGAAGCTTAAAATATGATGTGTTATAAATTGGATCCTATGAGAAAAGTCGAATTTGCTATAGTGTCAAATATTAATGTTTTTTGCCTCTGAGTCTTTACAGAGACAAGATAACTAACAAGATGGAGGCCTCCTGGGATACGTGGCACCACAATATCTATTTTTCAGTACTTTTGTATTATTTCCTTGTTTTTAATGATATTTTATTAATATTTTTGAATTTATATTTGAAATGTCTTCTGGAACAGTCCAAAAATCTGGAGTAATAATGAAGAATTAAGAATGAAGATGAAGAATTAAGAATTTTATAACTAGTCAAAGAACTATAGAACTCCAGGGTAGCCAATACTAGGCATGTACTTGATAAAATTGAAGCATGTGAACATTTGTAACTTTAATTGTGGCAGTCCAATTCTTACTACTTAAAATTGTTGTGGATAATTGATATAAAAAAGAGGGTACTATTGTTAACTATTGAATACTTAATTTTCACGTGTCAAGGTAATAATAATATACATTTAGTGATTTAATTTTGTTTTGATAAGTACTTTAAATTATTTTTGACTTTTGTAGATAATGTTGTGAACTTTATTGTAATGATTAATAATGTGATATATTAGTTTCTGTCTCGACTGGAGACAGCTGTAAGTTGTACATTTCATTCAGAGCTCTTCATGGTTGTGTCCAATAATAATTAATTTAGAGATAGTTAGGAATCCAAGTTTGGAATAAGAAAAGATAAATTAAGTTAGGAATAGTTTTCATTTAGGTTTTCATTTAATTTTGTTGATTAGGGACTGCAGCCCTGATCAGCATCCTTTTCAAGTAACTGTCAGTTGAGTTTGAATTAAATTTAAGTTTTCTCTTCTGGAGATTTGCTGCACTGAACTGGCCATTCTTGTGTGCACACCTTCAGAGGACGGGGGGGGAGTTGTAAGGAAAAACATAAAACTAAAATATAGGGGGCTTTGTTAGGAAAAAAGGGGAATTTATAATCAAAAATTATTAACTCAAGAAAGTTCGCCATAAAAGAAGAAGGGTTGTTAATAGCAAAAAAATAGCAATAGGGGTCGCCACTACACGGGTGCTGTTCAGAAAAGAGATATTTTTCGGCAGGAGCAACTTACATAAAGAGTTACATAAGAGAAATGTGGAGAACATTCCATGATGAATCAGCGGAAAGATTGCGCGGGAGTGTAACAAAGAAATCTAGTTAGTCGGCACTTGAGTTTGAGAGAAGTAACACTTACGTCTTCATAAGAGATTTCAAATGGGGTGGAACTTTGTCGGAGCTCTGGACAAAACGTAATGGGATAAAAATCAGTTAATGGAACTATGTCGTGTATATTCATTGCAGTGCCCGATTGCTTTTCATTAATTAATAACCCATGACAACGAATTCTGTCATAATTATATATATATATATATATATATATATATATATATGTGTGTGTGTGTGTGTGTGTGTGTGTGTGTGTGTGTGTGTGTGTGTGTGTGTGTGTGTGTGTGCGTGTATGAATGGGTACAAATACTATAAACATATATGTAAATTTACGTGGAAACATTTTATCGAAGAAGTTGATAGCGGGGCTTTTATTCAACTAGCTTAAGATAGTTGTTTGCGAATAGCAGAACGTTCAGGCCTGAAACAGTATTTTTTTCTCTAAACCACCACCGTATGCAGGAAACTTATTGAGTTTTGTATTTCTAATGTGACAGGTACTTTGTGGTATGCCCATCATACCACGATTTTCTCGGGTGGTGAAATACACCGAGGGCACCTTTTGAGGGGTCGACGTAGTTACGGCCTCCATGCACAAGCTAGCACACAAAACCTAGTCCACAGTGCGAAAACACGCTTCGCAAATCACTATTCAATATTGCTGTCTCTTAAGATTCTTAAAAGTACTGCTTTTTATCCTGAAAGTACTTGTAAGTGATTAATAAAAGAACTTATAGAGATAGCTTAACTTTTACAGTCCAAATACAATGTGCAGTTTTTACACTTTTAATATATTGTGCGGAAGGATCCCCATTAAATATTTGTTTCAGTTAATATAGGAGGAGATTAAATTTCGAAATGCCTTTAAACATATCCCCTTTATTATTTAAAGAAACTTTAGTATTTGTACATTATGCTGCGACTCATATTTATAGTTTCTAATATTTTTAAAATGTGGTTTCTGTGATAAAGATACTTTTAGAATAAATCCTGGTAATTATTATTAAAGAGAAATCATCGGTTTTCGCTCCCTATTTCTCTTTTACCAATACTGAATATATATTCTTATGGTTTTAGAGTGTGTTATTTTGAGAAAATGTTAAACTAAACGCAATCTCTGAATAAATAAATACAAGTTTTTTAACTGAATGAAATTTACATGTTTTAATGGAGCAGTTTAACTATTTATTTAAAGTATGCGAAAACTACACATTATACTATTTCGCGTATAAATTGTGATAATTTTGTAAATTATAGAATGAAATAGATATTTTTGTTAACAATTTCATTAAAAATGGAAATGTTATTTAAAAATATAATATTCTGAAAATCGACTTTTCTTTTCATTTCCTTATTCATGTGTCCATTTGACGGCAGCGATATTTGAAACTTAAGCATTCAGAATATTTCCAGGATATTAATGTTTTAAAAGAGGGCATTATAAAGATTAATATTTTACGTGACTTCATTAAACATGTCTTAATTAAATCGCCTCACTGTATTTAAGTGTAAATGTACGATTCCCTATCGCATTTCTTGATTCTTTCGTAAATTTAATTTCCTATTTAAATTCATATTTGCCCTGTCTCCGCAATTGCGTTCCAGTGATCAATGACTTCAGTGATTATAACGAGAAACAATGCAAAAGACTGACGAGCCTGTTGTGACTCAAGCGTTAAAAGAGTCTGAGAAATGAAGGAGATAAATGATACTTTCTTGTCTAACAGTTCTTCGTTCAGGATCTTTAAATGATAGATTTTAGAACTTTATTATTGACATTAAGGTAGGACTTGTGGTTAGAGGGGATCACAGGAAATGGGACAGGAGATAAATTACCTCCACCTATCACTAAACCATGGGGATAATTAAATGTTAATCTTATGTAACCATTTAAAACAGCTTTCAAATTAGAAGGGAAAATTTCAATTACACACATTACTCCTTTTATATCAGTATTTTCCTTCATTTTTCCGCCGAGAATTCGACGGCATCAGGGGGGTAAACTTAGACTTACTCATAATTTTATTATAATATATACAGTCGGACCTCTATTTAACGAACCTCTATTTAGCGAATTTCTCTATTTTGCGAATTTTTCCTTGGAACCAAGAACATTTTGCGAATTTCTTCGTAAAATAACCTCCAAATAGCGAAGTGCATTCTCTGTTTAAAGAACTTTTTCTGGTGATCCAATATTTTTTTTCTCCATTTTTTTCAAAATATTTCTGAACATTTCAAACTTATTCTTTCATTTAACACAGTTTATTATGATCAATGAACATGAACTGGTTTTACCAGACGGCTATTTAAATGCCATTAAAATTCATTAATTTTAATATAAAATTATTTTTTAAATTGAAAATACAGTGTATTCCTGGACAATGTTTTGTTTTATTCTTGTTTTCCTTGCAGATTTATTTTTGATGGGTAAGATATATAAAACAAATAGATATTAATTTACAAAATAAAGGTGTGATTAATTACCTTTTTTAATAGTATTTAATGACCATGAATTTAAAATCTGTTTTGTGTAGTTTAAAGTGTTTTAAAAAGGGAATCTCTATTTAACGAATTTTCTATATAACGAACTTTTTTTCGGGATTTAGCGACTTCGTTAAATAGAGGTCCAACTGTATTTTAATATGATATTTGTAACATCTTTGCACAGTCGTAAGATTACTAGACGGGAAATGGAAAGTTTTGAAATTCTAAAGAGTAATACAGGTATATAGCCTTGAACCTTATATATGCACCTAAATTATTTCGTTTTGTGTATTATAACTATGGAAATATAAGTTCGCATGCTAAATTTCCCCAGATAACATAGCGGAATAAGCTGGTTGTGAAAAAGTACAAGACACATTTCGGGAAGTCAGGAGGCCTCAATATTGATTTTTTAAAACAAGTTAGTTTCAAGATAACGGTAAAAGGCGATGATAAATTGTTTCGAAGGTAGTTCTCGTAGAGTTTAAATACTTTCATGTTCAATTTAAAGCAACGAAAATATAAGTACTTAAAAGTGTACTGGATTATTAATGCTTTAAATATCATAATTACTTTAAAGAAGATTGCTCGTGACAGGGTGAGGAAAAATTAAGCATATCTTCCTGAAATGTAGGAAGCCACACCGATTTTTAAAACACTATTTGGCGTAAAGGTAAGAAAAAAAGAAAGATGAGAAGTTATCACAGAGGGAATTTTGTTAGAGTGGTGCCCAACGGAAGAAATGAATTATTTCGATCAAGGGCTTTTTGACCTATTAGCTGTCATTGTGCAAGAAGACCTAGGAGATCCCGGGACCACTTGTCAGCGGAAGATTTCGAAATATAATTATAAGCAATCTGAAATGTCTTAAAAGTGAGAAGAAATTTGTATGGGAAAATATCCAAACGTTATACGTCGGAAAAATGTGTTGTCAGGTGATCAGAAACCGAACTATTTTTCAGGATTTCAACAGACCATATTTTTATAATGTCTCGTCTGTAAAATTCTAATTATCATATTCAACATCTAAGCTTTAAAAACTTATTGTCATACTTATATATGCTTTTCTAAGATGCTTAAAATACTGAAACATTACAAATCAACGTTTCAGGGAGGTCATGAAAGAATTTCTCTCAGAGAAAATTTCGATTGAATTCATAATCAGTTGGAACATAATCATAAGAATACTTGTATGCTTTGATTGCATTAAACGTATTAAAGATTTATTAAATAATTTAATGTTTTTAAACAAGGCATCTAGATGCATTGGGTCTATAATCTTTTAAAAAGTTACTTGCATTATTTTGTTGTAATCTGACGCTTAAAAAAGAAATTTGGCAGCTTTCCTATTTACGTATGCTTTAAACATGCATCGCAACAAAAACAATTTAATATTCTATAAATTTCAATCAATTTCAATTGGGAACAAATAAAAGCTTCCCAAGAAATCACCCCTAAATTTATATCGATGAATCTCTGAGAAAAATGTAATGAGCTTTTACAAACTTTTGCTTTATTTTATCATTAATTTTAGAATATTTAATACTTTTTACCCGTGTCAGCAATTTCAAAAGTTACACATTTACCAAGTTTGTGTAGTGGTATTTTTATATAATATTAACGTATATCCTCAAGTAAATTTTTTAATTTTTAGCAATGAATTCTTCAGACAATATCAAGCAGTTTTTCTGTTCCAAATATTATCAAGCAATCTTTCCCTGGATCTTATGTTTGTTTGAAGGAATCGCCAACCATTGCTTTACAAAGCCCTATTAGGATATTTCCCACTAAGCTTTACTGTGATTTAAACGTATGTATCAGTTAATTTCATACGGAGTCATTTTTCTGTAATTAGAGTATTTTCACAGAGCTTCAAAAATAACCTCACAAATTCTAAATAAAATATTAAGACAAAAATGAATAAATGTTTTATGTAATTTTGCTAACACAAGTTAATATAATTAAAAAACTGCAATGAAATTAAATAAATAACTTTTATTATCCGTTACGAAATTTTAAACTTAAATATTGCTCTTCTTACCCCAGAGAATATTTTTTAATAAACACACACTTAACAAATTGGAAATCATTATTTCTAATGTCAAACACGCGATTTTCAAAGACGCGAATATGCTCTTGGGCAAATTAAATGAGAGAAAATATTTTCTTTGGAATAAAAATGGTAGTTAAATGAGGCAGAGAAGTTAAATCTGTAAGAAAATAAAGTCATTAATTATATATGTAAGCTTTGCATGTTTTAAAGAAAAGAAAATATAAATGTTTTCCTTTTTTCCAAATCGTCACTGCTTCTTCCTAATTCAAATAGATAAAACTGAAAACTCTGAAAAATATGCTCAGTTTCTTGAAACAACGAATTTAAAAGAATATTAAAAGAATTTAAAAATGGATGAAATTACAATTAAGTTTAGAAATACTTCTATGTAATTCATATTTTCTCTTTCAATAAGATACTCAGTACTCCATTAGTAACGATCACATCAATTACATATTCCACGAGCAGCAGATACTTTTCTAACATTAATCATATGATTTTAATTTTTAAATAAAACTTTCTTACGACGAAATTTCAAAATATTTTTTTAAAGCAAATGTTGAGAAAAATTTCGTATTATGAGATATTATAAAAAATATAGCTCACTTCTACCCAGATTTGGGTGTATATAATTTGAAGTGGCACTCTAAATGAATTTCATACAAACACAGATTATACATGAAACAATGTTTATTGAATTCGTTGCACATATAGAATTTGCTTTTACAGCAATAAGCATACGTACTACTTGTACGGAATATATATATTAACATTCAATAGAAATACACATTGCCATACTCACAAACCAGCAGAGAGTCAAACCAGCAGTACTGCCACGTAAACTTTGGGCCCCCTAAGCACTAGCGCAGGATAGTACTGGAGCTACTTACCCCGTAGCTCCCTCTCGCTTATCTATCAACCTTAACAACCTTTTTCAACCTTTAACAACCTTTTTTCATTAATGACGCTGCATGGTATTTATACTAAGCGCGTATGCCGAAATTAGCATATCTCAAGCAGCTTCTTTAATTCATTCACTCAAAAGTTCGATTCTTGTGAATCGAATCTTGTGTATACCTTACACTGGCCTCCCTCGAAAAAAAATTAGGTAACTGAGGTCTGAATGGCTTCAGTTAACTAATTGAAAACGTCGCTGGTTTGACTTTGTACATAATGGGTGGCAAAGCCAAAAAAACCTTCCACACGTTGTGTGGGGGAAAAACGCCACTCTCATTTTACAAAACTAACCCCGAAGGGTACAGGTGACACCATCACACAGTGGATTTGCAGAGTTGCGGATACTGGGCTGGCCAACTGCGCCCTAAAAAACTTATTTTAGTTAAAAGTGTCAACACAATTGCACAGCTTGACATTTCTTGACTGTTTGTAGCTGCTCTTCCCTAATTCATAAGGCACATGTGTTATGTTTTGTGAAGTTAGTATGTTAGTTAGTTGTTATCTGTAGTTAGTATGTATTTTTATTTTCACTACATGTCCCCTTCAAAAATTTATAAAACAACAGTATGCCGTATTTTTCAGTGGCTCACCCCTTCCCCTTAAAATGTTTACACAGTATATACAATGGGGAATTTCAAACCAGTTTGGTTCGATTTTATTGAAAGGGGTGGGATAGAATAAGAGAATTGATACAAGACTTGTTCATGAAAGCAGCAACTTCCCTGCACCAGTCTGTCCACTCCGTGGAACCTCTCTTGATGGTCGCAGTCCTAATAAAGGAATTCGTCGACCGTGTGGTCATCCTTAATGCAGTAGGGCGTTGGTCCTGAGGCGCTGGTCCGGCTTGACGATGGACAGGAGGTCTCTTGGGAGGAGGCCAAACTTGCTGGGCGGCTGATATCTTGCCTTTCCTGTACTTACGCTAAGGAGCTTTAAAATTGTCATCTATCCTTTTCATAACCTTGTGTACCTTATCAGTGACACATTCATCCTTTGATGGAGGTTTTGCAGTACACACTTTACTTTTCTTCGTACTTTTGCTTGTATCGGTATTAGATTGTAATGCAGATTCTATTTATTTAAACTTATTCGCCGCACCTATGTGTTCAGTTACTGGCTTTATCTCGCCATTTATGATAAGTTTACAATTAAGTTCGCTGTTTGTTTCAAGTTTTTCAAGAACCTGACTCTGTTTTTGGTATTGGTGCTTATACGACTTCTTGTTTACCGCCTTAATTACTTCAGTATTAGCAGTTTTAATGCTGGACCCTGAAGGCGCTTTTTCACGTTTTTTATCCCCCTTAACTTTAGTTTTATCCTCTTTTGAAGAAAAAGTCTCTTTAAAACGTCCTTCTTCAGAATCGCTATCATTTAAATTCTTTAACACTGCTTCAGTTTTAGGAAGATTAAGCTTTTCGTACTGGTGCGTTTTAATGCAAACTACGTCTATAACTTCCGAAGCATCAGCTAAACTACTTACAGTATAACTCTGTGTCATCTTTCATCCTGAGTCTCAGTCTGGTTTTCATATACTTTATTTAAAACCATATTATCAACCTGGCCTACACAATCCCCATTCGTCTGGGAACTTGAAATAATATCATCATTACCTAGCGAGTTCCTAATATCGTTTAAAGAAGTTTTATTGTCGTCAACTAATAAGTATTCACTAACTTCCGTAACGCATACTTCGTCATCTACTAAATTTCCTTCATTAACAGATGATTTATTTTCTAAACCACTAGCATTATTATAGGCACTATTTTCAGAAATTTGTACTTGAATTACCGCATTGTTCCAGCTAGGCTCACTTTCATTATAATCCACAAAAATACCCCGACTTTCATTATTCTCAAAATAATGATTACTGCTCGGACAAGTTAATACATTTGACCACACAGTTTCAACAGGTTGAACCATATCATGTGAAACAACTTGCCAGTGCACGTAAGGTGCTTGCATATTATTTACTTTAAGTGTACTAATTTCATTGTAACGCCGTGAGCTTCTATTCTTTCGCCCGCGATACTGGTTTCGCTGCTGGTTTGAAACTCGCGAAAAATTTTGGCGCGGGTGAATAAAACTTCTCGTACCTGAGTGAGGGTAAGGGGTAGCGAAGAAATGCCTATTGTCATGTTTAGCTAAAGCTTGAAGGAGGGTAACCTTGCTTGTAATATTTTGATTGTCCAAAAAGTCTTGAACACTTGGATTCAAACGTTGGATAACTATTTTTAAGATTTCCGCTTCCGACACCCCTTCTAAATATTCCTCACACTTTATAATCCTTTCCATAACAAAATCGAACGCAGACTGACCTTCACGTTGCCTTAGCGAATAAATTTCCGCTTCAATTTGACTTTGATTAAAGGTCTTGGGAAAAACGCTAAGAAACTGTTGTTTGAATGACGAATAGTCAAAAATCCGATTACTGCTTTGCATGCATGTGTACCACTGAAATGCACTGCCTCTCAAAGCGGCTAGATTAATTTTAAGTTTATCTCCCTCTGGGGTGCATTGTTGCTGAAAGTAATTCTCAATTTTCTTTAGGAATTGGCTTGAGGTTCCGCCATTGAAGGTGGCTTCGAATGGCGCAAAATGCTGAACTATAATTACCAGAGGAAAATTTCCAGCAGGGTTTTGTTCTACAACACTCATTTTCAAATAGTATATAAGTACTTGCAACAATTTTATCAATATAAGTACACAGTACACAGTTTAACTTCAATTATGTTGTTCGTTATAAATGTAACGATAACAACCAGGGTATATATAAACTTTCGGGCGCCAGTATAGAGAATAGCATAGGGGCACTCTATTTGAATTTCATACAAACACAATTTATACATGAAACAATGTTTATTGAATATTCTTGCACATGTAGGCTTCGCTTTTAACGACAAGATTCATACGTACTACTTGTACGGAATATATATATTAACATTCAATAGAAATTCACATTTCAATACTCCCAAACCAGCAGAGAGTCAAACCAGCAGTACTGCCACGTATACTTTGGGCCTGCTAAGCACTAGCGCAGGATAACACCTTTTCAACCTTAACAACCTTTTTCAACCCTAACAACTTTTTTCATTAATGACGCTGCATGGTATTTATACTAAGCGCGTATGCCAAAATTAGCATATCTCAAGCAGCTTCTTTAATTCATTCACTCAAAAGTTCGATTCTTGTGAATCGAATCTTGTGTATATCTTACAATATTATTTTCTAATTGTCCTTTTTAGGATTCATGTTATTTATTTTATGTTTAAATGTAAAATATTGTCTGATATATAGTCTCGCAGCTTAGAATTTCGAAATCTCTGGATCAAAATATTACTGGTGACGAAGTCCTACTAGTGTATAATTAATGACCCGATCAATCTCAATGTTTGTAAGACCGTCTATGCCTATAGTATAGAAAATCCCTACAATTGCTTGTTGCACCTCTAGGAAGAAAAATGCAAGATCGACCTTAGAGTCCTAGAAATTGTCGATACCTTTGAGTTATATGCTTGTAACTGGTCCTCGAATCCCCTTTTTTAAGGGCTATGAATATTCCTTGCTGCGCATATTGTCCTTAGAATATGGGTACCAGATTGAAAGAAAACTGAAACAACATTTTTTTAGTGTATATGCAACCTAATTTTTTTTCTTATCAAGTTGTATTTCTTTATCAAAAACTTTCACTACTATTTGTATTTATGAAATTTTTTTGCAGGATTGTTACAAAAATCTAAATAACATTCTTTAGGCATTCACTAACTCAGATTTTATACTTATTCTTGTTTGCCTAGTGTGACATGAAACTATTTAGGTTGTAATATTTTTCTCTTGTCTTTACGTGACATACACATATTATTGCGTACAAACTTATTTACAGGATCCGATTCGGGGTGCCTTGAGTGGATGGCGGATCTGTACCGATTGTCCGGCAGCCTCTGGCCCTACATGAATGACACTGATCACCAAATATGGGAAATTTACCCTCGTCTGCGTATACAGGTTTTGCTACGTAGCGGCTGGTCTTCAGGATTCACGCGCGTATGGCTAGACGCCGGGACGCATTACTTTTTGTGATTACAGGATCCGAAGGCTGGTTGAATACCTTCGACTAAGAATTAATGAACAGAATTTTGGAGATAACAGCTTTAAGTTATACTCAATGATAAAAGCTTAGATTTTTAAAATGCAAGCTATTTAATCATTTGGTTGATCATGTGCATTCAACCTCATAATGTGAAAAGAGTTTATAATTGTTGTTAAATATATATATAAAAGTGCCATACTGTTGAAAAATTAGGAAAAAAATGTTGTCTTTAGGGTATTAAAATCGTTACTAACATGACAATTTCAGCAGATACTGCTTAATTTTTGCAATTCTTTTTCAGTAGGTAAATCTGTTTGTTTGGTATGTTATATGTATTAAAAGCGTTTTATTTGTACCCAACAATGTCAAAAGTTATTTATTTCAGTTTTAATGACACCCAAATCAAATATATTAGTACTTATTTAGACAAGCATGATAAAAATAAAAATAGAGAACGAAAATTCTCTCTTCTGTGCTTATATGAGAAATTTAGCCATGTCAGGAATGTTTAATACTAAAATTAGGGAATTTTTGGGTATCAGTGACCTAAAACTGAGAATCAACATATATACTGAGTATACATGTAAGTGTTTCTAAGATTGATAGAAATCAATACCGAGAAAAATTAAATTTGTTTCATTATTTTTTAATCTGTTCGTCCGATTAAAAGAATTAAATTTGTTATTAAAAGTATGATCTTGGAAATTTCTCAGTAAAATTGTTGAGGAAAATAAAATTAATTTAAAAGGGAATCGTTCAAAATGTTTTGAAAATAAATAAAATAGTTGATTAAAACGACGGCAAATTAAACGACGGCATGATATATATAAATATTTTTTTAGATATGAGACTGGTGCATACTACACTGAAGTGACACTGAATTAGGGATAGCAAAACCTATGCAAATTGTGCAGCACTGCGCATCATGTATGCGCAAGGGAGGGCGCTGTGGTAACTGCATATACAGTGCGTACTGTGGTTGTTCTGAATTAGTTGTTGGAATTGCCAATATGGGTAAACTGCCTTATTTAGACGCCTTCGATCGCAGACAAATCGTAGGTGCGCGACGCATGGACCATTCAATTTCCGAAATCGTCAGACAGCTAGGATTTTCATGGTCGACAGTGTCAAGAGTATACCAAGAATACATGGATGGTGGAAAAAAACTAGCGATCGGGCAAACTGCAAAGGACAATCAGCCTTGACAGTGTGTGGTGAGAGACGGCTCAGGCGTATTGTACGTAGCCAGCGAAGCCAAACATTAGCTCAAATTAGCACCCAGTTTAATGACGGTACCAGTCGTACAGTCAGTAAAAGGACTGTGCAACTCTCACTTCACCGTATGGGTTTCGGGAGCCGTCGACATACGAGAGTACCATTGCTCTATACTCGCCATCGGGGTGCACGTGTTGCCTGGGCAAGAGAGCACAGAGACTGGAGTGTAGAGGACTGGAAACGAGTAGCATGGAGTGATGAGTCTCGATTCCGACTACTTAACGCAGACGGGAGGCTGAGAATATAGCGTCAGACTCATGAAGCCATGGATTCTGCATGCCTGGCTGGAACTGTACAGGGGCATGGTGGCTCAATCATGGTCTGGAGTGTTTTTTCGTGGCACAGTTTGGGATCTTTGGTGAGTGTACCAACCTCCCTCAATGCAATTCGGTACGTAGAGTTGCTGGGTGATCACCTTCATCCGTTTATGCTGTTCTGTTATCCGCACGGTAATGGAGTTTTCCAGCAAGACAACTGTACCTCTCACAAGTCCCGGTTGGCTACTGGCTGGTTGGATGAGCATTCCTCTGACTTCTCTGTCATGAATTGGCCATCTAGAAGCCCAGACTTAAATCCTATTGAGCATCTTTGGGATGTTTTGGAACAAGGCGTGAAAGGCCATCACACAGCACCAAAGAACCTTACTGAATTATGGACAGCTTTAGCCAATATTTGGCAAGCCATTCCCGTGGAACGTTTCCAGAAACTTGTTGAATCTATGCCTCGTCGTGTGGCAGCCGTTATCAAGGCCAGAGGAGGCCCAACACGTTAGTAGGTAGGTATCCCTAATTCAGTGGCACTTCAGTGTATATGTAATAAATTTCCTTATGTTCGTGAGAAACCTTTTGTATATGTCTATAATTCTATTAGACGTACAGCTTAAAAATGTTGAAAAAACTAAATTAAACGAAGGGAACTAGATTAAAGATTATTTCTCCTTAAAAATCATGATCGAGTACATTTATTTGTTTAATGCCTGTTAACACAGTAAACGAGAAGCTTAGATAAACGCGACTAAGAACGTCCTTAGATACCTAAAGAGAATTCTAACTTTTGTTTTCATCTCTTTTCTCCTCCACTCTCCATTTTTTTCTACAATACCTTACGATCGGAGACTAGGAGCTTCGAGTAGACAGCGTTCAGCGCCTCACGTTGTTTCAGAACTAAAATAAGCCTATGTTTTAAATTGACAATCTGGGGTAAACTACCCTTTTCTTGACCTCGGATAAAGGGAGGTAGATTGTTTTAACTTGCGGAATTCAAGAGTCACGAAGATTGGACTTTGAGGCCAAAGTACAAAAAATGACAAAATTTTTCATTGATGATAGGAATAGCTTAAAGGTTCTCTGTTATTATATAGATCCTGATTAACAGTATTGAAAAATTTTAGTCACCGTAAAGTTATAGCCCAAGAATAAAGCTATATTTTGTTTGGCAAACTGAAACCAAATTTTACTACTCTCATCCTTGGTACATAAAGTAGTTCAATTTGTTTTTCATCTTTTAAAGAGTGTAGTAGTATCTTTTAAAGAGTGTAGCAGTGGTTATCAAAATAATGAAAACACTTAGGAAAAAATTGAAATTCTTTATTTATATGGCATAGGAATCATCTATGACATTTAATACCACCTGGATTCACTAAGGAAGTGAATTATGCAAGTCAAGAATAGTGGTTAAGGTCAGAGTCCAAGGATTACATATCTAAAGTCATAATCTAAAGCTTATTGAATTGCCAAAAACTTTTTACCATTTTTAAGATTAAAAAATAGTTTTAAATAAACCTTTCTTCATAAAAATGTGCCTGTGTACCACATGATCTTTTATTCTTTTCAGAAATAGATATAAAGGTAATGAATCAGTAATAACAAACTGGAGCTCCATATGGTAGACAGGAAATGAAATCCAGCTAGTCAGAAGGCGCCCAGTCCCACAATTTGGGACCTTTGAAGATAAGTGCTTAGGGATCAGTGTTACAATAATTCACTCGATTTGTCTTTAAATGCAACATTCACAGTGTTATTGCTATTAATTTTTCATAAAAAGCAAGTCACTCAAACAAACACAAACACACGCATATTATATATATATATATATATATATATATATATATATATATATATATATATATATATATATATATATATATATACATATATACATATATACATATATATATATATATATATATATATATATATATATATATACATATATACATATATATATATATATATATATATATATATATATATATATATATATACATATATATATATATATATATATATATATATATATATATATATATATATATACATATATACATATATATATATATATATATATATATATATATATATATATATATATATATATATATATATATAGACAGAGAGAGAGAGAGAGATACTCGTCAAAAGTGAAATTGCAACACCTTGAAGGATTGCGCGTAGCAAGGTAAAAATAACTGGATTGGTAGATGTCAGCGACATATGCAAATGATTAAATTCGCATGCGGATCTAGTCACATGATACCCAGTTTCTGGCTAGAAAAGCCAGTAGCTGTCCCGCTCTCTATATGCTATCAATGACAGATTATTGTTGTAACGAAACTTGAAGAAGGGTAGAAAATGCCTCGGGCACATCAGCGAGCTGAATACCAGCAGTTTTCGTCTGAGGAACGAGAACGTATCCTAGAACTTCATGAGCTCTGTTTGTTCATGCGCGCAATTGCCAGTCACGTTGGACGGAACGTCAGTACAATTCAGTGATGCATGGCACTATGGACGCAGGACCATCTGAGAACACGGCAAAGATGCAGTGGATTATCCAGGTGCACGTCAGATGGCACTGATAGGCAATTTCGGCGAATGTTTCGTAAGGACTCTTTCATCCTGGCAAGTCATATTCAAACCTACCTACCATTATCAGATGGGTCATCTGTCTCCTGCCAAACCATCCGTAACAGGTTGCATGAGGCATTGATGCGCGCATGGCGGCCATCCACTGGGGTTCCTTTAACCACTCGACACAGGGCTTCCCGTCTGCCTTGGTTTCAATGTGATCGTTAGTGGACGAACTAATGGCATCGGGTATTGTTTTCAGTTGAATCCCGACTTTGACTCATTTGTTTATGGAGGAATGACGGTCTTGGACATGTGTGGCGGCTTCCCAGAGAACGATACATGCAAGCCCATATTGTCGAACGTCACACCGGCCCCACACCAGGCTTCATGGTTTGGGGTGGCATCATGTTCGAACAGCGGACAACCCTCGTGCACATTACTGGCAGTTTAACATCGGCCCGGTACGTAACACAAGTTGTTATGCCTGTGGTTCCGCAACTTGTGCAGGCCGCCCCTGCACGATATTCCAGCAGGAAAATGCCTGGCCTCATGTCGCACGTCACACTCTAAACAGCCCAAATGGAATTCACATCCTTGCCTGGCCGGCAGCCTCATCCGATTTCTCTCCCATCGAGTATGTTTGGGGTGCCATCGGACTTACGGTGCACAGGGCACCGCAGACGTATACCTTAGAGGAACTGAGAGCTGCAGTGGACTCGGCTTGGCAAGGAATATCTCAGGAGACCATTAATAGCCTCATACATAGTATGCCTCGCCGTTTAGTGGCCTGTATAGCTGCCCGCGGTGGGCACATTAGATACTGAATAACAGTTTTATTATGCATATCTTTGTTTGTTTCTTTAATCCTCTACATATCTGTCTTACCTCTACCGATCCTGTTATTTTCACATCTCTAGACGCATTCCTTCATGGTGTTGCAATTTCACCTTTGACGAGTGTAGATAGATAGAAAGGTATTCTGCATTTTTATCTAATGTTATTCGAATTTATCAATTTTTCACAAATTCACACGACTGTAAATTAAAGAAATTTTAAATTTGTCTTTCTGAAAAAAAATTCACGGTACACTTTGTACCGTTAAGGTATAATTAAAAAAACGATTCGTATATATCTCAATATGACGTTAAGAAAAAAATTAAAATTGAAGGTTCTCAAAATGGGAAACTTGGTGTTTAATGGGTTAAATGAGAGTTTTGATGAGGTGGTTTAATGAACTTTTAAATTATTCTTATTTTATTCGTAATATAACTTTGAAACCATATTTGTTCATTAGTTAACTTTAAAAAATATACTTACATTACATTTTTAAAAATTTTAAATATTTGTCATAGAAACAGTCCATTGAAATAAAGTAGAGGAATAACTTCATTAATATATTTTGAAGAAAACCCTTCATAATATACTATACATTAATTATTATCACATTGGGTCTAATAACATTAAATAAATCTATATAAACTGTAAAAAAAATTGGCCTATACCATTATGTCTTGCGATGGCAGCATTTGATCAAGAATCAAGCAAATATTGCAAATTACAGAAACGCTTCGCTTCTTTTAACTTATCAGTAATCGCATTAAAATATCCTGCAAGGCTTAATACTGTAATACAAACAGACAAGGATAAATGCCATAATTTTACAAGCGTAAGTGAAAGTGCTTTTACGGCATAGAATTTCCCGTCATACAGAAAAATATTTTTTGCATATGAGTAATAAAAAAATCGTTTTCTATTTTAAGCAAAATGAAAATTTCAAATATAAAAATGCAGTAAGTTTCCTTTATGAAATAAATGCCACAAAAATTAAATCAACAATAGTTTTTTTAAATTAAGATATTTTTTCACTTATCCTCTTTCAAGCATTTTTTGATCAAAGATAAAATATACGCAATTCAGACCTCATAATTGTAGTGGGGAAAACAACTAGACTCGCATCTGAAATTAAATTTAAATTTCAAAGAAAAATAAATTCTTCATTCTAAAAATTGAATTAAATACATGAAATATGTAGAAGGATCTCAACATTCTAAGACAGAAGCTACTACCACAAAGAGATCTTAATAGGATTTTTTATTAGAATTTCTCAATCAATATTTACTAAGGTATAACGTTATGAAAAAAATATCATTATGCATTACACTAGTATACAAATATTGAAACATAGTTTCTAACTATGTAAAACTCCTGCATTTTTTTTCGAAAATAATGATAGATTCCTAAATATTGAAAACAGTCATATTTGTTAATTCATATGTATATTTAAAAATAAATAAGTAAATGATTATATATATATATATATATATATATATATATATATATATATATATATATATATGTGTGTGTGTGTGTGTGTGTGTAGGTGTTCTCCAGGGGTACGCGAGTTTTGTTGTGGGAAACAATGTGAACAATGATATATTCGACCAAATGACATACTTTCACATATCAATCGGCCAGGATGAACGCACCTGGCACCACTATAGACGACGTTTCGCATTCACATCTCAAGCAAGTGCATCTGTATTGTTCTCAGGGACGGATTTCCCATAAGGCCAACCTAGGCCATGGCCTATGGCGCAGCCGTTTAGAGGGCGTAAATTTAGAAGAAGTAACAACCAAATTAAAAATTTTTTATCGATATAAAACGAAAAAGTTCAATTCTTTTTTTCTTTTTAATTTTTATTTATATATTCTTAGTATCGCTAAAAATGTTATTTGCAATATACGCATTTTGAAATAACTTTTTTGTCAACTGACTAATTATTTTTTCCTTCTTTTTCTTTCATTCTTTTCCCAAACATCCATTATGAGTTAACGAGAAGCAGGTTAAGAATTCTTGCAATTTGAAGGGATAATGATTGCAGAAAGCAGTCGGACTTGAACCTCACAAAAGACAACTTCCGCTGTATCTTTCGATACATTTGACAAAGAGCAAACAGCCCTCGCTTTTTCCTCCAAAAACAGATTTCAGACCGGGGGCAGTCCGATAAGAAGACTAATGGTTTTTAAACTCCCAACCCATCGTCATCTGTCCAGTAATTGCCGTCCCGTTGTCAAAGGAGCGTGGTATAACAAACGATGGCAATCTCCAGGTTTGAAACTGTGGAAAAGGTGAAAGAATCATTGTGTGAACACCGGACTAGGGTGTCTTTCTGTGCAAGGTGTTTCTTTAAAGTAAAATGGACTATTATATGGAAACCGCCAGAGTGTCTGCAAACTGAATGGGTCGTCTTAGAACAGAGACATTTAATTTTGTCAAAGGGAACCGAAATATTTTTCGGTTCTTCTAAATTTTTCCCTGAGAGGAACTATTAGTTGGGCAAATCAGAGTTCCCAAACGTGAACATCTATGGGGACCGCGTACCGATCCCGGTTGAGAGGGAATAAAGGAAGGAGAGGACGGATGGAGCCCCAAGGCGTTAAAGGGGTGGGCCCTTTGTCAACCTTTTGCAGTATACAAAACATAAATTGCTGTTGTGAGCTTACTACTATTTCAGTTAGTTTTTTCATCTGGACCTATGAACATTTCTTGCTTTTTTAAACAAACACCTTTTCTATCTTACAATTTCCAGATCTAAAGTCTTCAATATTAACAGTTATAAGGTGGGTTTAGTTTTAATTTATTTTTAATATTAACTTGATTTGCTTTGAAAAATGTATTTATTATTATTATTATTATCATTATTATTTTGTTTGATTTTTTAATGAGTGTACTTGATTTTAATTTGGTTAAGTAAAGCTAAACCTGGGCTGGGGTCTCTAAACTTTTCACTATGAAAAGGGATGAAATGTCGTTTGTCATTTGACTGAAAAGTCTCGTGTTGGGTGTTACAGGAGGCTCTAGTAGAAAAAAGAATCTAGAAATAGATACGAAAGTTATTAAAAGTACATTATGTTTGTTTAAATAGTTCAATTTTTTTGCCATTTAAAGCTAAGGGTCTTTTATACTTTTACTCTTAATGTAAAAGTTAAAAATATTTTTTAAAAGAGAACTATTTAACTTTTTTTTATTTATTTTGAACTTTTATTTGTCTGCTAGTTGCTATTTTTTAATATAAATTATTTTTATTCAATATAGTTATTTTTCTGTCAATTAATACAGATATGAGAATTTTGCTTTTGTATTGAATTTAGCTTGTTAGTTCAACTGTTTTGCAAGTACTTTTAAGTGTTCTTGATCATGCTTTTTCTTGTTCAAACTTTTCTTTTAATTAATAACTAGCGAGTAACTTAAAATGAATGTAATATTTTTTTAAGTTTCCTTGGAAATTGCTCTATACCTTCTAAAATTTATATTTTAGATAAAAACAAAATCTGTCAATGTATAAAAATATGTTCTAAAAATAATATTCTATGTTTAAGTTAGAATTTTCTGATTGCGTTTTTAAATGGAAAAATTTAAGCTTTGAAACAATGTGGAAGAAAATCCGTAACTACCTTCGTCTAAACTCAAATATTATTTTAAACAAGGACATAACGGTCCGGAGCAAGTTTACCTCCCAAAACCTAGGGTAATATATGTTAAAAAATCACTAGTTTTCATTAAAAAAAAATTATATATAAATTTTTTGTAATCATATTTTAAGGTCTTTTAAAGCAAAGAACTTTTTTAAAACTAAAATTAAAGCAAATGAATTGCCAAAATGAAGTGATCTCTGTTAGAGTAAAGTAACCTTTTCTTATTCTTATCTGGAGTTGTGTTTTGAGATAAATTCTTAAAATATTGATATTTTATATAATAACTGCAAAAGCAATTAAAGATAAACAATTCTATCATTTTATTTTTTAAGCTAAACTACCGAATAAACATGTAACAATCAATTTTAACTGAAAAGCAAAAATGCATTTTATCTCCTTTATAAAATGAACTTTTATATTAATAATAAGGGATAATTGTGATCAATTATTATAAAAACTGTGCAGCTGTATAGCTCGATATGCTGGTTGAAGAAATGTAAGCCTTAAAATATTCTTCCATCTTAATATTTTTGAAACCCATAAAAATTCTAAAATTCCTCGCTACGAATAACAGGGCTGCTGGCTTTCCAAATAGGGACCGGGAGCAGAAGCTTTTCTATATTAAATTAATTAAAATATACCTGAATCCAACAATATCGCAGTAGAGACAAAACAGTCTTGCAATACTTTCTACAGAGCATGAGGATATTAAAACTTGATCAAATCAAAAATGATTTTGCTGACAAAAAAATCCAGAAATATTTATTTGTAGATATATTTGTTCTGTAAATTAAATCTGGCTTAAAAACTTTTTCCATAACTTAAGGTCTTATATAATCGTTTTATGTTTAATCCCTCATTTGTAGAACCAACCACTTATATCCCAAATAAAAACTAAATTCTGTAAAAAATAAGATATGTAAAAACGCCTTACATAAATCCCAAAACTGAATTTGCCGAAACTCTGATAGTACAGGCTGTTCACACATTTTTTAGACGATGTATATTGTATTCACAAAACTAAATTACATAAAATTCTTGCGTTTTAAATGTTCTATTTGGCATCACTTATTCTGAACTATCTTTCGACACCGCAATTTCCAGGATAATAATGCCTTTTGAAGTGTCAGAAGAGGTATTGCATCCCATTCCTCCTGAACAGCTTTCCAGAGTCCTGTAAGGGTTTTTGGACGACGTTTGGATAATGCAGATTTTAAAAGTCCGAAAGCACAAAAATCCATAGGTGATACATCGGGAGATTTAGTAGGGATATCAATGAAGGGTATGGCCTTGATACCAGTGTTTTGTTCCATTTCTTTTAGGAAATTTACAGTGGATTTTGATATCACTGATAGCTTTGTCCTGATGGAGTCTCACAGATTGATGGCACTGTGGGTAAAGCGATGGTATTTCATTCAGAAAAATTGGCGATAAAATATGTTCCTGATAGTATTTGGAGTTAATCTTGACATTTTTTCCACTCTCTTTATTTTTAACTTGCCATTATAAGAAAAACCAGCAACAATCATGAATCCCTTAGAAAAACTTTCTTTCGATTCTTTGAACCATGTACTTAAATTTTTTTCTCCCCTTTTATGGTAATAAATGGCTCTTTTTTTGTTGCAATCATTTAAATACACCCATGATTCATCTATTGTGACAGTTGTTTTCCATTTTTCTTTGGATAAGTGTTTCTCATATAGAATTCTGCAGCGTGTCCTGCATTCAGCGATATGATTTGGAAGAAGACGATGAACATTGCGTTTTTTCGCTTTCTTAAGATTTAAATCAACGTTTATCACTTTGTTTACAGTGGACACCGAGCATTTTAATTATTTTGCAACTATCCTTTGACTAGGGGGATTTTCTTTTAACATTAAACAACGTACCTTTGCAATAGTCGGAGATGTCCGTTTTTTCCTTGGATACTTGTTTGGAATTTTTGTCCCACTTGAGGCTCCAATTTGACGTTTTTTTCCTTTCTTGTTGACGATATTACCTATCGACGCTTTAGATATCACAAAACCATTACTCTCACATCGTTTTTGGATAACGGAGTATGCATATTTCTCTTCGGAAAGAGCATAAATGTAGCCTTCGAACCACTGCTTTGTTAAAAACGCCCTTTTGAATAAAAACAAAACTTTCAAGCCGCAGACGATAATTTTGACTTTTAAAAACATAGTACAATTGCAATTATTTCTTTTGCAGCAAACGATTTTTTATTACCGCTTACCAAAATCGTCTAAAAAATGTGCGAACCAGCTCTGTAATCAACTCTATACAATACATGCAATGAAAAAAAATCTATCATTAAAAACACTTCAGTAGTGCCATTTTTATCATTTATTCGTGCTGCCATTAGTTTCTGAAAGCCCATTTGTTTTATATTTGCATCAGTTATTAATATAACTGGCCACACTTATTACTTTAAATGAAAACAAAATTACCGAAACAGATCGCGTCTTCTATAGCGAAAGAAAAAACTAACAATTACAAAAACCCAACTACCCAGAAATCTGCATCTATAACAATACATTTTTGTGTGATCCCGTATTTATAAAAGTAAACATGACTCTAAATTTTATTGAGGATTTATGAAACTCCCTCATATTCGTGAAATAGTAAGTAGTGCGAAGCAGAGTTGAAAGTTTCAAAATACGTTGATTACATGAAAATAGAAATCAAAACATACGATAGTTTTCTTAAAGCCGAAATAGTTAAAACCTTCATAATGTTCTTAATACCTAAAGAGCGATAAATACTTTCCGCGTGAAATGGTATGGGGGTGTTGATTACCCCCGCCCCCTCATTTCGAGAATCGAATCCCCGAGGCAGCAACCTTAAAACCAGTTCCAGGTCTCTTCTGACGGGAGGTCTGCAGTAACTTTTTCAATTCCTACTATTAGTTCACATTCTCTCTATATATATCTTGTTCAAATTTTCAATCGTTAATAAAAGTACTTTTTATTCATCCACTCAAGTTCAAATACATTTTTTTTAAACTTGTAGTGGATGACACTTGATGATAATACAGTTTTTTCAAATATTAATTCATTAATTATATTTAATTAATCAATTTTAGTTTTAGACCTAGAGCGTCTCTTGCTCTTGAATATTAATTTCCCTCTTGTTACTGTGTAAACGGTATCACTGTGGTATCGCGGGCTTCTCCCGTCCTGTAGGTTGCGAGATCGAATCCCCAACCTGACAAACTTTTTCTCTCTCTTCCCCCCCCCCTCCTAATCTCGCACAGTAGGCAAGGTTCTGTCAAGCAATCCTTTTTTTCAATTCCTACTATTAGTTCACACTCAAATTTTTCTTTTTCTTTGTTGACCTAAGTAGGAATTGACTTTAAATTTTTTTTTAATATATTACTTGTTTATACTTTTTTCAATGATTTGTTTTAGATTAAAAGAAAGTTTTTAAAATGTTTCTTGCTTCATAGCCAACGGCACGACGTCTATGTTTGAAACAACCAGGAATCATTTTCAAATGCTGAGATAAAAAGCATCGTAATTAAATTTACTTCTATTCTTTGCTTATGCTTAGGTTTCCTAGGAAAGCGGTGCCGAAATATAGCGGCCGTAATGTAGCAGTCAGTGGTTAGCGTCACTAAAGCGTTTTATATGCAAATCAAATGACATTGGTTTTCAAGTATGGTGAATATGCGTATATCAAGTTATACTCAAAACTAACACGCTCTAAAAAACCAGCATTTTCTGATTTGCATATAAAAATATTTTAGTGACTCTAACCACTGCTACGTTACGGTCGCTATATAGCGGCACCGCTTTCCTAGGAAACCTAAGCATTAGTTTTTTCTTTTTTTTCTTTAACGCTTTAAGGTTGTTCCAAGAAAATTTTTTCGTAGGGGACATTTTCAAGAATTTATTTTACTATATATAGTTTACTATAAAAGTCTTAATACCGGCTGTCCCAAACTGTTTGATCAGAGGACTAACTTTTAATCTATGGACGATTCTGAAATTGCGAAAACATAATTAACTAAAATAAAGAAAATAATAAATATTCATACAACGAACCAAATGATAAACGAATAATTAAACAGAAAGAAAAAGATGGGAAAAGAATTACAGAGATCTTTATTCTACGTGTGTACGAGCCCTTAAATCAAGCTTCTTACAACTGGCATGTTTTTTGTTCTCTTTTTTAACAAAAGAATATTTTTTTCAGGAGTGGAAATGAATCAGCCAAAAAAACGAAAATGTGGGTCAGACTACAGAAAGGAAGCAAAAGTGAGAATGCAGGATAGAAAGAAAAGCAGCGAAGTCTTCAAACAATGGTTATTATCATCTTCTCACGATGAAAACTGTCAAATTCAGTCACGAGAACAAAATTTGATTGCAGATTTTCAAGAAAATGAAGTTCTAATGAAAAAACGTAGTGTAAATAGCGAGGAAGGTATAGAAGCTGCACAATTCGTGAATGGGGAGCAAAAAAAGCTTCTACACACTGAACGTCTGTTGACCTCAACATCAGAGTCTTCTTCTACCAAACAGCATCGAGGATTTTCTTATGATCCAGATCCAGCACACTGGGTTATCAACGATGACTTACGTGATTACGAATCTCAATATGGTCTTAATCAGAATAAAAATGTAGATTTCTCAAAGTCGAAGAGGCAATACGGCGATAGAAGCTGGTCATTTAATGGTAGTTACTTTAGCAGCAAACTAGTAAACGGTGATACGCAAGACCGAGGTTGGTTAGCATATTCAGAAAGTAAAGGAAGTGTCTTCTGCGGACCTTGTCTTTTATTCCATTCTGGTACAAAGACTGAATCATCTTTTGTAAGAAATGGATTTAATGACTAGAAAAACGAATCATCTAGACTGAAGGAACACGAAAATTTGGTTTGTCATAGAAATAACGTCCTAATTTTAAAACAGAGAGGAGCTAAACTTGGAAGAATCGATCTGCAACTAACTAAAATGATTGATGAAGAAATTGAATACTGGAGAAATGTGTTACACAAAGTGGTTGTAGTAATTAAAGCTCTTGCTTCGCGTGGCTTGCCATTTAGAGGTCGAAATGAAATATTTGGTTCTAATAATAATGGCAACTACATGCTGATGTTGGAGACAATTTCTCTGTTTGATCCAATTTTGGCTGATCACATCAGGAAATTCGGAAATCCAGGTAGTGGACAGACATCCTATCTCTCATCTACTATTTGTGATGAGTTTATCGAGCTCCTAGCTAAAAAAGTACTAACGCATATTGCTAATGAAGCTAAAACATCAAAGTACTATTCCCTTGTTGTAGATTCAACTCCTGATATCTCGCATGTGGACCAGCTGTCGTTTGTTTTGCGATATGTGAAAGAAAATGGGAAACCTGTTGAGAGATTTATAAAATTTTTACCTAACGTTGGCCACAAAGCCCATGAAATGTTTGAAGCTGTTACTAAGACTGTCACTGATCTCCACCTTGATATCTTGAAATGTCGTGGTCAATCATATGACAATGCAGCTAATATGGCTGGTGTTTACTCCGGTCTTCAGGCTAGGATACTTGAAGTTTCTCCTCTTGCTTCCTTCATACCTTGTGCAGGACACTCTTTAAATTTAGTGGGCACGCATGCTGTAGATTGCTGCATTGAAGCCACATCGTTTTTTAATTTGCTCCAAGAACTTTATAATTTTTTCTCGTCGTCTACATCGAGGTGGGAAGCATTCAAGAAAAATAGCACCCTTACCGTAAAAAGCCTCTCCATGACACGATGGTCGGCAAGATATGATGCTTGCAGAGCATTAAAAGAAGATTGGTTTGCAGTCATAAAAGCTCTAAAATACTTTGAAAGTGACGAAAGTCAAAAATCAGGAACAAGAGCAGAAGCTAGAGGTTTACTAACGAAGTTGCAAAGGCTCGAAACAGTATTCATGGCACAGTTTTGGGGAACGGTGCTGATTAGACATCACCAAGTCAATAAGTATGTACAAAACGTAGAACTTGATATTTCAGAAGTTGCCAAAGTTCTTCAGTCACTCGTAAAGTTCTTGTTAGAACTGCGAGAACAATTTGATACATATGAAAACAAAGCTCTGGATATTTCTGAAAAGAAAGTTTATGAGCGTGATGAAAAGCGTCGGGTTTTCAGAAAACTACAAGCTGACGAAAAACGTGAAGGCGAAGTTAATTTAAACGGGCGTGATACCATTAGAGTTAATACCTATTTCACGATTGTGGACAAACTCAAAACAGAGCTTGAGAAGAGGTCACAAGCTTATAGAGAGCTCGGTGAAAATTTAAAGGAATTACGAAAATTTGGTCACTGACTTCTCCTGAGCTTGAAAAAGAGAGAAGAAAATTACAGGCAATTTTTAAAGATGATTTGGAGCCTGCATTATGTGATGAACTGCAACATCAAAAATCTCACATAACTGAGTGCAGCATTGGTTCGAAAAGTCCCTTAGCAATTTGCAAGTGGCTACGTGAAAGTAGATTACAAATATTGTATCCAAATGTTGATATCGCATTGAGAATGTTTGTGTGCACACCTGCCACAAATGCCTCTGCAGGAAGATCTTTTTCTGCTCTAAAAAGAATCAAAGATCATTTAAGATCTTTGCTGTAACAAGACAAACTAAATGCCTTGGCACTTCTTTGCGTTGAAGCAGATTTAACAAGATCTGTTGACTTCAATGAAACTATTGAAGAATTTTCATGGGCGAAAGCGCGACGAAAAAAATTTTAATTGTAAGTTTTAGATAAATTGGAAGAAATTATGTAGAACATATTTATTAAAAATATGTTATTCAAATGTTTATTAAGTATATATGTTTCAAAAACTCTTACTGTATATTAAATCTAATGTTATAAATCAAAAATTTAAATGGAAGGAAGGGGGCGCAAAATGATGCTTTGGCCTAGGGCATAAAAATATGTAAATCCGTCCCTGATTGTTCTCTTCCCTATATGTCTTGTTTGTGAAGTTCCCTGTAGTTTATAAAGTTTTATATTCGAGCCTGAAGATGCTGATTGATCTCTATGGTCCATTTGGCTGCAGTTGTATCAACTTTTTCATGTCACAATGAGCTTTAATACCCGTCGGTCTCTTTCAATCAGCTGTCCCTTTCAACCAGTAATCTGTTTCACAGATTATGCTTTTCCGTGCATTCTATATACCAACGTGTCTTTAGATTTCATAGCTGTGGAAGCACGTAATACCCTGGAGTTAATACCCTGGAGGCGATAACAGAATCTCAAGGCAGACGGTCCCCTTTCTGGAAGTCTGCAAGGTTTGACACTATCCACGCAAAAGGAACGATATCCATCCATCGATACATTTATTACTGCAACCTAATATTAGAATACTATAAACACTACATTCTTAAAACTGTACTGGTGTCCAGACTTCTTTTTTAATGATGACGAGGAACATTCATAAACACCAATAATATTGATAGCTGTTTCCATTATTTTGCTAACCACCTGTATATATGTATTATATTTGTGTGTGTGTATTTTTGAGTGCAGTTGTGTGTTTGTGTGTGCATTCACACTGTGTACCTTTTAAACTCTGATGTCTTATGTCATTTATTTACTAGAGCTACAATTACTGATAGCATTTTATAACGGCTGCGATTGCCGTATAAAATACTTTAACGGAGACTTCTTTACTTTAAAAATCAATACTCTTGATAGAACCTACTACCTTATAAAGTGCATCAATTTCACGATTTTGATACCTTTAAAGCATGTAGTTGACGTTCTTAATACAATTAAAAAAATAAAAAATAATCTAAACTGTTAGTTTACTTGATGGATAAGGAATTGATTTTCATACGCAAATAGGTAGTACGGCGCGAAAAAAAGGGAAAAAAAGAAATGAAGTGTAAAAGCAGATAGCTAGAACAAAATCTGTCTTCTTAGTTGTCAGGGAGGACAGTTTTGAGCATACTTGAGTACGTCATTGTCAACTAGAAAAGCAACACTTTTCACAAGAATGTGCTTAGTACGAAGAATGCATTTGCTGGAGAAAAATTTGTTCTGCTCAGGGGAAAAGAAGAAAATTTTGTGTAACAAAGGATTCACACAACGCTCTTTTCCTAAAATAGTTTGCTGGGAAGTTCTAAATGGTCTTTGTTACGTTTAAAAATATTGACACTTAAATTGTGTTATAAAAATTTCATACGTAAGTTACGGCACCTTTATTTTAAGGTACTCGCGTCATTTGTTGACTGAAGCGATTTCAAATACTTTGAATTCCGTAAAATGTTTTCCTTTTATATTGTATTCTTGATTTTTATATTGAATTTAATAACTAATCCATCGGTATTGTAAAACTATTGACATAATTAACAAACATGTTTTTGTTGAATCAAGATTTTATACTTTAGATTCTATTGAAATAGTTTAGCCTTAAAAAAATTTCTATTAAACAAAGCTATCTCGAAATCCGTGAATTTCAATATTAACTTAAAAATTTACATCCTTGTTGGAAAATATATTTATATATAGAGAATTTTCTTACCGACTGATACAATTATTTATTTTTTAATGGCTTTTTTGCGCTCCATAAGCTTTGAATTGTAGTACGATTTATGGATGTTTAGAAAATGTATATATATGTGAGGAAAGAAAAATTAAAAAAATTTCACCATTAAACTTCTAATAAAGCTCTGCTTATAAGAAACATAAACAAAGCAGAATTACAAAGTTTCTACAAATTAGGATTATATATGGAATGCTAAATGTCTGCATCATAACAATTTATAACGTTCGAATTTTTGTAAATCGTACTTCTCATCGCAAGTGTCCCTTTCTTTTATCTTAATTATCTTTAAACATGTTTTTTTCGTTGTAAAGAAATAAATATACATGGTATATGAATTATACTAGATTAATTATCATGCGTGGGCCTCATAACTTATTTAATAAAATTATTTTTTGTTTAGTGCTTACATTTAATCTTTTTATCTCTTCACTTACGCGAAAGAAATTTACATGGAGAATTGACATATCTTTTATAAACAACGAGTTAATTTTCATTTTATTAGATTATTTTGTAAGGCTAGAGGATTTTATTTAAATTTTTATCCACCCAAAATTATGTGTAACTAAGTTTTTTTCTAGAATGATATACCGTATTGCTTCGAATCTAAGCCGCACTTTTTTTCCAATGTAAATGCTGCTGAAAATTAGGTGCGGCTTAGATTCGAAGGCGAAAAAATTCGTTTTATGAGCAATTTGAATTTCCCCTCCCCCCCCCTTTCAAATGGAAAAAAGTAACAGTCCATTCTGGCCACCTGCATCGATGACTCCTCACATTCCGCAGTTTATCTTCACTATTCAGTCTATCCTGAACTTCATTGATTGCACGTATTTAGGAACTTTTTTGTATACGCTTTTTTTTAATCACCTAAACATCAAAGAGAATTTGGAGTGTGGCTTAGAATCGAAGGTGGCATTTTTTCACAAAAACGTGTTGAGAATTAGGGGTGCGGCTTAGAATCGATGGCGGCTTAGATTCGAAGGAATACGGTAACATGCATTATAATGGACTAAGCGAATATGTATGTATACACACACACATTGTACTTCATTATAAATATCCGTCATATTGCAATATATATACATACATATATATATATATATATATATATATATATATATATTTATATATATATATATATACATATATATATATATATATATATATATATATATATATATATACATATATATATATATATATATATATATATATATATATACATATATATATATATATATATATATATATATATATACATATATATATATATATATATATATATATATATATATATATATATATATATATATATATATATATATATATATATATATATATATACATATATATATATATATATATATATATATATATATATATATATATATATATATATATATAAATATAAATATATATATGATGTTAATGGATTGGTGAACTCGAACCATGGGTAGTCGTTACCGGGGCCGGCTCAAGTCGTGGCTGGGTGGACGGGGAGATAGGCAATGGAGAGAAATTAAGATCCGACGCCAGGAAAGAATAGGCGGTTTGGTCATAGTGCAGATTTTTGCAGGATATCTTTTACTCGAAATTATATTATAGCACATCAACACATCTCATTACATCGTCCAGAAATCGCCAGACATACGGGGAAAATCTCGCAGAGCAACATTCGACATGTTTGTAGGAATAGAGCAGAACACAGATGGCCCGCGAAAGATCTAAATTCACGCCCGGAGTATATATAAGACTATCCGCACGTGGCTTAGGGGAAAAACGAATAGGTGACTTTGGGTTAATCCCAGGTCGAATTCAAGATGATAATATTCAAGATGATAAGAATTTTGAATAGGCGTTTCCAGAAATGGTTATGAAAGTTATCGTTTCATGTATATATATATTAGATAGTTGAAAAATAACAAACAATAGGGGGAAGTTGTGACATAATAATACAGTAAACCCAGATATCAATAAGGTAAAATAAAAAAGTACTAAAACAGAAAGGAAATGGAGGTGTTATAGTTTTATGACTAGAGGGAGTTGTGACCCCCCATCCCCGGTGAAACATGTTTTCTATCCGGACAACACTCCCGGTGGTCGGCTACAAACCAAAACCTTATAGATAAAAAAGAGTGAAGCAATTAAAGTGAGACAAACAATTTAAACCAGAGGTTATCATTAAATAATATTAATTAAAACGCTAAGAAACTAAATTAATAAAAATAATAATAATAATAAAATTAAACAAAATACATCAAAACATTTAAGGACATACCACCTCACCAAGCCAGTGTCACGACTCACCAACACACACACTTTTATAGTCAAAAATAGGGCTGTGGTGTCGCATGGCCCACAGCAACCAAAACCGTATCATAACTCATTGCAGAAACAGACCAGAAACTTGATTTAAATTTTAAAATAAGGTCCTTTATTTGACATCTAGATTACATGAGAATATGTACAAATATTTACAAGTGTGGTAAATGCACGTTACAAGTCTGATGTCTTGACGAGGCTCATCGCCCAAAAAATAGCTCAGTCTAGCCTAAATTAAAATACTCCTACGAGCTAAAAGCCGTTGCTGCACCTGAGTCTCCGCAACGTCCAGAAGCCTCGCTATCTCTCCTCCTGGTCCTAGAGCGAGAACTCCCTTTATTCTCCTGAACACCGGCTGACGTCATTCAACCGCAGGGCCACGGATTTCCGGTTCCCCTCGGGACCACCCCGTTGACCACTTGCTCCGAACTTGAAAACCACCGTCCCCGGGTCTCTACACAAAAGCACACACCCCCTTGCCTTGCCGTAGTGCTATGCTGGAAAAAGGGCCTTCCGCATTCAGGAACACTGTCTGAAAATAAAATGGTTTTTCTTTTCTCCTGGAATATACAAAAGAGAAGACACATCATTTATCGTCTTAGAAAGATCCCTTTTTTCCGGAGTCATCTTTTCTTCCAACTCATTCTTTCAAACAGCTAGTGGAATCAATGACCACTGTTGGGATGCCAGTGTGTCCTTTTCTCTTTATGTCGAGCGAGTTCTTACAATAAAGACCACACACATATTTCAATGACTTAGGGGAGATTTTCTCAAGACGCTAAAGGGTATTTACTGTTGCCAACTATAAGATGAAACGTTGCCTGCAAACTGTATTATTTAGATTAAAAAACTGGGTTAAGATTAACGTCCTGAATTTAATAGGGAAACACTGTTTAGAAGCTCCTGATAGCGGTTCTCTGATTGGTCAGTCTTAGCCAATCAGGATCCTGTTTGACTTTTCTCCGACTTATAAGTGATCAAGTTGGGAATGTTGGGGCTTCCTTTTTGGCAATGTTTACGCATTTTTATTTTTCGGACACAATGTCGTCGGCGTGGTTAATGTAGTGTACCTCTCTTCTCTCTCCACGCTTTTGGCGCTTGGTGGGTTTGTAAAGATATTGCAAACCTTCTCTCTCCTCGCTCTCTCAAGGGCTTGAAAAAAAAAGGTATGCAGATAGATTTTGAATTTTTTCGCTACCTGTTAGTTGCTATTTTTGCTGGTCCTCCAAACCAGGGCATGGTTTTCGGGCCGGAACTTGTTGCCTTGGAACTGATTATATTTTTCTTGATTCTGCGGGTTAGAGCACAAGCTCGTATTTTATTATTATGCTACCAGCTTCCGACCGGAATGGTTATGTCAACCTTTAGCTCCTGATATGAATTGAGCTAGACATTAAATAGTTGTATATATTGCTTCATTATGATATTCCAGAATAAAATTTTTTGAACTATGCTTAGATAAAATTAAATTAGATCTATTTCAACAAGCCTATTGCGTAGTCTATTAGTGTGAAACTTTTTTTTTATCCAGTGAGTGATTATTAGTAATCTTGAACCAAATTGTTTATTGCGGTACAACGAATAATGACACACTATCGCCGTCAATTCTCTGATGTTCAGTGTACTCCCGAGTCCAGCCGAAGATATTTCGCATGATGTTCATCATTCCAGCCTTAAATGGGAGGCTATTGTTTAATTAGGATCTTCCGGCCATCAATTTCTTTTGACTTGCTAATAACTACATGCGTTCGTCATCTATACGATCGAACATTTCATCGCCATAGACCGAGCCTATGTAACACAGGATTCCTTCTACCGGACGATATCATCTGCACAGTTTAGTGAGCTGAAACTTTTCTCCACGCAACAAAAGGACAGTACCGTGTATCTTTCACCATAGACTGATCCTACAAACTAACCTTTCCTTTCGTCTTCAACTTGTTGCGCCGTGTGAACTTTTTACTCTACAAACTTTGCCGCCTTGTAAATATCCATTACACACACACACACACACACACACACACACACACACACACACACACACACACATATATATATATATATATATTTATTTATTTATTTATTTATTTATTTATTTATATATGTATATATCAAAATAATGGAAACATTTAGGAATAACACGAAACTTTTTATTAATATGGCATAGGACCATTTATTGCATTTCATACCTCCAGAATTCACTAAGGAATTGAATTATGTAAGTCATGAATGGTGGTTAAGGGAATGTTATGCCATTCTTCATGGATAAATCGCCAATGTTCCTGTAGAGATGTTGTTGGTCAATATCGATTCCTGACTCTATTCTCTAGAACAGACCACAGCCGTTCGATGATATTGTGGTTTGGGGACTGTGCGTACAAGAAAAGATGTTTGACTTATTCTTTATGTTCCTCAAACCATGCCCTGACACGTCTAGTTGTATGGATCGGAGCATTATCATCGTGGAGAGCGCCATCTGCTGCAGGAAAAAAATTGCACCATAGGATGGATCTGGTACGCTAAAAGTTCGACATTGTCCTTCCCAGTCAATTTGCCTTTCAGGGCTACAATAGATCCCTTTTGAAAACCATAAGATGGCCGCCGAAACCATGAGAAATTTCCCTCCATGTTTGACATCTGGCATGGGCCAAGCATGATCATACTCTTATGTAGATGTTCTTCTCACATACGGACGTCTTGTTGCCTGAAGCAAAGTGAACAATGATTCGTCTAACCAAATGCCATATAATATGTACCACTCAGCAAGGATATGTTCTCGTGGCACCATTGTAGAGGACGTTTTGTATTCTCATCTGTTACAAGTGGCCTGGGAATTACTGCTCTGCCGTAAATGTTTTGTTTGTAAAGTTTTCTCTTACCTTGTAATAATAATTACCTTGTAATTCGAAACAACCCGCCTCCCTCGCCTTTCGGCTATTGGCCTTATAGCCGAAAGGCGAGGGTGGCGGGTTGTTTCGAATTTACCTTGTAATAACTGATACTGGAGCCTTCAGATTCAGATGGAGCTCTAAGGTCACTTTGTCTGCAGTTGTCTTCTTTTGATGTCACAATCCGCTACAACACCCTTCAGTCAATTTCATCTAGCTTTCCCTTTCGGCCACTATTCTGTTTCATAGAGGATGTCTTTCCGTGTATTCTGTATGCCATAATGAATTCCGATATCATAGCTCGGTAAACACCCCAAACCATGGGGGATGTTGTAACAGATACCCCAATTAGACGCGCTACAACAATTAGCCCTCTCTGCGCGGTCTACAAGGTTTGACATCCTACGCTATCCCCCAAAGAGCCCGATGCCCATAGTTTCATTACTGCTAACTTGGAGTAGAATAATGTATACACTATATTCTATAAAAAATACTGGTCCTAGACTTGGTTTTTAAGGGTTAGAAAGCACTTTCATAACTACCACTAATATTGATATGTGTATCCATTATTTTGATAATCACGTGTATATATATATATATATATGTGTGTGTGTGTGTGTGTGTGTGTGTGCGTTGCGCCATTCTTTCTAATTTTAAAATACTGATGTCTATATGATTACATGCCTGTCTAAGGTGAATGAAAGTTTTTTTATAGTTAATTTTTAAAGAATAGAATTTCCGGAATGGAGATTGCAAAGTTAACTATAAAAGAATAATTTG
Organism: Dolomedes plantarius; assembly: GCA_907164885.2. Taxonomy (NCBI): domain Eukaryota; kingdom Metazoa; phylum Arthropoda; class Arachnida; order Araneae; family Dolomedidae; genus Dolomedes; species Dolomedes plantarius. Next base: position 101,586,588 of record OU015494.1, on the reverse strand, counting down.
TTAGAAGCAAAGGGAAATAAAAATCAGCACAGCGGTTTCTCTCACAATGTAGTAATATATTATACATCAACATTTCAGTGCTTTATTTATAATACTAGCTATTTGCCCTGCGTTGCCCGGGTATTTATTTATCCCAATTTTTTTATTACACAGGAAAAGGAATGGATTCTACCTATAGTGTAAAATCTAAGTAATTTAATTTACAGATATTTCAAAGTAAGTACATTATGCAAATGATAAAAAAAAATTTACAAATTCAATCTATTATTTCAAAACTTCATTATAAACAACATTTTTAGTTTCCTATATTCCTCTCAGTGACTCCGAAAACTATTGATTCGACACTAATCTCGGTCATTTGGACATTTTTTATTCTTCTCCGCACCTCTCCCCCATCAATTATGATGGGAGGCTGTACTTGCACTTAAACGGTATCAGGAGGATCCTATTCATCTCAGCGATACAAAAACTATGGTTTCGATCCTACTCTCGGTAATTTTGGACATTTTATTTCTACCCCTTCTCCCCTCCAAAGGTGTTGGGAGGCTGAACTTGCATTTAAACGTTATCGGGACTAACCCTATTCGTCGCAGAGAACCCGAAAACTATGGATTTGATACTATGCACGTTCATTTTGGACATCTTATATTCACACTTTCTTACCCCCACCTCACCCAACAATGCTGATGGGGGCTGCACTCTCACTTAAATGGCATCGGTAGTGTCCCTATTCATCTCAGCGACATCGAAAATTATGGATTCGACACTACTCTCGGTCATTATGGACATTTTATATTCCCCCTTCTCCCCTTCCCCATTCTGATGGGGTATGAACTTGCACTTAAACAGCATCGGGAGTATCACTATTCATCTCTGTGACCTCGAAAGCTATTGATTCGACATTACTCTCGGTCATTTTGGACATTTTATTTTTACCCCTTCTCCCCCCCTCCCCCTAATGGTGGTAGGAGACTGAACTTGCATTTAAACGTCATCGTGTGCGCCCCTATTCGTCGCAGAGAACCTGGAAACTACGGATTCGAAACTATTCCCGGTCATTTTGGATATTTATATTCACTCCTTCTTCCCTCCCCCCTTCCCTCCTAATGCTAATGGGGGGGGGGCTGAATTGCGCTTAAATGACATCAGAAATGTCTCTATTCGTCTCAGCAGCCCCGAAAGCTGTGTTTTTAACACTACTCTCTGTCATTTTGGACATTTTATATTCACCCCTCCTTCCCCCCTCCCCTAATGCTAATGGGGGGGGGATGAACTTGCACTTAAACGACATCAGAAATGACACTATTCGTTTCAGCGACCCCGAAAACTATGGTTTGACACTGTCTCAATTACTACATGAAATTTGTATTTATATAAGTATGTGAGGTCCCGTTCCTATCCCTCAACATGTCCTCTATCGGCGAACTGTTGATGTGGGGGGTCTCATAAACTCTAGGATAAAAGGCCATAAAGTTCTTGTATTGCGCGGTTCTGACGTTATAGAATCCATAAATACCAGAGTGGTTCGAGGGCATTTGAGATTTTTGACACTATAGTGACATTTAGAATCCCATAAACTTCGAACACTTACCAGTATTTCAAACGTCGGGGATAGCCCTTTGAATTTGCCGACAGTATAAAAGAAGACCCCAATAGTCCACGCGAAAGAGATCTGTTTTTGAGTGCCAGAGAGACGCAGCTCTCTTGTTCAGAGATGCCTCATAGGCCAGACCTGTCGTTGAACCCGAAGTCATCCTGACTATCTAACTGTATATATTCTAACTCGCTACACATACTTGCTTTAACTGTTGCAGTTGTAGTATGATTAACGTATCGTAGTAAAGTAACTGAAACGAAATACTTGTCGTATAATTGACTACTATAGAATGATTTTGACACTACTCTAGATATTATGGTCATTTTATATTCACCCCTTCTTCCCTCTCCCCTCCCTCTCAATGCTGATGAGGGGGGGCTGAACTGGCACATAGACTGCATCGGGAGTGTCACCATTAATCTCAGAGACCCCGAAAACTATGGATTCGATACTAATATAAGTCATTTTCGATTTTTTTACTTGTGCCCCCTGCCCCCCCCCAGCCCCCCTATGGGTGCTAGAGGTGTCTTATCCCCCCCGTGTTTCTTTCCAGATTGTAAGTGATATGTGTACCAAGTTTGGTTGAAATTGCTCCACGAGTTCCAGAGTGATGCTGGAACATACACACATACATACATACATACATTTTTATATATACAGATTGGGGAAATTATAGCTTCTTGTTTCATACCTTTCACTAAAATAATTTACTTGTAATATTTAATGCGTGAAAATTTCCCTGCTTGAAATAGTCAGTTTTTAATTCTATTAGCTTAATTTTGCAATTTACTAGAAATGTTTTGAAATATCTGATATAGATTCATTTTTTTTTTATGTATTTTTATCATAATTGTTTTTAAAAAATTGGTTAGAACGTTAGTCGAATTTGTAAAATATTAATTAAAATAAAAATCATCTTTAGGATTTTTTAAGCGGATAAAAAGCTGTTTAAGAAAATTGATTTTCCAAGACTAAATCTAACTCTATGTTCATTTAAACGAATTGCCGGAAAAGAAGTTCGAAAAATCAGGAAATCAAATAGTCAAGTAAAGGAACATGTATTTAAAACTGATGAGTACTCAGAGAATAGAAACTTCAAAGTTACTAAATTATTTTTATGTTTCTCACTCTCTTTTAAAAAGACTAATCAAATTGTTGGGTTTTTTATATTATTACATTTTATTTCTAAGACGTTTTAGTTTGCCTTAGAATGAAAGCTTTGCATCTTTTCTCGTTGAAGTAGTTATTAATGCCGTTCAATGCAATTTCTTTCATCCATTGTAGTCGTTATATTCTAAAGTGTACTCTCATTGTTATAAAAAGCTAGTGCAGGAGTCCGAATTGAAATGCAAATTCATTGACGTCATAAAATAGCGGATTTTCTACTATTTCTTCGAACTAATACTAATTTTCCGTGAAGTATTTATCTGGTCAAAAGAATTAAATTTCATGAAAATGTAATAATTTTCTAAACATTTCTTTACGATAATTAATATTGATGGTAAAATATCCTTATAAAATTTTCAAAATGTTGAAAACGTTTACATATTTGTCGAAATTGACCTAAATATAATTGTTTTTCAAGGACGGTCATTTCAATAGTCCCCGTTTAAATTTCACAGCTTTCCAGAGAGAAAATTCTTAATTTCCAATTTCAATCACCATCAAAATTCCTTTCTTCTTGTATCGGTCATTTATAACAAGAAAGAAAAAAAAGACAGAAATATTGCCTAATTCTATACTTTCTTCAAGCCATCATCCCAGAACTAAAAGTCACTTTTTGTTCTTTAAACCGTTAGCTGAAGATGTGCAGCTATGAAACCAGTGTAAAGGTATTCTTTTATAACGATACTGAATACTTATTAAAAATTTTGCAAGAAAAAAGTCTATTCCTTTTAATTAGGAAGTGGTAAACACTTGCATTTAAAAAGCATTTTGTCCTTAATTCTGCTCACGTGATTACTTTGTTTTTTTTTTCCTCTTGCGTAGGTAGCAGCAGCTTTGCGTACTTTTTTGGTTATATTTATTTTTCTCTTTCAAATATTGGATAGTCATTAAAAGGATTTAAGAAAAACGCAAACAAAAAATGTCATTTCTAGCATAATTAATCCGTTAATGATTTTCTAAAAGATTAAGGAATACGGGATAAAAAACAGCCTCTGAAAAATTTATTCACCATTTAGAGCCTTATTTGATTTAAAGACAAAGTATTCTCGATATACAAATTTAAGGTAGATGAGAAAATATTCAAATAAGAGTGGAATTTATGAGCATCATTCGAAAGTTTCACACTATATGTATTCACCTAAAGAATTCTTTGTTCTTCATATTTAAAAAGGAAAAAAATATCATCTTTCTACTATGAATTTATTGCCAGTAGGTTGGTAGTTTCCACCCACATTTTACTCGATATCTTTATTAGTGAGGCGTACACTGAATGGCTTATATATTACGATCACCTGACGGTTTTATGTAAATTAGCTATGATGTCACGTTTTTGTTTCTAGATGGTGAGGTAAGTGCGAAAAAAGGTTGCTGGATGACTGAAAAGATAGTTGAAGCATGTTGCTTGCGAAGAAATGGAAAAAAATGCGAATTAACGGACTTTGTATAGGAGTTGATTGTAGAGGTTAAAAGCAGGGATACGAGTATCAACATAAATGCTTCGCTTGTGATGTGAAGCTCTTAGAATGGACTACCAAAATTCGGGTCTCAACGTTGGCCATGCGGTCGTCACCAGTTACTGGATTCTCGAGATTATAGGAAAGTTTCTAGATTTGTTAAGCCAAACAGAAAGGCAACATTACGCCAAATTATAGATAATCTTAATCAGAAACCAATTTCGATGGCCTCTCAACGTATTGTTTCAAAGTACCAGGTGTGGAATCCAAAGGATTGCTCAAAAAAACTTTGATGCCTGCAGCTAACAATATCAAACGTATCCAGTTCTCACAAGATCACAAGGATGGGACAGTAAATGAATCGAAAAGGGTAATGTGGTTCGATTGATTAAGTTTTCAATTGCACCATTCAGATGTTAGAGGGCGAGTACCACTAAAATATATACCGTCATTGCATTTCCACATCCCTTCAACCTGGGGGAGGGGCAATGTTAGGGTTTCGAGGATGTTCTTCTGACATCGTTAGAGACCTTTTATTCGTGTGTAACAACGTCTGAATGCCAAAAGTTATGTTAATATTATCGCTGATCAAGTACATCTAGTAACGTTCATAGTTTACTCCACTTGAGATAGATAGTTCCAGTAAGAACGTTCTTCCATGATATAAAACACACATTGTCCACAGATGGTTTGAAGATAATGACGGAAACTCCACTTTACTCCGCAATTACCAGAGCTCAATCCAATATAGCATTTGTGGGATAAGATCGTAAGGGGCATCATGCTGGATTCAGAAACATGAAATAATAGCGAACTGGAAAGTGCAGTTCATCAGATATGGTCTCAGATTCCTCAAGATACTCACCAACTACTCATAGAGTCCATGCCTAAGAGAATCGTAACAGTATTGAGAGTAAAAGGTAACCCAATGATGTACTGAGCACGTGGTCGTAATAAAATAGGCACTCATAGTATAACGGAAAACCATGAAATGAGTGTGGGCATGGACGTCTGTTGGTTAAAAAGGAAGATTTGACGTTCGATTCCGCGGTTGTTCGGCAACATTTTATGTAATAAAAGAATGTACACCTGAGAATGTGCTGTATTCATTATTGGCTACATATAATTTATAGAAATTACTTGATATAAAAACCAAGGTAGAGAAAAGTATAATGAAGCTTTGCAACAGTATTCATTGCTTTCAAAGTATTATTGGAACTAAACTAAATCCATTTTAAAAGTTTAAAAGAAGGAATTTACTATTTTATTTTTTGCTATTTATCTTTTAAATTACAATAAATAAATAAATAAATTGCATCTATAATGTTTCCTTCATTACCTTTCGTTTTTGTTAGCTTTGTTTAATAAGACTGAAGGGTATCATGAAACACATAGTTATAATTTTTTTTCCAGTCCAAAATCAGAAACGACGAACTCACATGATTCATTGCAATGATAGCATAACACTGATAAAAAATAATATTGAATAAATAATTAAGGCCCTTTAATTTCATGAAATGGTAAACCGTAGTTAAGTTTTAAAAATAACTAAATTTTAAGAATTTAAAAATTATAATTCAAGTTTTTAGTGTAACAACTTTTCCTTTTCTTTTGATATATTTGAACTTTTAATAATAAACCAATAAATTGGTCATACATGACTATTAAAATTTTAATAGAACATCAAGTATACTCTCTTGCTCTTCTTCTGTTTTTGCAGTTTTTTTCTTTCTTTCTATTCTCAGATTGTCCAGAAGTGGAGCTTATTTACTTGTACTTAATATAACTGCTTAGAGTTATGTATATCTTTTCTTTTTTTGGCAAGTAATTTGCCAATTTAAAATCTTTATACACTGCGGCAAAGCGTTTAATTACATCAAGCTTACATCAATTACATTTTGTATCGATTTCGCAATATTTTGCAGTATACGTCTGAATATGACAAAACTTTTGCAACATAAGTTAAACATAGGTTAAAATCTATTTTTCAAGGGGATAGTGGGTATTTAAAATGCGTACATAAGTGTCTGTGTACAGATCTTAAAATAGTATGTGTTTAACTAAAATGAAATATGCTTATACTGATCCGAGAGTCCATAAGAATTCATTCTTGAGTTATACATTTTACTTTTGATAAATTATGTATAACTGCTGCAAAAAGCAATTAATTTTTGAAATTTTGTGCACTTATTACCTTTTAAATATATCATGCAAATTTCCTATAGCCTCAATCATTTGAAACCAATTCTCTATATAAAATATTAAACAAACTTTGCAGGAAATGCTTGCATATTACAAAAATTTGTTAAAAGAAAATATTTCACCCTTTTTTATGAATGCGAGGAACATTTACAATAAAAAGTTTTTTCTAATATCTGGAAACTATGTTATGCATTTCTGAAACGTATGAAAAAAAAATGTGCATAAAACCTTTTAAATAATATAAATAACATAATACTCCAATATAAAAGTAATTCTGACTCAAATGACACGTATTTTCAACACAGTTGCTCCATGGTTACTTTAACTCATAATCAGTTTTATAAATAGTTTCAAATTAATCCTTTGTAACTTAAAAAAATAATTTGAAAGTCAATTTTCCCCTTAAGTCCGGTTTTAAACGACTTTAAACGTTAAAGCCAAAAGCTCCTCATGAACAAACTGACTCTGTTGTAAAAGGTAATGTTATATCCTCATCCATAATGCTTAAATTTCGTAATTATTTTCAAGTTTGTTAGGTAGTGACTACTGCTTCAGTTTTTTTAAAAATATTGAAATTTTTATAATATTCAAACATCATTCTGCTAACACGAGCATATGAAATAAAATATGGAACGTGTAAAGGGACTTTGCATTTTAATACTACGAGGATGTTGGTCGAGATACTATGCACAGTATCACTATCTTTTTACAGAATAAAACTGTAATAATTACTTTTGTATCATCATGCGATTCTTCTTATAGGTTATGATAAGTTATTTCATAATAATACCAAAAGAAAATGGTCTCTTGAGTAAGAGATATTACCTAAACTAAGCTGCAGCGCAAAATGCAGTTAAGGACTGGACAGAAAAATCCCTCAACATATTAATATTTTCTCTGAACTTATTTCCATGTCTTCAAAATAATTATGAAGGGCTTAAGAGTTATTCTAAAATAAAGTAAGTTGTGGTCAAAGAAGCAGAAAATTTACTGCATTTCTCTGGTCTGTGATTTGCACCAAGTAAAAATATGAATGTGATAATAAGCTAAATTTTAATATACTCATTTTCGTTAAAGTTAAATAATGTTATTGTTATGAAAATTTGATGGATTTTATTTAAATAAAAATATGTAATGTTTGGAATAAAAGCATATTTTTTTCAGTATTTCATAACCGAAAATGAAACACTGTTTTTTTAAAAAAGCATATACATTTAACGATGAAGAGAATAAATGTATTGTATCATACATTAAATACATGAAATGAGCTTCGACAAGATAACTACATTTGTTGCAATTGGTGACTGATCATGAAGCAAAATGTGGGACCAGTGCTTCTGAAAGGCAACTAATATCTTTATAATAAGTTTCAACTATTCATGCCCCAAACAAGAAACTACAGCTGTGCGAATAAACAAACAAACGTTTCGCAAACTCATGAAGAGTGAATTGTTAATTCAGCACTTGAAATGAATTGAATCTGGATGGATGAGTTAACGCTCAAAATGATCTGACTTTTGGTTTAACGATGTGTAACCTTTTGTTCTCGATAACAACTATAATTAAAATTTCTAAACCTATATTATTGTGTTATGCAGAGATAAACTTTGTTTTGAAGCTTAAAATGTATATTTAGATGCACTTATGATATTATCCGTTTAACCATTGAAATAATTTAAATATTTTTCACGAATCATCCATTCCTGCTTGAGTATTCCTCGAAGACATATATTTATTTATATGCTGATAACGTATTTCTGTACTGTCTATAAGTTTATCCGTCGGAAATGTAAATGACATGCTTGTTGAGATGTAAAGCTTAATTAAATACAGAAAATGCTATGTTATAAAACAAGCATAACTTTTCTAATTAATATTTATATACTACATTATAACTCTTAGCAAACAAAATTCATTATAAAATTTCAAGAAAACGTGCAGGTGATACGGTAATAATAATTTATTTTGGGGGCAACAAAATTTTTAAAATAATTCTTTCATTGACAATCTGTTATTTTAAGGCTGGTGTACATTTCAGAAATTTTCTCACAAAATTATTGCCTAATTACTGCTCGTTATTGTCTTGACTTCAAGAATACTGATGATACAGCTGCGTTTTCAGTTACTTTCAGGAATAAATTACCATATAAAGTCTGCGGCTACAGAAAAAAATTATGAATTTCTCAAAAGAAGGATTACGTTCTAAATCTAGAGGCATTACGTTCTAAATTTTTCGGCAAATGAAACGCCATGTGTTTTATCCCACAGATTTTTACATACTTCGACCAAATTGGTAAGATTGGTTTCAGTTGAGTGCTTAGATTGCCTTGCGTATACGGACTTTCTAAAAAAATTGCAACGACATGATACATTAACAAATTTTCAGAACTTCAAGATAGGATTGATAGTTTATATTAAGAGATGTTTTTTAGTTTTTACTCTATTTTTTATGGTTCATTTTCCCTATTATAAAATTCAAACTCTTAGAAAATTATTCATAAATATTAGTATTAATGAGGATGAACTGAAAATTCTTCATTATTATATATACGTAAATATAGATTATTCAGAAAATTACTGATCAAAATAAAACTAAAAATTAATGCTGCAAATGAATCATTAAAAACATGAATTGAAACAGATTAAATATAATTGCTGAAACATCACTTCATAGTTTTGACGTTGTCAGGAAGGGATTATATTTATATATATATATATATATATATATATCCGCTTTCCTCCCCCCCGTTGATTCCCCAACCGGAAACCTGTTTGGCGAGAAGGAGGAGAGACGGAGAGAGAGGTCGGCCCGGGGGTCGAGGAGAAAAGAGCTGGGTAGGAGAGCTCGCACGTGTAAAAGTGGCTGTATTTTTCTCATCAGCGTAAATTTGAATATATATGTATTTATAATGTGTGATGTGTCCCAAGTAGATGTGTAAATAAATAAATTTTGGGACTGAAGACCGTGTCTGGACTCGTAAACCGCGTAATACCTTCCTATAACACTAAGAACGGACCCGGGGGCGGTTTAGCCTCGTCAAGGGAGAGGGATCGCTCCTCACATCTGGCGGCAGCGGTGGCGTGGAATGGTAAAATACGCAGGCGAGGATCGCAGCTTTACGTCAGTAAGGATATCAGCGCTCTATCATCTGTGTTCAGTCATCGGTAAAGGCTATAGGATGATGATCAACAGGAGGCCATACTATTTTCGATTCTAGCTCCAGGAAATCTGTACAATCCAGAAATGTTGTCCAAGGTAAGTGATATTGGCTTCTGTTCTCTGTTGGGATTCTAAAAATGTTTATGGTTAGATGAAATTTAATAGTGTTCAATAGAATTTTGTAAGAGAAAAGTCGGGTTGAGTTTCAATTGATTTTTTTTTTCTCTGTGTATTAGTTTTATTGTTATTGTATTTCCTAACTGGTATTTCTAACATGGCATTAATTGCAAAATCGAGAAAGTGCGACTTGGTAGCGCTAGCGCTACAATTAAGAATCGAAGTTAAGGAAGAATATAAGATATTGGATTTAAGGAAACTTATTCTCGAACATGAAGAAAGCCTCATTAAGGATATGCTCAGCGTGATAGTTACTGAGAGAGAGGAAAAACAAGAGAAAGACGAACGTATTGAAATCGAAACATTAAAACTACAAAATCGCAGACCTATTAAATCTAAATCAATAGATGAAATTATTAAAACCATAAAATTATTGACCGTGAAAGTCTCAAATAAACCCGAAGGGTGGAGTTAATTCTTTACGAGTCTAGAAAGGGCATTCAAAAGTGAAAGGATAGAAGAACAGAAGGCCAAAATTTTAATTTACCTTTTGAAGGATAAGGCGGCAGATTTGTTAATATATTTAAATGAGGGTCAGTACAATAATTACGAGGAGGTGAAAAAGATAGTGCTGAGAGAATACGAACCGTCTCCTCAGACGTGCCTAGATAATTTTAGGAAAGCTAAAAGGGGCACCGACGAAACTTTCGGTCAGTTCGCAACCAGGTTAATGTCTATGTGGCTACACTACGTTAAATTGAGAGAAGTAAATGACTTCGAAGGTTTAAATCAGTTGGTGGTAGCTGATAGAATGTTTCAGACGTTGGACCAAGAAACGGCTATGCATATCAGGATTAGGCAGGGAAGTGTTTGGTTTAAAGCAAAGCAGCTCGCGAAAGAGTGCGATATATTCTCTTCGGCTAAAGGGAGAGCTTATAGCACGAAGTGGGTTAACGACACACAATTTGCGGATTTTAGGGGTCGGGACCGGAATGTCAAGGGGTTCAAACTAGATATGCTCCCGGGAAATGGTTCTTCGTCAGGAGAAAATGAAAAGTTCAGTAGAACGCCGAAAAAGTGGGAGTGCTATGGTTGTGGGTCAACTGCTCATTTAAAGAGAAACTGTCCGAAATTCCCAAAACAGGAAAGAAATGTAACATGGGGGAAAGGGAAAAGGCAAACGTAAATATGTCGTTTGCGGAAGAAGACCACGATATCGAAGAACAGGAAAATTCCGAAGAACAGGGAATATTGGCAGAGGATACCGTAGTTGCTAGGGCGAATTCGTTCAGTGTGCCAAGAAATACCGGAAAGTCCTTAAAAGAACAGTTATGTAAGTTAAAAAGGGTTCCTATCAACGTGAACGGGCGAATAGCTAACGCACTAATTGATTCCGGGACGGAAATAACTGTAGTGCGGGAAAGTGTTGTACCAGAAGTTAAAACGGAGGGAAAACCCACCATATTTTTAAAAGGGAATTTTGGACCCGCAGTTCAATGCCCGTTTGTAAATATTCCCTTGGGAGTCTTTGATTCAGGCGTTAATGAACGACCGGAGGTTTTATGTGCTGTTGCGAAATCTCTGGTAGATGACGTTTTGCTTCCCCCAGAAATATTTTAAATGTTATCGAGAAGTCGAATCGAAAACGTTTCTCAGTCTCCCAAGAGAAATGATAGACCCCAGAGAAGAACAAAGGAGACAGAGAAATCCTACTTCCCGACCGCCGAACAATCAGAGCATTGTCCAGGGCGCGCAAAGGGCATTCAGGTTTCGAACTGCACCGGGATGAATGAGCATGAACCGGAAACGAGAGATTTCGTGCAGGGCGAAAATAGGGGGGGGGGGGCTGTTTCTGACCAGTTCCAGCGGCAACAAGAAGGTTGTGATTTATTAAAGGATGGGTGGGAGAAGGAGTTGGCGGGAAAAGTGAGTTATTATGTAGCTGATGGGTGGCTGTTCCACGGGGATAAAATTTTGGGGGAGAGCGTCCCACAGCTGGTTGTTCCCCAATGCCGAAGAGAAGAAATTGTCAGGTTAGCTCATTGTTCGGTGTTTGGCGGTCATATGGGGGTGAAAAAGACACTACAACGCATTAAATACTCTTTCTTTTGGGAAGGGATGAAGAAGGAAGTAGAAGAAATTTGTTCCTCGTGTAGGGAGTGCCAATTTACGCGACCCGTGAGAACATCGGACAGAGCGGCAATTACGCCGGTAACTAGACCGGAAATGCCATTTCAGGTGGTGAACGGTGATATCATTGGACCTATCGACCCAATCAGTTCAAAGGGTTACAAATATATTTTATGCCTGGTGGATCACCATACCAGGTGGGCGGAAGCCGTACCCTTAACGAGCCTCACCGCTAGGGGTACGTGTGAAGCTTTGTTGGGTATATTTTCGCGGACTGGGATACCCAGTGTATTTGCCTCAGATAATGGGACAAATTTCAAGTCAGAGTTAACGAGGGCAATTCAGAGGAGAATCGGATCTTCTCCCAGATTTTCAACACCGGGATACCCACAGTCTAATGGGTTAGTGGAGCGTTTTAATCAGACGTTGAAAAGGATGCTACACCATATAATTCGTGAGGAGGGTAGGGGTTGGCATTTGCAGTTACCTTATGCACTGTGGGCATACAAAGAAATTCCAAATACAATAACGGGTGTCGCCCCGTTTCAGCTTATGTATGGCCGGAGACCCCAACGGCCATTATCTATTTTGAAAAACGCTTGGACCGGCAAACATGATAATATGCGGTTAGATTTCACTTCGATCCCTACGTATTTGCAAAATTTAAAGGCGCGATTTGAAAGGGCTGCCGAACAAGCCAATCTTACGGCCGAAGTCCAGCAAGAGAGAGCCGCGCACTATTACAATTTAAGATCATCTAACAAGGTGTTTAAGCTAGGGGATCAGGTAGTTGTGTTAATACCGGATTCGCCGAATAAACTATATGCTAGGTGGCAAGGTCCGGCGACAATTCTAGAACAAAGGAATCCTCATTCGTTCATAGTTCAGTTGCCGGATGATACGAAGAAGCACGTACACCAAAATAAAATAAGGCACTATATAACGAAATCGAGTGTGGTGAATGTTATTTTTGAGGGTGAGGAAGAGTTTGGAATAGTAGAAACAGTTCCTACTATTAATAAAGGGGATTGCTTTATGGAACAAATGAACAACCTGGGGTTACCAAAGTTAAGTGAGCTACGAACAAGGGACCTCAGAAATGTAATCATGGAACATAAATCGCTTTTTAATAGACCTGTTCAACTGGCTAGGGTAAGAACTCATAAGATAGAGCTTGTCCCTAACGCAGTACGTAAAAAGCCTCATTGTTACAGTGTACCTATTGCTTACCGAAAGGAGGTGGACAGACAGATACGGGAATTGTTAGATTGGGATTTAATTGAACCCTCGGGAGCCGAAATTGCCCATCCCATAGTCTGTGTGGCAAAAAAGACGCGACGGTTTGAATGTGTGTAGATTATCGTGTGCTGAATTCGGTCACGAAAGTACCAGTTTTCTCTATGAAGGATATGCAGGAATTAATCTTCATGGCGGGCGGTTAACTAGTTTGGATTTATTAAAGGGCTACTGGCAGATCCCTTTGGATGAGAGTAGTAAACCGTTAACCGCATTTAAAACCCACAACGGAGTTTTCCAATGGAAAACGACGCCATTTGGTCTGTCGGGAGCTTCTGGTACATTTCAGCGAGAAATGAATCGTGATCTTAAAAATCATAGTGATTATGCTCAAGCCTATATGGACGATGTCGTAATTTTCTCCGAGACTTTCGACGATCATTTAAGACATTTATCTGCAGTTTTGGAAAACTTGGAGAAAATGGGATTCTCTATTCGTCTAGACAAATGCACTTTTGTCTAGAAAATTAAATATCTGGGTCATGAAATAGGGGGGGGAGTAAACATGCTCCTGAGGAGGGAAAAATAGCCGCCGTAAAGAAACTTGTAAGACCGACAAATAAAAAGGAAGTTAGATCGGTCTTGGGTTTGATGGGCTTCGATCGGTCTTATATTCCGAATTATGCAGAAATATCAGCCCCACTAACTGATTTGACCAAGAAGGGGTCCCCGAACATGGTTCCGTGGGGAACGGCGGAGCAAACCGCATTCGCCAAATTAAAGAGTATTCTATGTGAAGCCACGGTGTTAGCTACCACTAATATGGGTATGCCCTTCCAAATACATTGCGACGCGTCGAATGTTGCCGTCGGTGCCTGTTTGACCCAAATTGACGCGGAGGGCAAATATCGACCCATCGTGTTTGCCAGTCAGAAATTGTCGGCGACGCAACGGAATTGGGCTAGTATAGAAAAGGAAGCCTGGGCAGTGCTGTTCGGATTAAACAAGTTTGACAAATGGGTATATGGGGCCCAGGTGGAAATTATAACTGACCATAATCCGTTAAAATATCTGAATGCGACTACTCCCAAGAGCCCAAAATTAACCCGATGGGCACTCTCTTTACAGAGGTGGAATCACCATATAACGCATCTACCGGGTAAGCAACATTATGGAGCAGACGCCCTGTCTCGTCTGGAACAGGAGGACATATCATTAGTGCGAGGGGAGATGCCTATGTTGGAAATTCCTAATTTTTTTTCTCTCGATGAGTATTAATTTGGTTAAAATGTATTCAGTGGTATATGTATATAAACATATCGAGTTAGTATTAAATGTTTTCTTAAATATGTTTGCTTAGCGAATTTAAAGAATAGTGGTGTTATCTTGTGTAAGTTGTGAATCCCTACAGATTACAGGGGCAAAGGTCATTTCCTTGTGTACTGGAAATGAAGGGAGCAAATATCGGGTGTAGCCGATGGATCTTGGGGTTTAGAGGTGCCAGGGCACCCTGGAGAGTCTTAATTCCAAAGAAACTGTCTCTTGTGTGTGTTGTGACTCTACGAATCCTCCGCCCACAATTATCCATTCCTGTGAGGTGATGGTGAAATCAGCTAAGGAGACAGATTTCACTCTCGGCGGGGGCGTGTCAGGAATGGATTTTATATATATATATATATATATATATATATATATATATATATATATATATATATATATATATATATATATATATATATATATATATATATATATATATATATATATATATATATATATATATATATATATCTCCGCTTTCCTCCCCCCCCCGTTGATTCCCCAACCGGAAACCTGTTTGGCGAGAAGGAGGTGAGACGGAGAGAGAGGTCGGCCCGGGGGTCGAGGAGAAAAGAGCTGCATAGGAGAGCTCGCACGTGTAAAAGTGGCTGTGTTTTTCTCATCAGCGTAAATTTGAATATATATGTATTTATAATGTGTGATGTGTCCCAGTAGATGTGTAAATAAATAAATTTTGGGACTGAAGACCGTGTCTGGACTCGTAAACCGCGTAATACCTTCCTATAACACTAAGAACGGACCCGGGGGCGGTTAAGCCCCGTCAAGGGAGAGGGATCGCTCCTCACAGACGTCATTAATTCAAAATCTATCTTTTGGAATTTTGCTATTTCTGCATTTTTATCTTCGCATGCTGTAAGAAACAGTTGAAGTAAAGTCCAAGCATATAATCTTAGTTTGGCTTTGCTTTTATGTTTGTAGAGTCTTGTTGTGGTTTGATACAAGCATTAGGATTTGAGTCGCCTATTTCTTATTTAAAATTGTTTGTATCACATTAGTGTATTTTGTTTAAATGAATTTTCTTTTTTTTTACAAATCCCAAAATATGAAATCAGTTAATGGATTCCCGTTGCGTTAATTTTGCAATTCGAGAGGTAGATATAACTGCTGTAGTGATCTTTTTTAGAAAACTCTAGACAGTGATGAATACGGTCGAGAGCTGACAAACTATCAACGGAATGGATGCGATCGAGAAACATTTGATTGTAGAACTGCAAAGATCTGTTATGTTCGGTCCTAAATCTGGACAATCTTGCTGCACCAGCTTTAGTAAAGCTCTAAGTCGCTGGCTTTCCTGGTGTAATCTAGTATAGTACCAGTGGTGGAAAGAACGTTGAGTTCGAAGATATTTTCATTAAAGAATAGCAAATTGGTCTTCTTTACGATTAAAACAAACGAACAAAGGGGTGCGGGGCCCAATGTTTCACGCTATTATAGTGCCGTTTACATGTGCCAAAAACCCGGGTAAAAGCAGGGTCGTTTCTTACTTTTTCCCTACGATAGGGAAAAATGCAGGTTTGATTTTCGACCCTGCTTCGACCCAGGATAAAAACCGCTAATTACCAATGATGCATTTCGAAGCTGGGAGTAAATAACATGGCGGGTTTGAACTTGTGTGAATCCATGAAAATGCAGCTAAATGATCGATGGAAGGATCTGGAACCCCTTAACGATCTCATAATTTTCAAGAAAACAGTAGAAAAGTGCCTTTTGTCTTCCGGAGGATTTCATTTATTTCTGCCCATCTAGTTTAAAAAAAAAAACCCATCCCCAATTACATTATAAATAGAATGGTACTGCCATCTGGTATGTAAAATAAGAAATAAAATTTCATTTCAATAAAATTTCAATAACATTTTCATTTAAAGTGTTATGGTAAAATTAATAAATTTAATAAGTATAATCAATAATTAAACGTAACATTAAAATTTATTTATAAATTAATTATTTTAGAATTCACAGATAAAAATTTATTTATATCTATTTATGATTTTTTTATTTATACATGACTAAAAATTACTGAAACAAAATTGAAATCAAAATTACATTTTGATTTTATAAAAGATTTATTAAAACAATAAGTATCTTACAATTAATCTTATAATTTAAAAAAATGCACCTATCGATTGGAAAATTTTCTTTCCAGTCTTTATTACTTCAGGAATTTAAAACGATTTCTTCCCACCAAACAGAGCTTCGTAATTTTGCCCACATTCTTTGTTGTGGAAAAACTAAATTTAGCGATGAAGCCTTAGATCGTTCGATTATATCTAATATCCGCATCAATCTTCTAGTTCTTATATTCCTTTTTTCCTATCTATTTTCTAAATTATTTTTAAAAACAACAGAAAACAATCGTAAACGTTCTATAATTATCAACAGCGACTGACATGTGCTGCATTTAAATAACAAATAGACGCAGACGTAATTGTGTTTTAGAAGAGGAGTGCATTGGTCGTGTCGACTTTATCTCCTGTAAGCAAGATATATGTAATCAAGGTGGGAGTGCTCAGTAGTTAAAATTTTAATTAATGAATTAAAATATTAAGGCAAGAATAACGCGGGTAAAAGAAAAAAAATTAATAGTAGAGTTAAATTAAAACAAAAAAGTTAATTTTAACAGAAAAAATATAGAGTTACAAGTTAACAAAAATTTAGAAGAAAAATTAGATAAGACTAATGATCCACGGAAAACAAAAAAGTAATAATATTAAGAGGCCCAGAAAAGCAGATATCATAAGAATACAAAAAATATTTTTCTAAGTTTTTCAATCTTTTTGGATTTTTAAAGTTTTATAATTTTTTTGTTGTTGTTATTTTTAAAATTTAAGAATACGAGGTCAAAAGAACAACAATTGGAAAAAAAGGGCCTTCCCCAGGACCATACACTTCGTAACGAGATAAATGCGGAGTTCGAAGATGGAAAGCTAAAAATAGCAATACAGTGAATTTAGAAAAGTATGACACCGGCTGGGATTGAACCCATAACGTGATTTACAAGGAATGATGGTGTATGAGGATCACTTCCGCCGAATCATGTGACGGCCTTTACTTCCGGTAAGACGGGTAAAAGCAGGGTGAAAATGTGGTCCCATGTAAACGGACTTCGAAGGTTTTCCCTATTAGCGGGTAAATCCCGGGTATTATTGTTGTCCATGTAAACGCAGCTAATTTGTCCGCTCATTACCCGGGAATTTGAATCTTAAAAGACATAAAAATGACAAACTTCCCTAATCACAATGTAGTACAGCTCCGATTAAAAAAATTAGAATAATGAAAGAAAATATGGTCAAGGGAATTGTAAATCTAATTTATCAATTAAATAATCAATGATATCAAATATAAATTATCATAATATAAATCTACATATTTTGTAGATTATAAAAATATAAACATATTACAATGAAATAGAATATATAATTAAAAAAGCAAGTGAAAAAAAATCAAAATGTTAGAATACTTCATAACATGGTTAAAAAAATTAGAATAATGTAAATATATTGTACACAATTTAAACTCGAAGGGTTTTTATGTGCTAATCAGTACTTTGTTGTATCAACCTTAGATTTAATGACAGTTCTTAAACGGTTTGGCATATTATTGACTAAAAGTTCAGAAATTTATTTATCAATATTCGCGCTTATGTTCTTCAAACTAGAAATAAGATCTTCTTTGTCTCTTGGTACAACTTCTTGAAGTCCTTTTTTCATAATTCCCCACAAATTCTCGATGGGTTTAGATCGGGTGAGTTCGCAGGCCAGGCGAGTACCTTTATTTTCTTCTCTTGGAGCCATTTAGTTGTCGATTTGGAAGTGCGGGGAGAAGCTAAATCTTGCTGAAACACGAAATCGTCATCACATAAATCCTCAGATGAAGGAATCATGAAGTGTTCAAGAATTTTTTTATACACTTTTGATTTGACCTTTGTGTAAACAATGGACAACCTACCTGGGCCTTCTGCAGTCATGCAGCACCATACCTTGACGGAGGTCGCAAATTTATCATAACGTTTTAAACACTCTTTATCAAAAGCTTCTTGTTTAAGTCTCCAAACTCATATACCTTGATTACCATGGGACACACAAAACATAATTTCATAGCTGAAGAGTACCTTTTCTCAGTCATCTTGACCCCAAAATAGCCTTTGTTTACACTATTTAACTGTAGCAGCCATTTGCTTAGATGATAAGAGTGGCTTTGTCTTAGGCACATGTGATCTAAAACCTAATTTGTGAAGTCTTCGTAATGTTGTAGATTTAGAGGCATTTAGACCCACTTCTTTCCATTTTCTCTGCATATATCTCACACTTCGAAAGCGATGTTTCTTCACAATCTTATTCAATTGCCTTTCATCTCTTGCTGAAGTTATTGGCTTTCGACCACGTTTAAAGTATTTATTTTGAAAACACTTATTATTACAATATTCTCTCAAAACTCAACTCACACTTGCTTGAGAACATTTCACTTCCTTTGCTATAAACAGTTGTTTTTTTCCTTCTTTGTGCAAGTGCACAATACGAAATTTCACAGCCTCAGATAAGTCGTTCTTTCATACCATATTAAGCAGATAATGAACTAAAATCAAATACCAAACTACTTTTCATTATCCGCGGAAAACATTTTATAGTCCCGCAAATGTTATTCCCGCTGCTGTTCTCTAAACCAACAGGAAAATAGTTGCATATTCTAATTTTTTTAACCATGTTGTCCAGATATTCTAATTTTTTAAATAATTCTAATACTTTTTAAATAGTTAATTATTAGTATAGCAATTAAAAATAAATATTTATGTTATATTTATAAATATTCTGAAGATATTTAGACATTTTTAATGTTTTTTTTCTGAACACAGTATGCAAATTGACACTTTAGCAACATTAAACCCATTCTTTTTTACATTATTCTAATTTTTTTAATCAGAGCTGTATAAGATCCTCTTCATAGCATGTAGTTACTATGAAAACAATGGATCTTTTATTCAAAAAGTTTTTTTATGAATTTCTTAACTTCTGTCTTTTGGTGTAAATTCAATAAACATGCAAGAATATTTTAGTACATAACTCAAAAGCATAATACATAGCAGTGACATTTTTGTCACAACGTCTTTCCAAATCATTCTCCGGTACATGTGTCTTATCCTCATTAATATATTTGTCATGTTCAGCAATAACAGTAATATTAAAGACAGTTTAAGGTTATTTTTATAATAATTTTACAAAATATAAATATACTCCTATCTCAGATTTCCATTTCTCGAACTCCACATGTATATCTCGCATCTTAAAAACGCACTGTGTCTGAAACATTTCTATTTGCTTTTCTGTTGTGATGATAGTTTCTTCGTTTTGTTCTAAACCATTTTGCTGTTTAGAAAGGATTTCACAAACACCCTCTGACACCTGTCAAAAATTAGGTTGTGCGAAGGGCCTTCTAAAGAAAATCTGATGTATTCCCAAAACTATTCTTTAGAATTTTTATCTTCGGAAAATAATTTAATGTTTCAAGGGAAAGTGTTAAGCTTTATTTGTATAGGATTTTCATTTGAAATCCCTATTTCAACTAACTAGGAAAAATACACAGTTACATAAACAAACTTCTTTTTATTCTTTTGCTTCTATACAATATAAATATTACACATGAAATCAGGGTTACAGAGTCAAATACTGCTATTTTTATTCAATATTCTTTTTTGTATTTCAATTACCCTTGATTACAGAATGAGAATTACCGACGGGTATTAAAATGTTTAAAAACCTTTCTTTTTACATAGCTTTGAGCGATATTATACTATTCCAATAAACCACATATAAATAAATAACTAGAAATAATGCAACAAACTTTAATAGAACGTCAAGTTTAATAGTAAATGAGAAATCCATAATTGTGTTATTTTTCTCTTAATAATTGTTTATTTAACGTTATCCACTTAAATATTATATCAAGACTAAATAATACAGCTTTTTTTGCATTAAATTATTTCGGTTAATATAAATTAGTCTAAAAACGTTGTTTATTGAAGCTTTGATGATAGTATGTTCCATGTTTCATCGTTTGAATTTGAATTTCTTAACAATAACTTCGCCTGTTTTTCGTAGTCTTTGGACAGGCATCTTTCTGCTCTTAAGGTCTTTTTACCCCCTCCAAAGTTTGAAGGATTAAAGAACAAGTTGATTGTATCATAATGATCACAGCTACCCCAAACAACACCATGTTTAGTGATTTAGTCGATATAGTAGAATTGTTTTTTGTACAAATTAATTAACAGCAGTGTGTTTATGAACTTCTCTTTATACATTTTTCGTTTGTTTGGCGTCGTACTGTCGTTATAACGTGACAATCACCTTTTTTTATTAAAGAAACGGATCGAAAACTCATAAAATATTTATGATTGTTAAAGAGGTTTTGAAGGTTGCTAAAAGAGAGGTCTAATATATTTGATCTTAAGTAGTTCGGCTTCAGTTGTTCAGTCAGAGTTTGTCTGGCTTGTGGTGAGTTCGCCGAGAGGCGTGTAGGACAGGTGAATTTTTTAGTTTTACCTGGTGATTGATTTGAAATGTGCTGCAACATAATAAGTACCCATGCTTCTTGGAAGTTTCTTTGTTAAATGAACTGTTTTGAGGTAATCTCAGGGTATATTACACATTTTATTGGGACTGAGTATTAAGATAAAGTTATTTAATTCGAGTTTCAGCAAAGTATGAAATTCGTAGAATGGTCTCAAGCTCTATTAAAGCCCTGAGGTTAGGTGGAAAGCCTTATCTCTTATATCAAAGTCTAGAGGAGACTAGAGGACCGTGTGCATTTAGCTAGTTTTTCCGGCATTAAATAAATCGTTCATACCAATACCATGTTATGATCACAAAGCGATATCATTTTGACTTTATTCCATTAACAAACACCTAATGAATTTTATATAGTACACTGCAGAAATTAGAGAGTTTTTTCCTGAATTCGTCAAAAGCATTTTGTTAATATCTGAATAATATGAATTGCTGGAAAAATTAAATTTTTTTTTCTTTTATCAGCTGTTACGTTTCAGTGAAAAATCCTCATAATTTTAGAGATTCTATTTATGAAATAACTAAAAAAAATTTTTTAAATTCTGTTCAAAAATTCTATTTTACTGAAACAACGCAACTGTAAAGTATTTTCATCATGTTTAATGCAAATTTCTAAGATACTTTAAAGAAAAATATTTTCTTTTACTTGAATAAATTAAATGTGCATATATAAAACACTCTCTTATTTAACATACTTGTTTCATTATTCGGATGAATTTGCATGCTTTAAGTGAAACTAAATTATTTTTAGTTGATTTCATTATGAATTTGCATAATATTTTTCGGGCCTGAGGTAGCTTTGTGGTAGTGCTTCGGCTTTCGGTACTGTGGTTGCTCTGATCAAATCCCGAAAAGCGGCACTAATTACTTCCACGTCTAAACCAGATAAGGGCACGTCAAATTCATAGACCGGAAAATCCTTCTATGAGCTCAGTGGTTGGGGCAGGTACGATCCCCCCAGTTGTCACCCCTGGGGGTGCTCTGTCAAAATTGTGGTGGCACCTAGCCAAGTCGGACTCTAAACCTTTTGGTGCTATTCTAAACAGGAGCCGCAATACTCAGCCATCAAAGTCCATATGAACCTGGTCTGGCATTTATGGCCAAGATAGCATTAGGACCAACAGCGACATATTTTTCAATACTAGTTTAGAGAATTTATTTGCATTTTTATCCGCTAATTTATCATTTATTGCTCAGACTATGTCGTAGAAACATTAATTTATAATTACATTTTCATTAGAATATGGACCAATTCAGAAAAAAAAAATTTCTTATACTAACAATAAATCTATTACATATAAGGCATATATAAAGTTTATAACTATCATACTGGTATAAAACGAATGCATATAGACATTATATTAGACGAAGTTTATTCCAGTGAATTTCCGAATCTTTCTATTTGAAAGGGACAACTATGATTAATTTTTATATCTAAAATTAAAATCAAAGTCTTTATGAATGACCTCTCAAGCTCTAATCAAATGATTAATACGAGTTCTGAAAAAAAAAGTTAAAATTAGAAAAGGACTTGGCATATCGTGAACTTCAGACGAAGTTATTCGAGCTTCACTGCTTCACCTATCTCCTGTATGACTATGCCTGTCTTTCATTTATTCTTCAAAATTTAACGCCAGCTGCAATTGCTGGTTCGACAGATTTGGATCTCCATTTTTGTTCAATCATCCACATTTCTCTCTAAGGAAAGGGGTGGGAAGAAGAAGAAAAATTGAAGAGCAGGAATTGGGTTTTTTTTTATTTTCATTCCTTTTTATTTTCTCTCTATATATCTATCTATCCATACTGCAATCTCTACTCCTGCATCCAATCCTTTTTCGAGCCAGCGAAATAGAATACGTAGACGAATGAGATTCCAATAAACACACACAAGATACCCTTGATCCCAACCCTTTATCTCAGATTTTTTACTGAGAGGAATTTATACTCTGAATCCGTGAGAGACAACTATTTAAGGGCGCGTCTGGACTTCAGATGAGTAACGTAAAAGGTCTCGTGTATAAAGCGGATGAAACATGCTGAAAAACCCACACTGAGAAATGAAAGGTTTTAAAGCGTCTTATAACCTGGAGATGGTATGTGATATTCGTTGAATTCCAATAGTCTAGCTTAGGAATCTGTCTTTAAAGAAGATAACTTTAACCTTTTAACTTTATCTAATCTTTTCTTGCCGTATAAAGTAAACCTAAATTTAGAAGTACGTTCAATTTCTCTTAGAAAACTAAATTCTAAAAACTGAATGAAAAAAATAATTATAATTGTTTCTAATATGAGCAAGTATATTTTTGAACATTTAAAAAAAATATAAAACACCATTTTTCGATTACTTCTGTTTCAAAGCACTTATACACACTATTAAGTTTACATATTTATTTATTGCAGATGTTCAATAGATCACAAGACTTTATTCAAGTCTGTTTTAATACGGTAACAAAATATAATAGCAAAATTAGGTGATTATTTTCTATTTTTATAGCACCTCAAATGTCAACTGTTAACATTTATGCCTAGTTAAGATCTTCCTAAATACATCTTTAGGAGTTAAACAGTTTAAAGAAAGTATCCACGAATGATATCAGGTGTCTTAGAAAGTTAGGAAATAGAAGACGCTCCAAGTTGTACGAAACCTATTCAGGAGTTAATTTAAATATAAACAACTAATAGCGGATCTGGAAAAAAACCCATTGAAAAGAAAAAGGTAGAAATGTATTTATCGTATTAAATATAACTAGTTGGTACCCGTCAAAACATGACCGCTAGATAGTAAATAAATGTACTAATACACAAATTATACTCAACACATCATTGCCAAATGTTGAAAATCATAATAATATGCAGAAACAAACAAATTAATATGTTTAAACGGCCTCGTGTTGAGTGACTATCTAAAGCAGATTTAAAAATGTCACTGAGCATGCGCAGAAAGCAAATTTTTTTATTGTAAATTATCGCTAACTAAAGAGCGCGAAATAAACAATTTCTACCAAGTTTAATCTTATATTTCACAAACATAATTATCATAAAAATAAAAATGTCAGTAAGTGATCTAGAGAAACTCCTGGGATAAAACATGTCACAGAGCATGCGCAGAAACAGTGAGTTTCTAAAGCCAGATTTAAACATGCCGCTGAGCATGCGCAGAAATCAAATTTTAATTGTAAATTATAGCTCATTAATAAAAATTGCATTTACAAAAACCAAATTTGACAAATCTACATATTACAATCTTTCGTTTAAGATCAAAATGAAGTAAATTGATGTCGTAGTTTTCTCTCACGGACTGCCCAAAAAGTCGACTTAGCAACTTAAATATATAGATAACAGGCCCTACTATTTCAGTTTGCATGTTAATACAAACTTCTTTCTTCTCATGTAACGACCAGTAATCAATACATAGCTGCTTCTAAAGGATAAACACAAGTTACAACGACTATGAGCATAAAAGACTGTACATTATTGACAAAATTACCTTACTGGACTGTACCGACTATGCATCCTACAAGTAAAGGTGCTGAAAAATGGCAAGAACACTTGGCAGCTTTTAGAAATTCTTTAGAAGAATAATGGTAAACTGTAAGTTTCGGGTGGTCTAAGCGTTAGATGCGAACGAACAGAAAAGCTCTCCGGTACAAAAACTTTTCTAACGCTGCACAAGAAGTTGCACACTGCAAAGCATCTCAGTTTCACTCTACAATTTTTTTTAATCGAATGCGGAAGCACTTTGTCGAATAGACATTCACCTGTTGTTAATCCCCCGTAGGTTTTGCTGACCATTTTATTATGGGATCACCATACAGGCGGACCAGCATTACTTCCTATGAAAGTACGACACGAACGGAGATATTTTAGTGGCGCGCGCCGAGATTCGATCCGAGCATCCTCAGCACCGAAAGCCAGCGCACTTACAACAGGACCACCTCGGCCTACTATGCAAAATTGATTAACACTCCTCACGCTATCCTAATCAGCATACTGCATTACGTTTCTGTATATCAAATGTCTATTACAGCGCAAATCTGGGGTTACAATTTTGTGAGTAATATTTGCTTTACAGCTCGGGGCGTAACTATGCATTGAAAATGAATAAACATGGAATTTTTAGAGGATTGACGAGACGGCGAGACCAACATGCGATCTTGGAAGTTCCTTTGTTTAGAAAACATATCCATGTGGTGCTGGTTTATTCGCGGTTTTTATATTCACCTCTTCTCGGAGACAAACGTGGGTGCAGTTCCAGTTTAGTACTTTGTAACCATTCGCTTTGTAACTGCTCCTTCCTGCAACACACCTAAAATGTTACAAATAGAGTACTCGTTTGATATGGCCAACCAAATTTCATCATGAAACGAGTTAATGGGGACAACAGCCTTTAACAGACGATCGATAACCAAGGGATAGTCTTTCACGTACTGCGAGGTAGCGCGATTGAAATCCTTGCGACCTTGTAGCATACGGGCTGCCTAAAAAGGATTGGGAGAACCATTTAAAATAAAAAGAATTGAAGACGTTTGGATCCTTTTATACGGTTTCTTCAATGCAGGATATAGAGTACGCCACCCTTCAATTTTAACACATTGCTTATTATATAAAACTTTATTTTAATCATCCGTACTTGTTCTTGGAATGTTGAATGTATGAAAATATATGTTAGTCATACGAAATTAACAGATGGGTAAAAGAGATATGATAGATTGTGATACCATAAATTATAAAAATAAAAGCTATTGTTGGATAGGTTAGAAGTAATAAAGTGTTTAAATTAGTCTCGAATGTGAAACAAAAGTTACCTAAAATGAGATTATTAATGTATTGGAAAGAGTATTTACTGGCAACATTCCATTTAAAATTTAATAAGTTTATCTCCGTTACCAGCTTTACATATTCCATTCATGTTAATAAACTGATTCATAGCTGTATTATTGCCAATAGATTTATGAAGGAGGATATTATATTGTAATTTATTTAATATAAATGATTCGTGCGTTTATCATGTAAATCAGCTATCAATACAATATCTATTAAATTAAAATAGGCAGGAGGAACATAAGGACTAATGTTATTAACTGTTGCTTGTTACAAGTTCTTAATTAGTTGGAAAAATCAGTATTTTTATTATGTTTATAATAAAGTATGATCTTCAGACAAAAACCTCCGCTTTACCAACAGCAACACAATAGACTATGATAACTTTATGTTCATACCTATGTCATAAAATTGATGATTTCACTAAATATTTTTTCATAAAAATGTAGATGTAAATTATGAAAAATACTAGGTGCATTACAGATTTTATATAAATACAATATTGCGTGCTAAAGTTTATATGACGAAATTAGAATATTTTTTTGCTATAAAAATATTATTTTTAAACAATATTTTGTTACCTGTAATATTTCATCAGTCTATTGTATAAATCTGCTCACGACTTCAACATTGGAAGGATGGCTTTGAATTTTATACGGTTCTTTTAGATTTATTAGCTTGTAAAAAACATCACTGAAAGTACTACTGCAGTGTTTCTTGCAGAAGAGTTAAAACAATTCAATCTCTTCAAACAGCATCCGCGTATTTTAGCTAGATGGTGCATCAAATGATATACAAGATCAAAAATTCTGATGTTGATCTATGGAAACTTTCCGTTTCCGTATTTTTCTAAGCTGAGATGAGCAAAGATAAAATGTTAAAAGTATTTTTTGCATATTAAGGGCTACTTTAAAGTAGCTTGTAATTTATATTAAAAATTTTATTTTATTTTTTATTTTCCCAGTATTTAATTCCATGGGGGCGTTAAAATATTGATCTCTATTACTATAGAATTAAATTTATTTTTTTTCGTTTGAGATAAATTTATTTTTAATTAAAATAAAGTGAATAAATTAAGACCTTTAATTTTTTTTCAGATCTGAGAATATCATAAAAAAATTTCATTGGTTAATCATTGATTAGAAAAATATTGACAGGAAAATTCTCCTGGCTTGACATTTGAATAGAAAATATGCCAAGACAACTGTTGTTTCCATTCTACTTTGTAACTACCAGGAGCTTGTCTAAAATTACGAATTCTTCTTCCTGCAAGACCGGCGATTACCTAATGGCTAGAGTGCTAGTTCTTGAATCCAAAGTGTACGGAAGACGGAAACTCCCTGTTTGTTGTCGATTTGAAATCGGCATTAAACTGCAGATCAAATTGATTGCAATCCGAGTGCTACAAAAGATGACCGTCATTCTCCAAATAAATCAACCTTCTATCAGCAGATAGTGGCATAGCTTGAAAAGGTACGCTAGTGATGTGAGTCGTTTCATTTTGAATTTGCATCTTACCCTTTCTCTTTTCAAAACTAATGACATATGATGGTGTCTCACGTGTGTTTTATTTTCAGCGATGCTAACTTTTTCCCATCATAGCATTTTTTAAAGATATTTTCTTAATGTGCGATTGTAATTATTTCCAGCTATCGGTCACCCGAATAAAAACCTACTTACTCAACCATTTTTAACAGGGAATCATTGAAGCAGTAGACAGCGATATGAGAAGGTTTTGATTTTAATACATTCTCTCACAGCCCTTGTATAAATTGGTTGTCCAGGAACTGAACATGCATTTAAGCTCTGTAGATGAATGTCTTAATAATTCAACTTTAAAGCCCTGCATTATCTCAAGAAAGCTTATATTTTGCTCTTCTTTACAAAAAAGAAGGGGGTTGGAAGAGACTATGCGACCCTCCGTTGAAACAACTTAATATTTTTTTTCCTTTAATGGTCATTATATCAACTCGATGAATATTTCTCGATGAGTATCTGCCGGATATTCTTCCCATTTTTTAACATTTAAGCTAAACAACTCACCGGTTCCGAGAACAGATGGGTGGTATTTTCTGTTTCCAACCGGTGTCAACAAACCGAAGATTTTCAACAAATCGAGATAAGTTCCTCCATAGACATGGCAGTTTCTACACTTAGCACTCATAAAAATAAGAAAATCTTGCTATATAAGTTGCCTCAGTATATTTAACGCGTGTTTAACTCATACTTAATAATTAAAGAAGAGAGTGAAGCGTTTAATTTATTTTCTTATTACAAGTCCTGTGAAAAGTATGTAGCATTTACAATGAGCTGTCAAGCACGAATGCACCATTCAGAAATGTAATTACAGAATTTCATATTCCCAGAAAGAAATATATATATATGTTCCTGACAAAACAAGAATTGCATCATGAAACAAAACTGTTCTTAGAATGTTTGCGTAACTATTAGTTTATTTCTCTTTGTTTTAATGTTTTGTCTCTTTAAATGTCAACTATATGTTAAAGTAAAAAATATTATTTATACTTTAAGTGTTTTTAGAGAAACAAGACCGTAGGTTTATTATATATGCAATTTTATTTCTTCATATACATTTGAATACACACACACACATATAAATACGGGGTGTCCGGGCTAAAAGTATTCAAAAGTTATGGCTTATTTTTACAGAGCTACCCATCAGAATTTTTTTTTTAAATATTTAAATATAAAGAATATCTCTCCAAGTTTTAATATCAATTATATATTTCGATCATAGTATCATAGATATGGATGTGTGCACCTCTTGTAGTACGACAAATGTCTAAATGATAATCCAGTTTTCTCCAAGTGTTTCGTAGCATATCAGGAATTATTAGACGAATTGCTTGAATGATAAGCTTTTTCAACTAATCCACAGTTTCAATTTTTTGTTTTTAAAAAACGGATTTAATGAATCCCCAAACAAAAAAGTCTAATAACTCTTGATATGCTACGAACCACATGAAGAGAACTGGATTACGATTTAGACGTTAGTCGTGCTACAAAAGGTGCATACTAGGGTGGAGAGAAAAATCCGATTTTGCCAAATTCTTTCCTAATAGCGAAAATAATTTGACCCAACCGTTCAAAAAGTGTATCCCAAAATGTTTTTCATTTATTTTTAGTCTATCTACCCGCGCATTTGATTTGAATTTCTCAAAATCTGATCAACTTTCTCTTTTCTATATTATTTGTAATCGGGAAATAAAGTGGAAACAACAATCAATTAAGTAGCCAACGAACAGTTTTTTTTGTAACCTGATAGGTGTTTTGGTGTGAATGCCCTTGTCCGGTCATTTCTCCTCCGCACGTGCTCATGCGTAAGCATGCGCTCCATGCACACTTCTTTGGTCAGAATCAGTGACTTCCCGTGATTATTGTTCACAATTCGGTCGTATCTAGAGTTTCGTTTGCTTATTGTTACAGAGTTGAATATGGATAAAACAAGAAAAGCTTCTAGTTGTTGTATTTTTGGCAACATTGAAGAGGTAAAATGTAATATGTTACCTATGTATAAGGAGGTCGCGAATTTCATAATTTTGTAAGATTTCAGATAAAGCTTAAATCGGATACTTCAAGGGAGCCAGTTGTTTACATATTGAGGAATTTGTTGCTGTGAGAACTGAAACTATAATGAAAAAAGCTTCAATTCCAATCGTATCCCACACCCGCATTATAAAGTTGATAAGAACTTACCATTCGAAATTAAAAATTTGATAAAATCAAGGAAACGATTGACTGACGATAAAAAAGATTTCCACACCCGTAGAAACAAACTATATGATATCTGATGTTGTAAGTGCAAAGATTTTCTACAATGTAAGTGTCCAAAAGCAACAAAAGTAGTGAAAGACGAACACATTTTTAGACTGATTAGAGGACTGAAATAAAAATGATTATTGGTGGTATAGAATTTTCACAACCAAAAAAAAATGAAAAAAGAAATGATCGAAATAGAAAGTTAGAACTATATTATGCTTTTGTGACAAATAGAGAGAAACGCAAGAATACAGAACTTTCTCCACGAAGCTTTGTTACATCGGATGAGTCAGGAGATACAATATAGGCCATAATATAGGCCATAATTTAGAACCGTGTTCTTCAAAGCTCCAACTGCCCCAGTTCTTCATGACATTAAATCAGATGTTGAAATAATAGACAGACCAAAATTGCGCAGTGACGAGCAAAAGAACGCACTGAAATATTAGCTAAACATCGAGTTTTCAGTGTTCCAGCTTTATTCTTTGACGTCAGAAAAGATAAAGCTTTAACGATAGTGAAAAAGGTGTAAAACATACTGCCAAGTGATGGTAGAAGAACCCATTTCAGTTATCAAGGAACCAGACTCTTTTTATGTCGGCTACGCTGTCCCAAGTACTGGGACGGCTAAGAGCATAGAACTTGCAATATGTGACCTTCTTTCTTCTGAAAACATTTCATTGAGTGAAACTGTAGCGGTTGGTTGTGATAGAACAGTTACAAATACAGGGGAAAATGGTGGTGTTATACGGTTGATAGAAAAATGTTTGAATAAACCTTTACAATGGATCATATGCCTTTTACACGCGAATGAATTGCCTTTAAGATACCTTTTTTCATACTTAGATGGCGAAACTACTGGACCTACTTCCTATTCTGGTACTATTGGATGATTACTAGAAAAATGTAAAAACAATCAGGTTGTACAGTATGAAAAGATGGAAAGCGTGTTTCTGGATAATCAGTCGGATATCATCAGAGATCTAAGTTCGGATCAACGTTATTTGTATGATATTGTAGCAGCTGTAATTAGATGCGAATGTTCTTCCGATCTAGCAAACAGAGCTCCAGGGAAAATGCCGCAAGGTTAACGAAAGCCAACACAATATTAAGGATATATATTTCGAGGAAAAAATCCTCTGAAAATCTTAAACATCTTGCCACGTTTGTTGTTAGAGTTTACGTGCCTGTTTGGTTCCAAATTAAAATGCATCCGTCATAAAAATATGGGTCTAGACATTTGCAGAAATTGGTTACCGATTCTTGATACCTTCCACCTCAACGAAAAGAAGTCGATCCCGTCATTGAGGGGAACAGCCTCTTTGCGGATTCCGAGAATGTTCTATTATCGATGCTCTCAGATCCTTAAAAACACATTGGTGAACTTGCTGCTAGAAGAATCTTAAAAGCAAGACACGCGATTTATCATGGAAAGTTTCCTCGTGTTTTTGATGTCCCTAAAATAAAACTTAATGTCAAATCATACAGAGACCTCATAGATTGGCAACAAAAGTATTTCCAACTTCCCATTCTTAGAGACGTCAATGATGAAGATTTGCTCTCCATAGTGGAAACAAAAGGAAGTGAAAAGATATATTTTCTAAAATTTCCATGTAATACCCCAGCCGTAGAACGTTCAGTAAAGACACTAATGGAGGTTTCTATGCAGGTATGTGATAAAAAGTCCAGAGAAGGTCTCATGAATTCCAAAATTGAGACAAGAAAATTGATGCCCAAATACGACAGCAAAAGGGATATTTAAGTATCCTTTGACTAGTTTTATATAAATATTTTATACTTTCAATGAAGCTTTTTTTATTGAATTAGTAATATTTTGTTATTTCTGAGTCGTTTTCTTCTTATTAACTAATAGTTTATATAGAATTTAGAGCAATATCTTCGTTCGTTTCATCTGTATGCCGTCAAAAGTGTAAATTTTCAAAGTAAATGCGCGGGTAAAAGGAAAATATTAATAAAAATGTGTAATACATTTTTTGTTCCTCTATAGGTAGGTCAAACTTTGTTCACTAATAGAAAAGAAAATTTGAAATTTTGTTTTTACCATATACGAGCGTTCCATCCTAGTTCTCACGTAGAAAGCTTTGATACTATGATCGGAATCTATAACTGATATTAAAACTTAGTGATATGTTCTTTCTATTTAAATATTTTAAAAAAAGATTCCAATGGGTAGTTCCATTAAAATGGGTCATTGTTTTTGGATACCTTTAGCCCGGATGCCCTATATATATATATATATATATATATATATATATATATATATATATATATATATATATATATATATATATATATATATATACAGTCGGACCTCAGTTTAAAGAAAGTCGCTAAATCCCGAAAAAAAGTTCGTTATAGGGAAAATTCGTTAATTAGAGATTCCCCTTTTAGAATATTTTAAACTACACAACACAGATTTTAAATTCATAAGCACTAAATATTATTAAAAAAGTAATTAATCACACCTTTATTTTGTAAATTAATAGCTATTTGTTTTATATATCTTACTCATCAAAAAGAAATCTGCAAGGAATACAAGAATAAAACAAAACATTGTCCAGAAATACACTGTATTTTCAATTAAGAAAAAAAATTTTATATTAAAATTAATGAATTTTAATGACATTGAGTTAGCCGTCTAGTAAAACCATTACAAGGTCATCGATCACAATAAATTGTGTTAAATGAAAGAATAAGTTTGAAATGTTCAGAAATATTTTGAGAAAGATGGAGAAAAAAAAGTATTGGATCAGAAGAAAACGTTCGTTAAACAGAGAATGCACTTCGCTATATGGAGGTTATTTTACGAAGAAATTTGCAAAATGTTCTTGGTTCCAAGGAAAAGTTTGCAAAATAGACAAATGCGCAAAATAGAGGTTCGTTAAATAGAGGTCCGTCTGTATATGGACAAAAGTATTTGGACACTGAAGAAAATTAGGCAAATATGCAAATACTGGCTTTGCCGAACAGTATGCTGGGAACAGCATGGGTAAGATAAAAAGCAACTCATTCTCTATTAACTATTCGTTTGCTCTAGTTGAGCTATTCTTCGTGGACCTCAACTTCCCATGTTCCAACATAGGATACCATTTGTGTCATCTTCTTGTACGAGCTATTGCATCCAAACTGGATATCCCAAAATTGAGTATAGCGGATGTTATCAAGCGATGGAAGCAAGACGGAACAACAACAGCAAAAAAAGTCCCGGCCGACCGTATAAACTGGCAGAATGGAACAGAAGATGCTTGGTACGCCATGTCAAGAAGCCGCGCACTTCTCCTGCCCCTGCAATAGCTGTAGAGGTTTGAAAATAATTTGGGAGCTCCGTTAGGGGTGAAACCATCCATAGAAAGCTGCACATGAATGGTTATCATGGTCAAACAGCTGCATACAAGCCATTGATTACATCTGTTAATGAGATACGTCGTTTGCACTGGTGTGTCATGCGTCGTTCCTGAACCACTGAAGAATGAAAAACTGTTCTTTGGAGTGATGAGTCTCGGTATTCACTCTTCCAATCTGATGGACCTATTTGGGTATGACTACAACCTCGAGAACAGTTTCATTCGGACTGTATGTTCCAACAATGAAGTTCGAAGGAGAGTCCATAGTAGTGTGGGTTGTGTTTTCTCGTTAGGACTAGGCCCATTGCTTTCTGTACCTGGTACCATGAACGCTGACGTGTACCTTGACGTTCTGGATAATTCGGCCCTGCCTACACCATGGCAATACTACGGGATGATGGTTATTTCTTCCAACAGGATCGTGCTCCATGTCATAGTGCAACACGTGAGCTGGATTGGTTTTCTGAAAATCAGAGGAATTAGCTTGACTGGCCTTCTCAGAGTACCTACCTGAATGCGATCGTGCACTTGTGGGACGAACTGGAGCGATGGGTACGACACCACCACCCACTCCCATCTTCAAACAAATCTCTTCTCGATGCCTTGCAAGAGGCAGGGTAAGCTATTCCTGCCCAGACTTACAGAGAACTTGTGGAAAGTATACCTCAACGTGTTGCTGCTGTAATACAAGCAAAAGGAGGGCCTACCAGTTTCTAAATAAAATAATAAAGCACATTTTCTGAGAAACATACAGTGTCCATATAAATATATATATATATATATATATATATATATATATATATATATATATATATATATATATATATATATATATATATATATATATATATATATATATATATATATATGGACACTGTATGTTTCTCAGAAAATGTGCTTTATTATTTTATTTAGAAACTGGTAGGCCCTCCTTTTGCTTGTATTACAGCAGCAACAGTGTGTGTGTGTGTGTGTGTGTGTGTGTAATGTTCTGAATTAAGGGGATAATTGAGTGTAAAAAACGAAAGGAAAAAGTTAAATTTAAGCAAAAGATAGGGATTAATTATTTAGAGCACCAATAGATGGCAGCACCTGACGGGAAGGATTAATGATTATATAACCATTTTTTGGCGTGTGGCGTCTCTTCTCGAGGGCTCGCTGAAAAAGACAAAGGGAGAGCTGTGAGAGTTTTTAACGAGAAGAGTCACGTTTCGTGGCTATTCGGAAGTGGGAGCCATCTTGAATTTCGTTCAAATGGAGCTCGGGTGACTTTTCCAATTCGGAATAAATATATTTCTATGAAATCAATGAATGTGCATTGCTTCTTGTCATAACTGCGTAATTCTTTGAGTACAAGTTCGTGGGGATACACTTGTCAGAAGTCGGTATCGGATTGTGTACCAATGTCGGTGGGACTTGGTGACTAAAAAGTGTTTCCGCATGGATTCTTTTGCTTTATTTATTTTTTTTTTGCTGTTTTTTTCCCACTTTGACACCCAGTCGTTTCTCCTTTTTTTGTGAGGAGCTCTCGTATTAAAATTTAATTAATTAAATTTTCGACCGCAAGAAACAACGTAATTAAAATCTTTTTGAAAACCGACAATGTAAAATAAACGTGACCAAAACATTTGTTTTTATTCCTTAATGAACTCCAGGAATTTTTTATTCTAATCGTCCCCACAGAAAAGGTGGATGTGAACTGTTGTCAGCGTTAAATGTACGAACTTTTTGTGTCAGCTATCGTTCCTGCAGCATTGTGAGAAAATATAAATAGTGTTTTTTATTAAGAGAATTTTTTTAAAAACTTTTGTGAAAATTAACTGTAAAAAATGATGACAGAGAAGAAAGAACTGGACTTAAAGGTGAGAAAGTTAAGTTTAGACGATAGTTTATTACAACAGGGTGTGGCTCTGGAAAGAGCGATGGCTGACGAAAAGGAGACTGAAATCAAGAAAAGTGAACAGCGAGATGATGAAAGAACCCAGAAAAATTATGAAGGCAGAACCCTGGCAGATTACCTTGCAGCCCATCTACATCGAATAGGCATTCTTACCGAGGCTGCCTGCCTCCTGTGCGACAATGAGAGCGAGCCTATGGACAGGTATCACCTGCGTACCTGTGGAGCCCTTCATGGAGATACGGAAGTATCGAGATATTGGGAGACAAGAAGACTTTTGGGGCGATAACCTTCGGTTATCTCATGAACTTTTAGATGTTTTTGTCTTTGTTCATTTTTTTTTCTTTTTCATATTCGTGAATTCATGGCCCCAGCCATTGGAAATTAAAAAAAAAAATAATAATACGAAGTTGCTGCTCCCAAAATTTGATAACCACAATATAAGAAACACAATCCCGTGGCTGAACCTTTTTGAAGAACGATGCCAGGCGTTGAGGTTGGATAATACAGTCGCTTCCGGTTAATCGGACCACATCGGTACGCGTCATTTTGGTCCTAATAACCAGCTGGTCCTACTAAACGAACATGTTCTATGTTACAAGACGGGATTCGGTCCGAATAAGCCGCTGGTCCGATTAACCGGAATCGACTGTACATAAAAAAATTAAATTACGTATATAATGAAGTCCAGGAAGTGACTATTGCTACACAACTCTATAAGGATAATTATGAAGAGATGAGGCTAAATCCATCTGATATACATTTTTTCGAAAAGCAGAGAACAAATGACAACAGATTACAGGGAGCTAAAGTTGACCACAAACGGCAGTTTATTTGAATACCACAAAACAAAAATAAACTAGGCCGCTCACTTAAAAATGGCGATCAGGAAATTATAGACACACGCTAGATTTCCCTCCTCATATACACACTCTGTTATTACTTCAAGACATTAAAACACCGTAGCAATGGTAAGAAAAAGGTAAGATACACCTGCCGGAAACATCGACGGAGATATGCTAGCAAGGAAATCAACACTTCAATTCCCCTACGAGCGGACAACAGTTTCCGCGTCAGCTAATATATCGTCGATACTGTAATGAAGCAGAAGACAGACAGTGGTGGAGTTATGGTGGTCCACAGAGAAATCAGCACGGACAAAAATTCCAAGATCATCGGCATCAGAATTTGGAGGGACATTACAGCCAAAAAGGAATAGAGAGGAGTATAGAAATAATGAAAGACAAGAACATAACAGTCACCAGAGCCCGGAATTCCCGAGGAGATACAGCAGATGACTGATGGTCAAAGTTCAGGTGAATGATACTCAGATTATGTGTTTACTGGACACAAGGTCCACAGTAACTTTGATGACAGAACAAATGTGTAAAATTTTGAAAATTTGAAACAATTTGAGTATCACTCACCTGAGATTTGACCATCAGTCATCTGCTGTATCCCCTCGGGTATTCCGTGCTCTGGTGACTGTTATGTTCTAGTTTTTCATTATTTAGACTTAATCAAACAAAAGGACAAATTGCTATTAGAGATGTAATTGAATCACAAATAAAATTGGGGATGTAAAAAAAGTATATTGAAATTTCATTGTAGAAAGTTATTTGCCATATTTATTATTAAGTTTAGACCATATTCGGCTGTTTAATTTGGAAATTGAATTTCAAAATTTAAAGGTGTTTCAGTTTGGATATGAACTTCAATTACGTGATGACAATGATTTTTTTGGAGTAAATTTATTTCATGTACAGAAAAATAAATGAAATAATTATTGTAAAGGGAATAATTATAATAAAAGATGTTACAGTGATAATTAATATAAATTTGAGAATTTTAATAAGGGATAGTATAGTAATAGTGGATATAAACGGAGAAATTTCCATAACTGTAATAATGATGGTAAAATTATAAAAGGTATTGTAATTATAGAAATGATCACTCTCGAGCAAAATAGAAAAGTTGTTGATGGAAATTGTAAAAATGCAAGTGTAAAAACTGAATCTATTGAATAAACTGATTTTAAAAATTACTGTGTAAACCTGAATTATGACATGAATGCTAATGTAAGATAACCTGGAGTGAGTTATGAAGTTTATGAAATTGTAAACAATATTGTCAATAACTTAAAAACTTTTGAAGAGACATCAGGTATCCCCGAAGGTACATTGAAAACTCATTTTGAAAAACCCGGTGATGTTTGGGAAGATTTCCCATCTGAAGAAATACCTGTGGACTGGTCAAAATTAAATTTAATTTTAGGGAAATATGAGAAATTTTTTCCCAAAATAGGTATGTTGTAGGAAAAATTAGACTAGAGCCGCGATAAATTCATTAAATGTCAGAGTTACCTGTAACCCTTAGGCCTTATCGTGCGTCACAAACAGAAAATTAAAAAAGTAAAAAACAAATTGAGGGACTTTTAAATTCAGGGTTCATCAAACCTTCATATAGACATTATTCCTCACCGGTAACGTTATCACACAAAAAGGGTGAAGGTAAAACAAGACCCCATAGATTATAGTAAATTAAATTTAATAACTAAAATCGAATCTGAACCCATTCCCCGCATTAACAACCTTTTGGACCAATTTACTCATGCAAAGTATTTTTCGACACTTTACTTAAATTCAGGTCATTGGCACATTGAAATACAAGAACGAGATACTGAAAAATTGGCTAATACTACAATTTTAAACTTTATGAGTGACTTATATATATGAAGAGAACCAAAAAAGCTGGCACACCTAATATCATGTCTAATATCATGTAAGGCTCCCACGAGCACGCAGAAGTGCCGGAAAACGATGTGGCACGGGCCTAGGCAAGCTTTGTACAGTGCAGTCCACAAAGGTAAACGAATGGTCTGCGAAAACCCATATCAATGACGGTCCTTTGAACAGTCCGCACGCTGACACCTATTGATGCCCCAGGATTGAAATCCTCAGCAATTTGAGAAAGTGTTGCATGTCTATCTCGTTTAAGGATTCACGTCAGTTGTCGATGGTCCATTTCTTTCAAGGTCTTTTCCTGCTGCACCGGAGATTTGATGTTTTACCGGATACCAGATATTCATGGTACAGTCGTGAAATGGTCGTGCGTGAAAATCCCAATTGTATCGCTACCTCGGAGATGCTATGTCCCATCTCTCGTGCGACGGTTACAGCACCACGTTCAAAGTCATATAAATCATGATAACCTGCCACTGTAGCAGCAGGAACATATCTAACAGCTTCACCAGACACCCATTGTCTTATATATTCGCTGTCGTCCTCATCGCGTTACTTTGATAGGTTGCATATCTCCTCGTCATTTGCATTCGCACGCCTGTACCAGTTTATTTGGCTCTTCAGGTCACATATATATATATATATATATATATATATATATATATATATATATATATATATTATCTCTTTCACGTCTTAATTTAAAAATTGGCTATGTTCGAGACAATTGTGTGGGAACTAAAACTAGAGATGTAAGTCTAAAGAATAAAATGAAAAGTATTAATCGACATGAGGAAAGATGCTAATTTAAGAAAATAATATTTATTGTAATGAATATTTTTTAACATATCACTCTAAATCTGAAAAAATATATGCTTAAATTTCAAGTTTTAAAACGCAGTAATAAGGTATGAAATATTAATCATTCAATGTCAATAAAAAGAATTTGTGAAAGAATGAATAAACATATAAATTTTTGTAAAAAGTATTACTATAGATTATACATTAATGAATTGCACTGTATGCACCCTGATATCAGAAGTCAATTTTGCAATGATAGGTGTCTCCATATCACTCGGTCTAGGCTCTTCGGCATGTTGTAGAAAACAAGTGGGAGTCACGAAAAATATTCTACAAAAGAAAATGTTTTAATTTTTAACAAAATATAGTCATACAGGTTAGTGACAAAATATAATCAACCATGTCAGAATGTAGGGAATTCTGTTTTAAATAAATAATATTCTACGTACTTGTATGATCGTAAATAACCCTATATTTTGCTCTGCGATACCTGGAAGAGAAGATGGGGTTGATTGAACATACCGAGCCACGGGTAATGATTTTGAGTAATTCCAATTTAGGAATTACTTATATTGGCCTAGTTTTCGTTCAGGCTCTTCAGCATGGTGTAGAAAACAAGTGCACTTCCCAGAAATTTATTCTACAATGTAATTATTCTACATTTTTACAGGTGTATGAAAAAATACAGTCAATCAGGGGAATTCTACATTAAATAAATAATGCTTCATGCAATTTGATCACCTTAAATCTCTCTAAATTGTGCACTGCGATACGTGGAAGAGAAGCTGGGGTTTGTTGAACCTTAAGAGTCACGTGTAAAAATTTACAGTAATTCCGATTTCGGAAAAATTTACCTTCCAGTGCAGTTGTAGACTACACTATGCTAACGACCACATAAAAAAATCGAAATGCTTGGTGGATGGGTGCATTAAAGATATGTTGAAGTGTAGATTTGAAGTAACTATATTATACTGTAATTAATAAATATTATCAAATGCACCATTTACTAAAAACATTTTAGAATTTCTTTTTTGCAGAGGAATATTATTTTCCGGTGTTAAACAGTATTTTTGGTTGAAGAACGTGTTAAATATTTAAGCACTTAACCTTTTATATTAATTCGTCTTTTTTTTAAATCAAAACTTATCTCTTGAAAAAGAAGCTTTTCCTGGATGTGCCTAGATACAATAAACTTGAAAACTGATCTTGTAAATCTTTTCTCAGTTACATTTATTCAATATATATTATGATATACCTACTTTTATTCAGTATTTACTTCAATAACCATTTTAGTGTTAAGTCTATAAAAATATGTTAACATTCTCTTCTGGTTTAAACTGATAAAAAATATAAATTTCTGACTTCTTCAAAATACTTTGATATCCAGGGAGGAAAAAACGAAAATAGTGTGCTGCGACATGTATACTAACATGAAATCGTCAAACGGGGGAGAAATAACGGATATAGGTGTGAATTGGTATATCTGAGGATACGATAATTTATCTCTGTCAGTCGAAATACAAGAACCGATCAATTTTGAGGACAATCTAAATTGCAAACCAAAGGTCAAGTGACGCCTCCAAGCAGTGGTTTTAGGCGTAGAGATAGATCTGAAGAATCTCTGACGTCACGAATCAATGAAAATCATGTATTGGGGAAACTTATAGGGACTGTATAATTCACTGAGAAAGAAAAATCTACAACCAGCTTGAAAGGCTGGCAAATCGTATTGGAAAAAGCTTAGGGGTTATTTGGATAAGCTTAATTTAGACACTGAATATTTGAAAATCTGTTGTAAAATCGAAAAGAATAACAGTGAATCACGCCGAACGATCTTAAAATTAATGCGGAATCATTTGTGTGGGATCGTGATCTAAACGATTAAAATGCATAATAACAGATAATTTTACATGGGCGTAATATATATATATATATATATATATATATATATATATATATATATATATATATATATATATATATATATATATATATATATATATATATATATATATATATATATATATATATATATATATATATATATATATATATATATATATATATTACGCCAAAATTACGCCCATGTAAAATATTTCTCATTTTCCTAATTTATTTTGCCCGATAAATACATAAATAATTTTTATTAACCCCTTTTCAAATTTTCGCAATCTTCATATTTATCCTCAGGCGAACTCTCTGCTAAAAATGCCCCATGAGAATATAGACGTACGTAGGAAGAAATCTATTGTTTTCTTTTTGCTTAAATTAAACTGCTGTTTAAGTTTAGGCTATTCTTTATGTATAGAATATCTAAATGGCGAGAAAAATAGATAATATATTTGCAGTTTAAATTTTCAAATTTTTAAATTTTAGCATTTTTTCATTTTATTCATTTAAAAAAAACTTTCTTTTTTTTTGGGAGGGGGGAGGAGGTAAAATAAATAGAAGAAATAAGTTCGTAGCACGTACATTAGAATCTACGATAATACATTCCAAGATTGATTATTATCGGAAGTTGCAAGCAACACTACATATTTTCCTAGGGTATATTGGTTAGACGAATACTGAACAACAAGGATGCTGTAGGTCTGAAGGTTTCGGACCAATAGTACAGGTGTTGGTATGGGTATTTTTAATTCTTCTCTTGAAAATGTGGGTCTTTCCTTTTTTAAAAGCAGTTATGTGTTAAAAATGAAGTCTATAAGGAATGTTAAAAACTTTGGTTTTCCAGAAGCAGCTATTAAATTATGTTGTATGCATCCTAAATATAAATATTCAATTATACAATTTTATGAATCACTGGTAATAATATCTAATGAGTGCTACTTGTTGTTTACAAGAAGTTTTCGTTAATATTTTAGGAACAAAATTTTAATTTTCTGTCTTTATGTAGAAAGTTAGAAAGCGATAACGTACATGCTAAATAATATATGACACAAAAACAGGTTTATCTTTTGATTCTTACTATCGTAAAATGACGCATTAGCCTTTTTTCTTAGCTGAATTATAAATATAGATTTATCATGTCAGTAACATTTATAGCTATGTATTTTTTGATCTAAAATGAAATAATATATGAGTTGATGAATCCCGTTTAAAACATTCTGTTCTAGATGATATGTTGATCATACGATATATTAAAATTCAAACTTTTTGGAGTAAATATTGCTTATGTGGTCACAGTTATAGACTAACTGCTTTAAAAAGGCACAAAAGGAACTAAAATTTTATAACATTTATGTATGTGTATATGAAATGCTTAAATGCCAGCTTAAATGAATAAATTATTTTTTACTATAATTTTTTAATTGAATTAAATTCATATATATATAACCTGATATGAAATTGATTTTCATACGTTTATCTTTAGTTTATCTACATATTTTAAAAATAACAATGTTTAACAATTAATTTTAAGTCCGTGTAAGAGAAATGGCTTTAGATATTTAATTTATATGACTTCAGATAATGCATGCAAATATTTGAAGCATTTATTTTCACAATGTGCATAAGGGCAATATTTCAAAATATAGACGATATTTCAAAATATAAACGATATTTCAAAATATCGATACCACATTTTCCTTTCACCAAGCAGTCAATCGTATTCGGAGGAATGGTTGTATAGTAAAATAATATATAAATATTGTAATATAACAATAAAAAATGGTCGTAATTTAATTCAATAAGGAAATAACATTTCAATAAACAATATTTATCAAATTAAAAAATTTCTATAAAAGTTTATAATTTT
This sequence comes from Dolomedes plantarius, assembly GCA_907164885.2. Lineage (NCBI taxonomy): Eukaryota > Metazoa > Arthropoda > Arachnida > Araneae > Dolomedidae > Dolomedes > Dolomedes plantarius. The sequence continues at coordinate 101,544,465 of OU015494.1, read as the reverse complement.
TTTTAAAATTGAAAGCCCTAAAACGTGTTTTTAGGCTATCTGAGGACCCAAAATCTCTTCTACAACATGATTAATGAATTTGGCGAGGATATTGTGAAACATGATAACCAATAAAGTCTAAGTTTTACTTATCTTTTTTAGGATGTTTTATTTCACTTTGTCTTTTATTTGTTGAGTACTTTCGGCCGCTAAGCTCTCCTAAGTTGTTAGCGGCGGAAAGTACTCAACAGGTAAAAAGCAAAGTGAAATAAAACAACTTAAAAAGTTAAGTGAAACTTATCATTTTAACAAAGTTACGAAAGCAACATCTCCTAAACGTAAGTCATTTTAAAATAAATGTTATTTGATTGCTGTATTGGATTTTCAATTATTCAACAAAAAACCTATCACAACTCTGCTATAATTAGCTCTCAACTCAAAATACAAAAAATATTTTATTTTTCGTTCCCTCACAGGACAGGGATGGTAAAGTTCAATCACTTTCTAGTTAAAATCAGTGCTTTTATTACTACAAACCCTTTTCTTAAACAACAAATATTGAAACTTTGAAAAATCTTAAGTTAATAAATAAAATATAAAATAATGATTCTAGGCAAGTTCTACAAGTTTTTACAGTGTATTTTAAATGTCTGTTTAACTGTTTAACACACTGGTGAACCTTGTCTCCTACTTGGCCATAACAGCCCTCTTTAATTTAATAAAAGTCTTTTTTCAGAATGCCTTGAAAATTTTTTCCACAAGCAAGTCCAGTTACTCTTCACTCGTGTACAGCTGCGTCAGTTCATGTTCTATTGTCATTATGGCAAGTCCACTTAAGCGTTCTTCTTTCATCATGCTTCTCAAGTAAGTTTTGAGCCTTCGCAGGGTAGACAATGACCTCTCTGCGGTCGTAGTTGTAATAGGCCATGAAAGAGCAATTTCTAAGAGATGTATCACTTCAGGTACATTGTTTTTCAGGCCATTTTTTGTGCAAAACTGTGCCAACTCTTGCAGATTTATGTTTGGATTTTTCTTGTCTGTTTTTATAAATTTTTTTTCGAGAAGCAGTGAAAAAACTTCAGCTGTGAGGAAAGACTTGAAGACAACTGATAAAAGGTTTGGATTTTCCCAACAACAGTTTCATCTAAGCTATCCCAATCCCACAAAAGCTGAATAATGGAATTGATTGTGTCGTAGTCTTTCTGAGAAAATCGAGCTTGGAGGTTACTTACTACAATGCCAAGCCCCGCAAAATAAATTTCTATTTTACATTGTCCTTCTGCCGAGATGGGATGATAAAAAGATTCAGCCGCATCATTATATTCAAGCCTTTTTGGTGTCTTCCGTTTTCGAGGCAAGGAGAGTCTGTCAACTAAGCCTTTGGTGGAAAAAACTTAGCAAAATTCTTCTGTTTCGTTCCACAAGTGAATGAAACCTTGATCATTTCGTTGAAGTTTGATACTGTCGATAACAGCTTCAACTTTAATGAACAGTTTGGAAATGTCTAACGTTTCCCTTTGAAGCTCTTTCGACAGTATGTCAGTCAGGCTTAGAACGTTGTACATGAGTTTAAGGCTGAAGATGAATTCAAAACTATTCGCCTTCTTTATCAGTCCATCTGCTTCAGCTGCAACCTTTCTATTGGAAGCGTCACTTGCCACAACTTCCATTGCTTCCAAAACTTCTGGGAGTTGCTCTAAGATAACCCTTATAGAACGGTGACGAACAGTCCATCTTGTCTGTGACAAACTAATCAGCCTTTTACTTTTAGCCTCTTCATTTTCTTTACATATAGATTCAAAAATAGAAAACCTCTTGGCAGAAGCATTGATATTATACAGAGAATTTATTATGGACGAACAATTTCGCAACTGTCTAACTTCTTCACAAAACCGCATAACCGCAAGATCCAACAAATGAGCATGACAATGAGTGTATAATGCCCTAGGCTCTTCTTCCTGAAACCTTGCAGCTACACCATTGAACTTTCCACTCCTTTGACTAGCACGTCATACGCCTGACCACGCATTTTATTAAGATTTATCCAGATTTGCTGTATATACCCTTTAATAACCGAATGTAAGTTTTGACCTGTTGTTTCTGCAACATCAACAAAGCTCAGAAATCTCTCTTTAATTCGGACATTTTCGTCATTCTTAGTGATGTAGCGAATGCATATGTTCACTTGCTCACGAGTGGAAACATCTGTTGTTTCGTCACAAATTATAGAATAGGCCGTAACCTCTTCTAACTCTTTCACGATATATTGTATCATTTCACTTTTTATACAATCTATAATTTCATTCTGTATCTGGGGACTCCTGCATGAATGAACTGATGAATTCATCAGTGCTATTATATCTTCTCCTTTATCTTTTGACCTAAGGTCAAGTAGCTCCTGAAAATTACCTCTATTTAAAGACATCGAACCCTCACAATGTCCTCTTAGGGCAAGACCTTTTTTCCAAAGAACAAAATAGTTCCAATAATGAATTTTACATATTTTCGATTTTTTTTAACTTTCTTAGTGTGTGCTGAAGACAAAGAGTCTGCAACTGTTTTGCCAGATTTTCGGTATTATGTAAAAAAATGGGTAGATTTTAGATGCATATCACTTTTTTCGTGTTTTCTAAATTTTTCCAATGCTTTTTTCCAGTTTGTCACCCCAATTTTAGTAAATGACTCCTCTCCACGCCCTGTTTTATCTTTGCAAAAAATACGACAAGAGAAACGAAATGCAGCATCCAAAATGGGGCTGTATTCAACCCAACCAAATTCAGAATACCACGTGTTTCTAAACTTCTAGATTTTAACTGTATTTTGCTTACCTTGAAACAATCAACAGGCTGGAATGGACTCCTAGAAATATTCGCTGATTGTAGACCCAGAGCAGGATCTCTACCAGTACTTTCCACCACGTCCATAGGCCTCGGCCATTTTTCATCCACATCCAGATTTGTTGAACAGGGTGGTATCGGCATCAGCTGATTATCACCATAGTTGGACTTGGCACATTCATTAACGCTACTGTCACTACTTGCTTCTAGATTTTTTTCTTGGTTTAACAAATCAACTTTTTTATTCGAGCTATCGACTTTTTTGAAAAAAGAAAGTACTGATTTCTGTTTTGACATTTTCAAACGTACAAAAACAATGATTTGATAAAGTGTGCCCGAAAACAAAGATTTGAAACCAACACACAAATAATTGCTGACTGGTAGAGGTGGATATAGAAAGTGGTGTGGTCTAGGCCAGCCGCTAGACCATTAATATTCTCAACCCAGCGCCTGCTTCGTGTTTCCAGGAACACTGATAGCGACCCTTTGTAGCGCATTCCTTGAAGGGGTGCGGGGGAGTAAGTTCAGCGACCCCAAGGGGGTAAAGAGTGTGGTATGTACGCAAAGGATTTTCAGCCGAAGAAAAAATATAGCATCGAATTTTTGTTATGGATCATATCATTGTTAAAAACTATGTTAAGGCTAAAGACATAATCGGAATATTCAGTTTCACAGTTTGAAAAAGCGGGAAAAAACCCAACTTTCTTAAAAGTTTTCTAGAATTTTCCGATTTTAACTGAACTCTATTAAGTTTTAATTTATTTCAAATTCAGTTGGGGGGAACACGTGCCCCCCTCCCCCGTGCCCCCGCGACGCTACGCCTATGCTGATAGATGCTTATATCGATGCAATTGTATAAGTATATTTGCATCAATCCTATGAGATGGATATTATGTTTGCAATTTCATATTTATTCACCTAAAAATACAAAGAATTTGTACCCCACGAAAGAAAATGTTTCTTTACCGAGAATATATTGCATGAAATGTGTTTGATTTACCCAAAAGAGTTTTTATTTCATTGGAAGAATATAGAACAAACTTAACTACGTTATTAAAAAAATATTCTCCTAATACATCTTTGATTACTTACCAATACTCCAAAAAATATCTTTCTAACATCGCTTTACTAGGAATATTGTGGAGTCCAAAATTTATTCTCTTTCCACGCTTCAGAATTTTCGCTGCCCCCTTCTAGCAGAAAACTGGAAAGATTTATGACAGAAACGTGCAGTAGATGGCGCAGCTAAGCGTGAGAAAAAGATAATGTAGAGTGATATAATAGGAGCACCGTTTTACAAGATCTTAAACGAAGTAACATTTTTCAAAGTATACTCGCACCACGCCTACGGTGATGTTAGTTTACACTTCGCAATTTTTTTTCTTATTTCCTAGAACAAGATTTTCTCCGCTTTTAAAAAGTGTTTAAACTTTTCTACACTTGTTAAGCTTATGTTTGATGCTTATGATGGGTGCGTTGATGGCGCTAAAAGAATAAATTTAGTAAGAACATAATGTTATGAATTTGAAAAATAAAGAAATATTCATTCCTGGTCCTTACATTTAAGATTCAAACATTTTTTGTTACCAAACTTATAAAATATAAAAATACGTCAAAGGAATATGGAAGTTCTTAATTCGTAAAATACACACCCCCAGGTTAGACTGCTGTAAGAAGATAATTATTGTTTTGTAAGACATAATGAATATAAATTACCTTTTCATTGATATTATCATCGAACTTAGCTACTGAAAGAAACATTTTTTTTACTCTTACTGTAATTGAGTATGTTGTATGATATGCTTTTTAAATAATTAGCATTTAATCCTTGAATAACCATTTTAGTCAAAATATAGTGTGATAAGTTAAAGATATGTTTTAAAAAAAATCCATATTCAACTTTCTTGGAAATTAGAGCCTGAAGTATTCCCTAGAATACATGTTCTACAGAAACGTGTATAAATAATTTATAACGTTTAATACTGTAAACAATGGAAGAATATCGGATATATTTTTAATTCCAGATTTTTTTTCATATGAGAAACATGAACATTAACACAATTTCTGATGGATTAAACTTAAATAAATATTCACCCTTGGGGAGACGAGAGGGAAGAAAAATAGAACTTTTGAAAATGTTTGGATGATTTATCATTTTTACATACATAATTTCAGTTATTTTAATAATTTTCTTACTAGAGAAAATTCAAAGTGATTTTTAAATTTGACAAACCTGCATCTCGCTCATTGTTTGAATTATAATTACTGTAAACAAATTATGTTGTTGTTGTTGATTATGCCACTTGAGCGACAGCAACACCAGATCAAGTCCTGAAGGCTATGAGCAAAGGAGGTGCGACTCCTGCTTTGACTGGCACCACAAGCATCGGAGTCAGACTTGGCCAAAGGACCAATCCCGTAATTTTGAACCGAGTCAAGTGACGACACAAAAACAGTTGAACCCGCACCTCTAGAGGTAAATTTGAGGACTTGGAGGACATTGCAGCCCCGACAGATTTTACGGGCACCAGCCGGCATTAGTGTACACAACAGTGGATTTTGTCAGCGACGAGCATCGAACCAATGACCTTCAGATCACTATCCCACTGACCTTGCCAACAGGGCCACTGCGCCCCACGATTTGAGTAGCTACCGTAAATGAATAATGCAAATTTATTATGGTTACTGATACTCATATGAAAAACATGATCATTAACACAGTTTCTGATGGATTTAACTTAAATATTCACCCTTCGGATATCGATCTGAAATAGTCCCGATTGGACTATTTCATAGACACACACTTGAAGGTACCTCATAACCGAAATTAGTTTTATCATCGGAGTTTTCAAGGAGCATGTATTTTATACTTTGCATAAAATCCATACACCAGAACTATAATAAGGAATCATTTAAATTAATTAATACAAAATGCTGAAATGTAAAAATCTTTCATGCAAAGGTTAAAAAAACCTTCTGAAAAGATTTGTACAATTTATCATTTTTAAGAACATAATTCCAGATTCTTTAATAATTTTCTTACTATAGACAATTCAGAAGAATTTTTAAATTTGACAAATCTTCATCTAATTCGTTGCTCACATTATGGTTACCTTAAACGACAGAGTGTATATTTCCAGTACAATCATAGTCATCACTATCATCCTCAATAAAAGACTCATCTAATATTGACATACAGCTTCTCCGAAACCAGTGGGTAAAAGGTTTTACCTCCTAAACAAAATTTTCATAATCAGATATTTTTCTGGACTAGACAGTCGAAGTGAGGATAAAAACTTTAGCAATATTTAATGAACACGATAGTTTCGGCTGAGTTTGTAAGATTCCAAATGAAATTTAAATTTTGATAACAATCATTTGAAATTCAGTAGAACAGCGTTAGCTTTAATTATGAATAGATATCGATTTTTCTTAAAATATTAATATGACATAATATGTTTGAGGGGAAAATTGTTATTTTATGAAGAAAACTAATTTTTAGGAAAAAATAATGACTACGTTGTTTAAAGTTTTCAACAATTCCATAATATTTACTAAGTAGGCCAGGGGATGACCGAATGGCTAGGGCGCTGGCTTTCGGTTCCAATCCTGTGGGCACGAATCCCACTGTTGACGTGGATATTTGTAGCCGTTCGGAATCGGCTTTAAACTGTAGGTCCCGGTCTAATTAGTCCTCGTGTAGCGAAATGTTTAATGTAGTGCTCCAAACAAACCCAGACCTTACCAAATAATACGATAGCAAAGTGCGTAATAAATATTCGGTATTTCTCAAAAAGAGTAATAATCATAAATAAAATAAAATAAAATAAAAAATTGCAAACCAAGTTTTTCTACCTTGTTCATGTGCCTTGTGTTCAGTTAAGGAATGTTAAATATGGTTTAGAATGCTATTACCCATGATTATTCCAACAGCCATTTGTGTTGAAATGAATGGTTCAAGCCAGTGAGGTCAATAGTGTGGGTCGTAAAAATAATAGTAGGGATCATGGGGAGTCTGAAGCAAATTTATATCACATTTAATTTAAAAATAAGTTTTAAATTTTTGATAAGCCTATATTTTTTATATTTTTAATTATATTTTATGTTAAAAAATATGTGTGATGATATTTTAAATAAAGTGTCAGAACGTCTTACAAAAAAAATTCCTTCGGCAACAGAGTAGACTTATATTGTTTCCATTTGCATCTATATAAATGGGTTTAGAGACTGGGTTTTGAAATCTGTTTTTATAAAATAGTTTAACAAAATTTACTGTCTTATCATCTTTTATACAACACTGGTTTATCACTATTCACGAAAAACAATTTTTATCACCTTTTAAAACTAACTAAATTTTATACTTTATATCTGTGTGTTTATACGAGTTTTTTCCTTACTTTGACTGATTTTATCACTTTTCCATGTGTATGTATTTTTATCACAGATTTTAGTTTATAGTCTAAAAATGCTTACTTATATATACGATTTTTTGGGTTTCATCATGTGTTTAGCATAGCATGACCTCTCTGGACCTCGCGCCATTAAACCCCAATCAATCAACCAACCAACCATTGATTCATCATTTCCTTCTCAGGGTTTCATCTTCTTATATGTCTTTGCACTTATAAGAAGACCTCTTGTTATATTATAGTTTTAACAATTATAGATATCACTATCACCATAAAACCATTGAATCATTTCATTACATTTTTTTTTTCAAAATATCATTTTTGTCACCTATATATATCATTACCCTTTACATATCACCGTTTGTGTCATCTTTATACATCATTTCTTTTTATAAATAATATATTTATAATGTTTACACCGGGTTATGGCCTTGAAATGCTGACTTAAATAATGCTTTTCTGGTTTTACCATGTGTTTGGCGCAGCATGTCCTCTCTGGATCTTGCGCCATTAAACCCCAATCAACCAACCAACCTACCATTGATGTATCATTTCCTTTTGAGTGTTTCATCCTCTTATATGTCTTTGCACTTATTACCTCTTGTTATGTTATAGTTTTAACATTTATAGATATCACTTCATCGTTCGAACCATTGAATCATTTCATTACTTTTTTTTCTAAATATCATTTTTGTCAACTTTATGTATCATTACACTTTACATATCAACGTTTGTGTCATCTTTATAAATCATTTCTTTTTATACATAATATATTAATAATGTTTACACCGGGTTATGTTCTTGAAATGCTGACTTAAAAATGCTTTCAGGTTTTACCATGTGTTTGGCGCAGCATGTCCTCTCTGTATCTTGCAGCATTAAACCCCAACCAACCAACCAACCAAAATTTACTTTTATATTTTTCTTTTTTATAACAATCTCCTAAGTTTTAAAATTTTGCTTCTACCAAACTGTTTTCGTCGGGGGTGGATTGATTTTTTTTTTTTTTGGTAAAGAAAGTGGATCACGGTTGAAAGACGTTTGCGCACCATTGGTTTAGGCAATGGCAAAAGCATCTCATTAAGATTATCATTGCTTTATCCTTTTAACTTCATGCAATTAATCCATTCTCTCCAGAAATGTCTTGTGTCAAAATAAGTGGTGCAATTTTTTAATCAGAAGCATAAGTTTAATAAAAAGAAGTATTTACAGAACGATAGCTAATAGAAATGTGGATCATGTCTGTAAGTAATCTTAATACTTAGAAAGGACATAAAAGTGTCAGTTTGTTCCAGCCGCATATCTTTAAAAATGTTTTATGGAGAGAAGCGTCTTTATTCTTTGAAAACGCACTACAGGGGTCGACTGAAAATGTCTAGAAAGTTCTGAGGTTTACTTTGATGTATGGAATACCATTATGCTAAAAATAAGTTCGCTGAAAGCATTCGCGTATATACTTACTTGCGTTTGGGGAGGCAAGCTTCATATAGCCTTTTAGTGTTAGGAGAAAAAAAAATTAAAATACGAAGAAAAAAAGTAATTTATATATTTAAGGCATATAGACATACACTTTTATGTTTGTTTAGTAATTTTTATTATGTTTTTGAGATTCTGTGCAATTATCTGAGTTTCAAAATCGATATTTTTTTATCAATTTCAGAATCTCTAAACACCCACAGAAACCTATAACATTTTCATTATATTTTGCGAGTAATAATTTTCTCTTTTAGATCAGAGAATCTAAATAGTTTGTGATTCCCTTGAAGATAAAAACCCTTTTTTGTTCAGTGATTTTATACTGCGATATAGTATGGTTATCAGTGTTGTAATAACATAATTAGTTTTCAGTTATTTTCTGAAGAAATTACATAACTTTACAGATACAATTTTTTTTATATCCCAGAGAAGAAAACAAGATAAAATGAAATTATCACTAATCAAATCTATGAAATACTTTTTATTCTTTAGCATTTAGAATTTGACTCAAGTTTAAAAAATCAGAACCTACCAAAAAAAAATTAAATGCTTAAAAATTGCCAAAAATGAAATATATTAATTTGTGTTATGTGTGGAATGTCTTAAATTCAATATAACAAGTCTCTGTAATTTTTCTACACGTCTTTTCTATGCCTGTATTTTCCATGATTATATATCACTTCCCTTTGAAATTTTATTATCTTACTTATATTGTTAAAAGGTGTATTAACTCTGTTTTTGGTTTAAAATCAGTTCTGTCATTTATTGATGGTATCTGAAAACATCAATTTTCTAATCTTTCCATATTATGAATGAAAATACATTCTAAAACCATAAAAGGTATATTAGTTATAACAATTCAGATGATCGACTTAAAATAAAATTCAACAAAAATGTGGTTAAAAAATAATATTTATTTTTTTAGAAGTGTATTCTATTAACAATATTTTATCTACGTTTCATGCATATTTTCCTTCATATTTATTCCTAAAAATATTCTAGTTTACTTTTTCATAATTTCTCTTTAAGATTTTGTCTAAATTATAAAGCCCCAATATTTTGCATTGCCACGAATCCGGACATGTTCTGATATATTCATGCAATCAGATGAGTTAAAAAATCTTATGCATAGGTAGACAGTAATGTAAGCATATGGAGTTTCTCAGACAAATGCTTATAAGTATATCTGCAATCTTTAACATAAAAAGGGATTATAAGAAATAGGTTGCATCCAAAATTGTAATAATGCATACAGCTTTTTACCCGTGTCCCACTATGTGATGATAAATTACGTGCCACAAATGGAAGTGTAGGCGTAAAGATATGATAACTTAAAATATCTAAAAACCGATTTGTCCCATAAGCTTCTCCAAAAATGCGTTAAGAATGAGAAAACTCTTATCGTTTTACGCTAACGGAAAAGTATACTCAAAAAAGGCATCGAAAAGGTTAAAAACTATGTGCCTGAAATGATTGATGCTGCAGTCAACTGAAAATTACAAAAAGTTATGAAGAAACCTTCAGAATGGCTTCCGGGCTTTAGTTTTGCTTTTATTTCTTGTTTTCCTGTACACTTGAAAGATTAAGGTTTTCCATAGTTCAGTTTAAGAAATATACATTTATTAAAGTTTCCACTCCGACAATTTTTAGACCTTGCAATATCGATAGCTAGGTGTATGCTAAAGAAAGTAAACAGGGGGAGAATATACATTTTTTAGAAAGAGAATTAAAGTTCAATTTTTATGTCAGCACACGTCTTGTCAACTCTTTGGTTACCTTAAAAATCTTGATGTAAAAATAAAATTTCAAACTGTTGATTTTTATTAAATAAATATTATGATATACCAACTAAACTAAAGAATAAATCTGTTGACGTTACACTTCATAAAAAATACTCGAACTTTAGGCACATTTTTATTTTTTATTTAAAGATTATTTTTATATTGTTTAACTTTTGTCTTACATTTGTTTATTACAAGCTAAGCATTTCTTTATTACAAAGCTAAGTAATTTAGCTTTGTTCTTTAACTTACTAGACACAGTTAGAGTGATTGGAATAATTGTAAGTGTGATTTATTTCAACTATTCCTTCACCAAAATCTTTGAATATAAAATTTTTTGATAGTGTGCATTAAATGTTGTTTAGTTTAAGGTTAACTTGTCGCAGGACTAAAATATAGTTTTACAGGAGTAGGAAAATCGTAGACTCCTTCAATTTGGGTGGTTTTGTAACTCAAACGCATTCCTTTCCTTTGTAAATTCAGTAATATTTCAACACCTTAAAGCTTTTCGAAACAAATGTCATTTTCAAAAGAGATCTTCATTTTAAAGACAACAGAATTTAACAATTTCAGAGTACTTGCACTTTACAAGATAACTTAAAATATTCGTCTCTAAAATTACACAGTAATCTTTAATTTTTTCCCCTTTCTCTCTTTAAAGAGAAAAAATATATGCGTATAAAATAGCGGAGTTTTCATTTAAGTTATATCAGAGATCTTCTTCCTAAAACCTTGTATAATTCTCTTTGTCTCTTATGTTAAATTTTGTTAACATTAAGTGAAAAGAAAAATGCTTCATGCCCTAAAATGAGTAAATATTCAAAGATTAAGAAAGATTTTGATTTCCACGTAAAAATATTTGCCTTTCTCATTGTTATATTTTCATCTGCCAAGATGGAGATAAATTTTTTTTATAGTTAACGAAAACATAGTTGCCATTTGACCTCACAGATGCGATAAATTAATCTATCTTTCCATTCGTTTATTTGAAAATGCATGTGTAAATTTTATTGTTGAGTATTGCAATCAATCTTCCGTTGCAAATGCCACGTAGGGTACCTTACTCGCAGTGTATGAGACCCTTTCTCCATCTCCTTAGAATTACTCGCTCATACCTTATCAAATAGAATACTTATTTTAAACTGAAATAACTGTCCTGGAAGACTTTTGAGAGATTATATATTTCATTAAGAGTTGTTTCCAAACATCACTTCATAATATACTTACTAATTATTTTTACGGCCAGACACAATCAGATAGAAACCGAATATCTATGTGACTCTTTCTTCCGAATTAAATGCTTAGTTTGTCTGTGAAAATATGTCAGTTTCAGGATTACGCATTTCTTTGATGAGATCACAGTATCTGAAAATGAGGAAAATGTCTAGTTTAATTATAGTTTCTTAAAAAATGATATGTGTTTAGAAAACCTGTATTATTTGCAACCCCTCTCTCTTCTCACATCGTGAGGGGCTTATCTTAGCAGTGATAATATGGCACACATTTCTGCTATATCGCAATCCTCATTTAATGCAATGCACAAGTATTATTTAGCATCTCTATCACTCTTATGATTATACATCAGAAACTTTCAACTCATACCCAGATTTTCTCGTGTATGCATATTTGTTTTTACCTTGTAATCGTGACTACTGTCTAAGCGGGGAGAAATAAGACAAGTCATTGCTAATGTACGGGGTAATCAATAGAAGATGTAAAGTAGTGGGTGGAAAGAGTGCTCGTAAGAGCTGTCGAACTTTTTGTTGTTGTTGTTGTTAATGTCATAATTTAAAAAAAAACGTATATCACGATAGTGTAGACTTTTAGAATTTTTATGAATTAACAGATTTATTCTTTGGTACCCCGGCTGTAATTATAGAAATTGATTGTGATGTTCGCTTGAATGTCATACGATATAGAATCAGTGAAATCTTTATGGTCCTGGTACGAGGAATCCCAATATAGATTTCTTTAAGTTTTAACACATTTTAGCTGTTGAGATTACATTTTCCCCGGTAGGGAATTGACAAAGAAAATAAATGTTCCAAAGTTAAGGAAAATACTTTATTGAAAAAGGACCATATGTTCCATGAATGACAAATATTTGAAACTGAATTGTCTTTATACAAATTGGGAAAGTGCAGTTTTTAAAATAATAAATTTGTCCTGTGCTCCACGTTAAACACATAATGTCAGTTTAAAAAATATAAAGAAAATTTTCAATCTTACTGCAGGGTGAGTGTTTTATTTTTTCCCTTTTTTATCACGTAAAATCTATACCACTTCTAGAAAATCGTTTTTGGCCAACTTTCCCATTTAGATTTATCACATTATACTATCTTACAAATTGTTCAGCTATCATGTCTCATCGCAGTCAAATTTTCCCTAAAAAAAATGTTTTCAGTCCACGCCCCAAAGAAGGAAAATTTGGGATTGAATACATAATGAGCTCGTGTTTTCATAGCAGAGAATACTTTTCAATTCAACTGTGTTTTCGACTGCAAAAGAAAAGCGAAATTTGAGCTACGCGGGGATAATTTTTTAAAATAAAGCATACAGTAAAACATTTGATAAAAGTCGTAGCGTAGCGTCTTTGATGCGAAGTACACTTGAACCAGTAGGTGTATGTAAGGACCATTCAACGAAAGCTAAAAAAAGTTGTTTCGTGTTTTGGTCGAGATAATTAGCTTATATTGCGGAGAGGGGGAAATTAATTATAAAGGTACCTCTTACATTCATTTTCAGTATTCTAAAGTTTTTCCAATTCCGTTACGCTCCTTTTGAAAGGATATTCTTGTTCTAATACCTTAAGAAAAAAAAGAACTGTGGTAAAAGTAAAATTAATACTGAATTTTATTATATATCATAAATTAATTCCCATCAATTACAGTTTGACCCATGACTTTCTTATAAACCTCCAATTCAAAAAGTTGTAATAATCAAGAATATATGTTTCGAATGATTCGCAATGTTGATTTATTCCATAGAAAAGACTATTCCTGGCATAAAATAACATATTTTAAATCATCGAATTTTATAGACTAAATAACCACGTAAGCAAAAAATATGCATCATAAATTATAGCTTAATTGTTAAGGGAAAAATTGCGAAATTAGAAATAACATTTATCAAGGTTCAAAATATTGAGATAACTCAAAATTAAAAGTAGAATTTTGTCAAAAGGAAAACAACATGGCTATTTCGGACTATGGGGCATACCTCTCAGTTTTTAAGACGATGAGGAAACATGTGGGCATATTATTTACAAGTGGTTCATAGTTTTTGTTTTTTTAAATTTAAGTATACTTATTTGTCTTCAGAACAAACACATTCATTTTTATCTCTTTGGACAAGTTATTGCAGAAGTTTCTTCCTATTATGCGCTAATTCACAATGGAGTGTAAATCTTGGTAGCTTGCTGCTTAAAGAAATGCATATTTTTGCTTGAGCCATGTTGTAAGGGAAGTCTTCGAGAAACTGAATCTTTCAAAAATAAAGGAACCCCCATAAATCTTGTAATGTTGTTAACATAAATTTCGCAATTCTTCATTTGTAGACCTTGAAATTGTTTTATTATTCAGCTTCCCTGGAAATTTTGTGAACATACAATCTCACACCCTGTTAGTGATTATAACATTTCACTAAATAAAACTACGCATCCTTAAATTGCCATGGGATACACGTAACATGCTTTCATACCTAAAGTAGTATAACCTTTTTCCAGTCCTCTTGACCCAAGAAGTGTTTACTTATGCCACCGCATTTTAGCAACATTTTGATTTTGAAGTTCGACCTGTGTTGACTGTGAAGTTGAAACTTCGTCATTGGCACTCGCCATCTAGATCTCCAAATTTCTAAATTCATTTCAATACTATAGATTTAGACATATGCACACTAGGAACGAAAAAACAAACTTTTGACTTTTAATAAGTCTATGTTCAGGAAAGTGGTCTACTAGGAAGTAAAAAAGAAGGGTGAAATTTAAAAGAAATTGGAGTACATTTTCCGGTGCCGTAACACGTGTGAAGTTTGTAACATTACAGTAAGCTGTGCCTACTTTGCATGAAACATCTGAATTAGTAACCCCACCAGCCGCCATCCAGACGCGCCGACTTCCTGTTTGACGCCTGGATTTTCTCACTTTTGACCAAGACAATAAAGATTTATATTCACACCTCATTTGTGTACATGCTCTCGTCTGTAAAGGTCCAAAGTAAAGCGAAGGATATGTAAGTTCTTTAATTTTTGTTATAATATATTGAAATTGCTCTATTTCAATATGCCCAAAACTAGAAAAAAATCCGACTGCCCTATATTTGGAGCACCTTCACAATTTCATGCTAATGTGTTACCTACATATGTTGATATGATTCGGAACTAATTATATATCAGAGAAAATTTCTTGAATGCTTAGGGGAAAAAAGCAGAGCCAACGCTTTGGCAAATTTCTGAAATTTTTATCTCAGAACTTAAAATGAAATGGAACAAGCCCACTCTTCAAACTGTATCAGGTGCTCAAATACGTCATTTGATTAAAGAATATCATAAAAAATATCGAAATATAAAAAATCAGCAAAAAGGGTTAATGCTACTTATAGTCGAATAATGAGTGAGTTCAAAGTATCAGTAGAAAATAAATTATTCGACGTAGCTGTGTGTAAGTGCAGCGATTATGTGACTTGTAAATGCAAGAATAAAATTCCAAAAACAGAAAGGGATTTTCTACGTGACCAACGTTATGACAGAAAAATGTTCATTGGTAGTGTTGATGTGAAATAAACAAAAAAGCTCATGCGTTTATCTTATAGAAAGACGCTGGAGACAAAATCTTTGACAGAACCCTTGACTTCTAAATTAGTAGAAAATTTGATCAATTAAGTTGTACTAGCAGTGAAGAATCAATAATATATGAAGAAGACCCCAATTGTAGCGATGATTGCAATATTGTGGATAAATCTGCAGTAAATGAAGAGAAAATGAAACAAATGCGGTTAACATTCCCAAGTTTGGTACAAGCTTGCAATAGCACGAGTATTTCCGATAGGTCAGCTGCTATAACAGCAAGTTCTGTGCAGAAAGATGTAGGCTTAATATCAAAAGATAATAGTAATCTTATTATCAACCGGAATAAAGTCAGACGTGAACGAGAAAGCAAACGTCAAGAAATAAGGGATAACGTGTTGGATGAAAGCGACGTAGTTAATGTTATTTATTTTGATGGTCAAAAAGATAAAACTCTTGTGCAGAAGAAGAGAGGTTTTAAATTTTACAGAATGATAGTCAATGAAGAACATATTGTACTCTTATCCGATCCTGGATCCAAATATCTTGGTCACCTGAGTGTATCTTTTGGAACAGCTGAAGAAATTGCAAAAGCTATGATGCTTTATCTTCAAAAGATCATAAACCTTAGTGATTTGATTACCATAGTGATTTGATTAGAGTGTGATGGCACTGCTGTCAATACTGGATGTCACAATGGAGTAATTCGTCGCATTGAAGTTTGCATCGAACATTCATTGCAATGGTTCATTTGCCTTCTGCATCTAAATGAGCTACAATTACGAGCTATTTATTTCAGAAGTTGGATGGACAAACAGTAGGACCCTCAGAATTTTCTGGTGAAATAGGGAAATTGTGACATGAAGAAAGAAAACAACTGCAAACAAAATGACCGAAGAGCTCAATATGCATCTGCATGTTCCGGTATCAACCATTGGAGGTAGAAAGGGACTTCAAAAACAAAGCATTTACGGACGAGTAGCTTTTCCCAAGCCACTTGTAATAGATGCCAATACAAAATATGGTCCACAATGGTGCCACGAGCGTAAATCCAGGTCGAGTAATATGTCAAAAAATGGCATTTGGTCCGACGAATCATTGTTCACGTTGTTCCTCGCAACAGGATGTGCGTATGTCTGGAAAACACCTACACAAGCCTAAGATTCGAGCTGTCTCATCTCAACTGTCAGTCATGGAGGTAGATCTATCAGGGTTTAGGGTGGCATCTCATGGTTTTCTCCAGGTCCTATTGTAACCATAAAAAGGGAGATTGAATGGGAAGGACCATATAATTTTAGCTCACTAGTCTATCCTATGCTGCAATCATCGTTTCTTGCAGGAGACGGCGTTCTCCAGTATGATAATCCCCCTATACATGCAGCTTAATCTATCAAGTATTGGATTTAAGAGCATGAAAAAGAAGTCAAATAACTTATCTTGCCCTTTACAATCCCCCCGACTATATATGATCCAGCCACTGTGATCTGTATAAGCGGATAGAGCCAGGTATCGATATCTACCACAGCATCTCTACAGGAACTTTCGTGATTTTTCCCTGGAGAATGGTATAATATATTCTTAACCACTATTTATTACTTGTATAATGCAATTCCAAGGTGAATCAGGTGGTATTACATGACAAAGGTGCTCCTGCGCCGTATTTATAAAGGTTTCATACTGTTTCTTATTGTTTCCATTATTTTGATAACCACCTGTAGTTCATTGTATAGCAAACGGAACTATCACGGATAGTTTAAACGCCAGGTCACCCGGTAATATAACACATTCTAGATGGTTAACAACCGCAAATAGAATATTGTGATTGCACGTAGGAACCGTGAATCCATCCGAAAATTTAAAAATTTGCAATTTATCATGAATGTTTATAATCTGATGTGGTTCGACATCAAAATAGATAATCAGTGTAAAGATGGATCTATTCATTTGTATAATATGATATAAAGATCTCGATACTTGCCATCTGATTTAAAAATTGTTGTTTACAAAGTTATACAAACTAACGGATACTTTGTGCATTCAGAAAACATTTTGATCGCTATGCTCTGCGACAAAAGACGGCACGTTAGAGAACTTTTTGTCAGACGAATTCAGAAAGTTTGAACTTCAAAGTCATCAACTTCAAAACCTCTTAGAAAATACAAAGTGCCAATGATTAATCTTGATTCCGAAGATTATGTCGATATGATACAATGGAAAGCAGAGACCATTACAGAACAACCTCTAACGAAATCTCTAGCCAAGAACCATCTGAGAGAAATCGTAGAAAATGCACCTTAGAGAAATCAAATTTTTAGATTCCCTTGTCATTCTCAAGTGGTCGAGAGGTGTGTTAGACTTGTGACACAAGCTTCTGGAAATATTTGTAGTCCAAAAGCAAGAGATGGACTTACCAGTTCTCGGATTTCTTCTTTGCAAGGACTGACCAAATTTGAAAAAAAAGTGGACTTTTTAAATACCTTCAAATAATTTTCTTTTTTTGTTCATTTTATTTATGTCAATATCCCTTTTTTTCTTGTTGATAAATATTATCTCTGAATGCTAAAATTTAAAAAAATGTATTTTTGGATTGTTTTTGTAATTTTCAAAGCCATTGCGACACCGAAAAATGTTGTGTTATCGAACTGAATATTTTCATGGGGAATAAACACTAATGTAGACCATTTTTGCGCATATAGGCATCTTGAGTTTCGGAAAAAAGTTTTTAACCCCCTGTTTTGGTCCACCCTAATGAACACCATGTTATTGCAATATTCAGTGGATGTACTTTGCGTTTTTGACTTGATGTTTCCTCACGTTCATGGTGTAGTAATAAGTTTTTACAAAGTAATACAAATATATTTTCATAATAACCACATGAGCAGATGATTGTTATGAAGCGTGGTTAATAGAATATTGCCTGAACACTCAACTTACACTTTCTTCAAACAATTTTAATTTCTTAATGTCAAATGTGTCAGTTGAGTTCTCTTTGTGTGTATCCACTACACGGAACTTCTGTGATATCAATATGATACTCGTGCATATCATCGTGCAATCCATATATAGAAAACTATGAACAGAAATCTCAACTCTAATGCTTACCGGCAAACGTATTAGCCCCACTGTTATTTTAACATCTGCATATATTGCGCTGTTCTCAAAACCATACTACATTTTTGGAATGTTTGAGTTGATTACATATTTTTTTTACGTGAGTCAAATTTTCTGAAAATGTAAAGAATATTTTAAACATCGTTATCTTCGAAGAAAATGTAATATAACTTTTTACTAATTTATACTAAATAGCTCTAATATGGTCAAATACTTTATTTTTGTCTACTGTGTGCAATCTGCAAACCAAAGCTATCATTTATTCATCTTATAATATTAACTTTAGGGATATAATTTATTCATCTCGTAAAGGCTTTGTTGAGAAAAGAAAAGTCTTATCGGATTAATATCTCATTCTTTCCCCCGTAAAAATACGAATTCTGGGAAATTCTTTCTCTACTGGAATTTAAATTTTAACTCCTTGAAAAGAAACGAACATAAAATAGGAGTGTTAATGTAAAAAGGAGTACTTTTTATGAATATACTCTATTGCTAACCAAATTAAGTGTTTCAAATAAACTCTAGTGTTGCCCACTGTTGCTTTTTCGGACTAAGAATTGCAACTGAATAAGGTAGATTTTGATACCTTAAATAATTTAATTGCGACTTGGGATAAACATAAAATTCCCGTGTATAGCAAAAAATGCCACCAACCAACTAAGCCTTATATAAATAAGTTATTTCACGCCATTACACTCATTAGAACCTATAAGGGACTCGCAAAGACATGCACGCTTAGGAAACTTTTCTGTTTTGATAACAGACAAAGAAAATATTTTCTCCTTGTACTTTTTAATGTTTAAAAACATGAAAATGTACATAACTTTTCATGAGACTTACAATTTGCACAAAAGAAAAGGTGGAAGTACAGGTAAAATGAAATGAATTTAGTAATACAAAGTCCCAGATATCATAATAGTTTAATGTTTTACAATATCTAAAGCATATAAAAAGTTGTTCATTACTTCACAATTCAAAAATTTACCAAGCAATTTTTCAAAAACTATTCTGGAAGTGAATGGTGTATAGCTCCTAATAATGACCACTGTTAATGAACCTAAAAATTAAATTTAAATTTTTTAACGCATTAAGCGCATTTAACAGAATTTGTCTCAATTACACTATATTCTAAAGAAAAAAGTGAATTTATATTTTCTTAAACTTACTCTTTGCAAAAATAATTTACAAATTTGATAATAAAGTTAACTATGTCTCTAAA
Source organism: Dolomedes plantarius (assembly GCA_907164885.2). Taxonomy (NCBI): domain Eukaryota; kingdom Metazoa; phylum Arthropoda; class Arachnida; order Araneae; family Dolomedidae; genus Dolomedes; species Dolomedes plantarius. Next base: position 101,524,871 of record OU015494.1, on the reverse strand, counting down.
TGAAAGAGAATAATCATATCCGGATGTTTTGTAGGGTATGGAATACGAAGTAAGACGATGCACGCACATGTATCGTAAAGTAATTCAATAAGAGATTATTTACTAGCGTTTGAAGTCATTTTAAGCTTTTAATAATGACTTTGGCCCTAAATATACGTTGCATGACTAAAATTGCCATGTTATATTAAACTCCTGATTTATAGTTGTATTTACGATAGCGGTTCCTGAAACAAAATATATGGAAAACTTCCAGCAGCTGTTAGATGGTCTTACATTTTCCTATTTTTATTTCAGCTCCTCTACCTTGGAAATTTTTGTTTCTTGTATTCGGGAACAAATAATTTATATATGAAATTCAGTAAATTCAGTTTTTCGCTGAACATTTTGAAAAACAGGAAACACGTAATACTCTATTTTACAAAAGAATTGTCAAGTTATCTGTTTTTACAACTCTTTTAACGGACTTTTTGTAATAACTAATTTCTAATTTACCTGTATTTCCAACAGTAACGGCAAAATGATAATTCTGAGATAATTTATCAATTAAATTCAGAAAAATTACAAAGAGAAAATAAAATGTTTAACTAAATTGCAAAAAAATGCGTATTTTTAAAGATATTTCGTAATTTAATTCAAATGATTTGGATAAATCTTTAGTGATTGTATGAATTAGTATAAACCGGAACTTCTATACGGTTATAGGTATAGAAGTTCTTGAATCAATTTAAAAACATACCAAAGTTTTTTCTCCAGTTTTCAACTAAGCAATCAGAATTCTGTCATATCTTCACAATGTCTTATCTTAAGTTAGAAATCTTTATGGGAAAATCCCCCATTTCTTCAACTGAACGAGAGAAGACGAAAGGATAAAGGCAAAAATTATCAGAATCTCCGAAATAACTCGTACAAAAAGGAATTACATGCGAGATAAGCAATCATTCAAGAAGAGAAGAATTAAATCGAAAATATTTGATTCGGGAATGACACTCATTAGTTGCCATTACATCTATATATGAAATATAAATCCACAAGTAGCATTCTTGCACATTAAGAAGAATGACGTATTGCGTCAAATAATGCTTCAAAACTAGAACTCTTGCGTTTATTTTGTGTGTATTTAAGGTGATCCTTCTATTATTTATAAAAAGGTTTCATCTAGCTATTTTATAGCGTATGATTTAAACCATAGTACATTATATCTATACAGGGTGGTCATAAAAAAAGTTTGCCAATATATTGACCTCTAGCGATTGTTCCGTTGAACCGATCGAGATTAGATTTTAGATATAGTTGATCAGAGGTATGAGCTCGGGATTATGTGAACAGCAACAAAGTGGCGCTCACGGTTACGGTTATAGGTATAGAAACTCGATATTTTTGAATGGCAATGCCCACTTTTTCCGATCGCAAAAGGCTCAGAGTATGCGAAAACCCTAAAGAGCATTGGAACGGTAAGTGTATCACAAAAAACGAACGCGTTTTGCATGCGCAAAAAACAGCTCTGCGAACGGCCAACAAAAACACGATGATGGCATTCATCTGGAAAATGTGTAATCCAAATAAAAGTTTTCTTTTTTTCCGATCTGTGTTGTCATCAGTGATTGGTGTCTTACCTCTGTCATACGCAAATTTCCTCCATGCACCCCCATCGTGTTTTTGTAGGCCGTTCGCAGAGCGTAGGCCGTTGCATGCATAACGTGTCCGCTTTATGTGATACACATACCGTTCCAACGTTATTTAAGGTTTTCGCATGCGCTGAGAATTTTGAGACGGGAAAAAGTTGGCGTTACTATTCGAAAATGTCGATTTTGTTCGAAATGTATCCTTATATATATATATATATATATATATATATATATATATATATATATATATATATATATATATATATATATATATATATATATATATATATATATATATATTCTGAAAAGCAAAATTACAGTCATTTGTTTCCTCCAGACTTCCCTGTGTCTATTTAAACTCAGATGATTTTAAAATCTCTAGAAATCTTTAGTTTACTGCATTATTACTAATCTTAAAGACACAGAGGCGAATAAGAATCCACTGCGCACATGCGAGAAGAATTTCGCCCTAATATATTTTTTTCCTATTTCTTATCGCATTGCACTCAATCAGAATTTAGGTATGCAGGAATGCGTGTTTTGATATAAAAGACGTAACCATTGATTGCCGCGTGAAAGAAGAGGAAATCACTTTTTCTACAAGTGAAAGAGACTGTATAAAACATTCACAAATTCATTAAATTTTAAAGTAGAAGGTTTTACCGGCAACATTTACTGTAAGAGAATCGTGAAAGGAAAGGAAGAAATCACTTATTGGATTCACCCCTAGCTTTAAGCGTTTTCGTTTTCCTTTTCTTCGGGGAACTTAAATTAGTTTATAGTTTATTTTTCTTGGTGGTTTTTAGAACTTATGAAAAACTGAAAATTAATGCCTTAAAGAATTCTTGCTATATAAAAATGTAACTAAAGATTTAACAAACATTTGTAATTATTATAAGAATTCTACATAAAAATAGGAAGGAATTTAGATAAAAAATATTAATATCTTCTATATATCTTGCACAAAAATTAATTACAAGCAATTGAACTTAATTCGAGCGTTGTTAACGCAAGTATTAAATTGAATGTGACATTAAAATAGGAGATAATATTTTTTTAGTCTATAATTGTTAATGGATTGATTTTCATTCAATATTGTATCAATTTTTTATTCCTGTTATGAATTTCCAAACACAAAATAACAGCTATCCTTATCTTCAAATATTATATAAATGCCTAACGAACGTACTGATTTGAAATTTATTATTTTTATCTGAAGCATCGTGTAACAAGATGTTTATTTATTTTGGAAATAACAGTAGTTTAATTTTAATTTTCTTTTCTTGTGATACCTACCCACGATTGCTATTATGCAAAACGTAATTGTCATTCAAAACAATATCTTTGTTCATCTAGCAACCATATATTATTTTTTAACCAATACTTTTAGTTTTTGATAAATAAAAATGACCATAAAATCTAATTTAGAGAATTTTTGATGAAGTTTTTATGGTTTCCTTTGTAAGTGTCTATATACAATGTAGTATTTCACCTTAACTTTTTCTGAAAAATCCCTTTTACTTTACAATATTATGGCCAGGTGTACAGTTGGAGTTCATAAAAAAACAAGGTTATTTTGTTAAGCACGGGAGTCCAGTTTGAGAACTTTTATGAGCATGTATCTAACCGAAACTGTTTGTTTTGAAAGTTTACTATTGAAGTCTTTAAAATGTGGATTATCCATTTTTCGAGAGCACTTAATCGTAAACACTCCAATACCTTGGAACATAAGGTCACCAGTGACACTGCTGCATGTTTGCTGAACAACAGCAATTATTGTATCGATTGTAAAATTCGGATAAAAAGTAATTTTACTCTTTAAATGCTGACTTTCCACTCATACATAACACTTTAATTATATATATGCAAAGTAAAACAGTTTTTAACTAATGTACCTATTAGGCACCACTGGAGTCATCTAAGACTACAATTGGTATGAATATAAGGTATTGACTTGAATTTAAGAAACGGATAAAAACCAATTTCAGTTAATTACATATTAGTGTTAATATTGTATAAGGATCATTATCTTGCCAAAAATATCTGAACTGTTCAATTAAGTAATCTTAACCTAAAGAAAAATGTAGGAAAATTATCTAAACTACGAAGATGAAGGAGAGATATCAAAGCAAAGAAACTTATAAAGGAAAATAGCAGACAACTTTAGAAAGTACGTTTCAATCTTGCAAAAGAACTGCGAATAAGAGGCTATCTCTTTAATGTACAATGTGGAAAAATAACTCTGAAATGCTTCTGGAGTAGTTCACATCTAAAGGAAGAGTAATAAACTTAGCATTATAAGGTTTTAAAACGTCAGAAATAATTGTATCTTAGTGGCCTAAAAAAATTAAAGTCATTGACGTTTTGAGTACGATCATATTTCCCCAAAATTAAGAAACCTCAATAACCAAATTAGATCAAGACAGCAAAAATGTAGGATTTAATGTAATTGATCAACTAGTGGGGAAAGCGAATGAGATGAAGATGGCATCCCAGTGGTACACTGTGTAACAACCAAACCAGATAGCACAATTGTTAAATATGCATCAAGTACTTACAATTTTCAAACATTTTCTTCAAAAATAAATGCTGGAAAGTTTCTGCTCGATTTATTACAGAAGGTCGTTCGCACTTTATGGAAACAATTTTGATAGTTACGTTTTATGTATAAATGCCGTATTTTATGCGGTGATTTGCTACTGTCTGATAATCATGGTTCTTGACAATACCTCTAGCTCGAATTTTCCATGAAAGTAAATTTTTGCTTAGTACTGTTATGTCAGTTTTACCTCATTCCTCTTGGACCGTTTTCCAAAGTCCGTTCAGTGTTCTTAGATGCCGTATTCCTAAGGTTCGTATTAAAAAACCAAAATCGCAAAAACCATTGGAGAAGCGTCAGGTAATTTTACAGGTATTTCATTTAATGAGATACATTTTATTCCTGATTTTGATTATTTCTTTGCTAAATAAGCGGCAGCTGATTTAGACATGTGACAAGAGGCTTTGTCCATATGAAGTTCAACTTTATCAATGTCCTTTCCATGTAAGGCTGGAATTTCTTCTTCAAAAATTGGTTCGTAAGTATTCTATTCTTAGTAGAAAGTTTTAATTTTGGCTTTACTTGAGACTTTTTAAATTTTTAATTTGCCGTTGTAACAAAATCCTGCTACTATCATGAAATCCTTTGAGAGCTTTTCTGTACACTGACGTAGTCATTTCGTACGGTCATTCCCGTCAGTTGAGCAATAGAAAATTGATCTTTTTTTATTACAGTCACTTAAATATACCCACGCCATATCGAGTGTTACCGCAAAGTTTCATTTTTCAGCAGCTAGATGTTTTTCATATAATTTTCTACAATTTGTTTTCCTTTCAGCAATTTACTTTGGCAAAAGCAGATGAACTTTAGGTTTAAACATCTTTTTTAACTTCAAATCTTTATGAATGATTTTACTTACAGTGCCAGCAGACATTCCTAGTTTCGATGCAATGGATCTTTGAGTATTTTCTTTTAGGATCAGATACTTCAATTTCTTGATATTTACCTGCTTTCGAATAGCCTTAGGATGAGATTTAGTGGTCATGTTTTCATTTTTACTTTCAGTTAGGCTTTTTTTCCCTTTAAAATTTAATGTATTATAAATACCTATTTTTAAATGCCATAAACGCAATTTTTACACCGCTTTACAATTTGTTGATACGAATATTTCTCCCCGAAAAGTGCTTTTACGTAACCTTCGAGCCATCTATCAATTTTAGGAGCCATTTTCAAAATAGAATTTTTATTTTACATTCCAATCAAAGCCAAACAATAGCAGACGATTATTCTGAACTTGCCAAATTTTTATCTCAAAATGCAAACGCCAAAAACAAATTTAAAATTCGTTTCCATAAAGTGTGAAAGACCTTCTGCACTGCTTCTTTAAAATATATTGCAAGAAATAGTGTAAAGTTCTTTTAGAAGATATACATATTAACTAGTACATCAGAACAATCCCTTTAAAATTTTAATCAAAATATTAAAAATATAAATTTTTCGATGTGGATTCATTCACTAACAGAAAAATTTATTTTCTGTCAGGAAATCCTTAATACAATAAAATAAGTTTGTTTGTAAGGATTTGAAAAGTAACTACTTCAAAAATATCTTATGGAAAAATCTTAAAACTTTAATAATATAGCTAGATATAAATTAGATAGGATCCAAGAAAAGTAAATAATTTTTGCAGAAAAAAAACTTTGTTTACCCTTTTCATAACAGCAGATTAAAAGTTATTGGCATTATTATGTGTAATGTACATCATTCATTTTCAAAGAATTCTGTCTCAATTAAATGTATTAGCAAAGTGTAGCAATTTATTTTGTGTCTCTCTTTGTTTCCTCTCAAGCAGTTTATTTTTGGCAAATTTATGATTATCCCCCGAAAATGGGAATAAACATTCTTCGACTGTCAGCATCAGTTTGCCATTGTAGGGAAAAGATACTTCCTTTTGTTATCTTCATTAAAAACGGGTGTAATACATCAGCAATACGCTACTTGACAAAGACTAAAAAAGTTCCTTTTATAGATATGTTAATCTAGTCTATTTGTAGTTACGTTAGTATATCATGTAGGCTTTTATTTCCCGAGGAAAATTATTACTGTGATATTAATTAGGCATTTTATTGAGCATAATAATCTACTACGTTTGAACTGTTTAGTTCGAGTAAGTTTTTAGCCCCTCACCCCCCAAAAAATATATTCGTCCCCAATTCAAATAGTTTAAAACTTATGTTTTTATTAATATCGTGTTCTCAAGTGCATTCAGATTGAAACTTTTATAATCATACATAGATTTTATTTATGCTCTCGAAATCTAGAGAAATTTTATATTATGAATAAACTGATTATTTTTCTAAAAATAACCCTCAGTTAAAGTCGTTCCCTCTTAAGGAAAATGTGAATAATATATATATATATATATATATATATATATATATATATACACACTGAAGTGCCACTGAATTAGGGATACCTACCTAGTAACGAGTTGGGCCTCCTCTGGCCTTGATAACGGCTGCCACACGACGAGGCATAGATTCAACAAGTTCCTGGAAACGTTCCATGGGAATGGCTTGCTAAATATTGGCTAAATCTGTCCATAATTCAGTAAGGTTATTTGGTCCTGTGTGATGGCCTTACACGTATTGTTCCAAAACATCCCAAATATGCTCAATAGGATTTAAGTCTGGGCTTCTAGGTGGCCAATTCATGACAGAGAAGTCAAAGGAATGCTCATCCAACCAGCCAGTAGTCTACCGAGACTTGTGACAGGTACAGTTGTCTTGCTGGAAAACTCCATTACCGTGCGGATAACAGAACAGCATAAACGGATGGAGGTGATCACCCAGCAACTCTACGTACCGAATTGCATTGAGGGAGGTTGGTACACGCACCAGAGATCCCAAACTGTGCCACGAAAAAACACCCCAGACCACGATTGAGCCACCATGCCCTTGTACAGTTCCAGCCAGGCATGCAGGATCCATCGCTTCATGAGCCAGACGCCATATTCTCAGCCTCCCGCCGCCGTTAATTAGACGGAATCGAGACTCATCACTCCATGCTACTCGTTATATATATATACCGGGTGGCCATAGTTAAACTGACAGAGCTCACAGTGTTCTGTAGCGTGATCTATTTGCGAGAATGACGCCACATTTTGTAGGAAGATTAAACAAGACGGGGGACGAAGGATTCCGCGAAAAAATAAATTAGTTCCAAAAGTCACCGATAGGGGAAAATTTGGCGCTGTATAATAGAAAATAGAGTGTTAACAAGTGCAAATCAATACGGAAATTGCCTTTTATTTTGCAATCAAATGAGGTTCAATGTGGCTGCCGTTGTTGTGGACCACATATTGCATTCTGTGCACAGTATGCACAATAGCAGAAAGTAACATGTCTACAGGAATCGCCCGTACAGTCCGTGGTATGTTATCCTTCAACGTAGCCAGGTCCTGGACCACTCCTTGATAGACCTTGGACTTAAAGTAACCCCATACCCAGAAGTCGCATGGGGTAAGATCAGGCGACCGAGGTGGCCATGCAGTTGGAAAGTAGCGGCTAATGACTCTTTATGTTGTGAATTTCTGTCGTAGCAGCTGTTGCACCCGTACAGTAACGTGTGGAGGGGCTCCATCTTGCATGAAAATGATTTACCCCAAGCATTGTCTTTGCTGAAGTGCCGGAATGACAAAGCTGTTTAACATGTGGCGATATTTCTCTCCGGTAACAGAACAGGTTTTCGGTGCTGTCCGGATAATGTTCTCATAGAAGAATGGACCTACGATAAATTCCGCTGTGAACCCACACCAAACAGTTACCTTTGGTGAATGTAAGGGAATTTCTGTGACTGCATGTGGTGATTTGTCATCCCAAATTCGGCAGTTCTGGATATTCCCAGTTCCATGCAGGTAAAAGTGGGCCTCGTCTCCCCATAAGATTTTCCACGGCCAAGCATCATCCACCTCCATTCTGGCAAGAAAGGTGAGAGCAAAAGTCAACCGCTTATCATGGTCGGGGTACAGTAACTCCTGTACACAACTGAACATGTACGAATAGAAGTTGATAATCTTTCGTAAGATTTTCCATACCGTACTGTAAGGCATATCCATATTCCGAGCTAATCCACGAGCGCCAGAGGTGGCAGCAATATTGTCTGGTCCTCTGTCGACAATCGCCGTGGCAACTGCTTCAATTGTATCCTGTGGTACCGGTTTTCGTCCTCTGCCTGACTGAACCTTCAGAGAACCTGTTTTCTCAAACGTCGCAACCATTGCTTTTAGCCCATTAACTGACACAGGACCGTTACCTTTAAGCATTTTTTTGTGCGTTCTAAAAGCACGAAGAGCGGCTGACGCGTTGCACTGGTTGAGGTAAAAGAATTTGACCAGTAACGCACGCTCGACTAAAGAAGGAGACATTGCACATAGACTTTCCATCCGATTGATTCGAAACGTAACACATTGCCTTTTAAAACCCAAGCAGCTGGCACTATGCCAATGGATGTAACGTGAAATTTGAAAAAAGAACTTCTTCTTCTGCTCAGCTTACGTGAAATTGCAGATCACGAGACTTTATCGGTGTTTATGTAGATTTTACGCTTTTTTAAAAGTGTTGCCATATTGCACTTGAACTAAATAAGAATATGTGCATAATAAAAGGTAATTTTATTCCGTATTAATTTGCATTTGTTAACACTCTATTTTCTATTACACAGCGCCAAATATTCCCCTAGCGGTGACTTTTGGAACTAATTTATTTTTTCGCGGAATCCTTCGTCCCCCGTCTTGTTTAATCTTCCTACAAAATGTGGCGCCATTCTCGCAAATAGATCGCGCTACAGAACACTGTGAGCACTGTCAGTTTAATTATGGCCACCCGGTATATATATATATATATATATATATATATATGTGTGTGTGTGTATATATATATATATATATATATTAAATATAGATGTAAATCATTTTAAGGGTACATGTAAATATTTTGTAGATTTGAGAAAAGTTTAAAAGCCTGATCTCAATTTATAGGGATAGGCCTTTATTATATAGATTTTTATTGTGTGTTTTCGTCTGCAGATAATTACGTTATTAAATGATAATTGTTTTGGAATTAAGCCTTCACGAAAGTGCAGCCAGGAAACTTGGATATTGTGATTTTTTTCCCCTGCAAGTCAAGAGTAATGGAATTCAAAAGAGAATATTTCTTCACTTGAGTCACACAGATCAGTTGCTTAAATACAACCCTTGAAGTTTAAAGACCTGAGTTCTTTCAGCGGATCCTAACGATATTATCTTTTCCGCGGAGAAACAATTTGGCATTTCAAGTCTTTTGGGCCTTTAGGCGTAGTATAAGGTAAATTTATAACGCAGATAATTTTCGGGTATTCAAATAAATATATATGATATATGTAGGGCAAAAACACTTGTTAGTGACTTCAAATAAGAAAACAAATATGTGAGCTATGGAATTAAAAAACAGCGATTCTTCATATCGAAAGTATCCTTCAGTTGATTATGCGCATGCCTCAAATTTAGATCCCTGAAACTCCGTACCTCCGGATTTGCCGGATGTCATTACGACACAACGTAAATATGGTCAACCACCTTCTAACATTGTTTAGGAAAAAGAGCTAATTATTTTATATTGAATCACTTTTATTATAATCAGTGTCATCTAATTGAAAAAGTAGCAGTCAATGAGAATTTACTTTTTGCGCATTCGCAATTCGGTTCGTAAAACTGAGATTAAGAATTCGGAATAAACAATGGAAATAGTGAAATTTGTGATTTCTTACGCCCTCCTTCTGATTATTTCTCGCACTTGTGATAAGCGTGTTGCCAGTATCCTGTATGTAATATATGTTACTTAAACATGAAGATTTGTTCTTTCGGTTTTACACTCAGAAGCTATAATTCATACCCTCTCTTTAGTTCTTCAGCAGTTACATTTGTTTGTGTCTTAAAAGAGTTAAAAAATGCAAATGCAGTTCCAAAGGAAGCAAAATTTCGTAATGGATTTTCTGGAAAAAAATTATACTTTATCCAAGAAGCGTATGAAATAAAATAAAGAAGATGAACCCCATCTCTGATAAAACATTCAAGGTTTAAATCGTGTATCCCAGTAATATATATCCTTCATGCTATGTAACTTATGGAAACTTATTTTGTGTTTAAATAATTTTCCATAAACTTGAATCTTTGATTTAGGAGAAATATCTCTGTGGCTAAATTCGTAACGGAAAATAAACTACAATTCCATAGGAGTGTTAAGTTGTTTGATCAAAAGCGATTGAATGTAATACAGTATAAATAGTTTTTCTTGGAAAATATTTATATAATTTCAGGCTTTTCTTGAATATTCATAAAAATGCAATTGATCTCGCTCGTTTCAGAATTTAAAATCTGTATACTTTTTTTCAAAAAAAAAATCTTTCCGTTAATATAGATACTTAATTGCTGTATAAAAATGCACATTTATATAAATACACTAACATAGTTAGAAAGGTACATTTAGAGACGTAGATTTTGATATAGATAGAATTCAAATTGATAAATATATCAAATGATCTGAATCTTTAGCAAAATTTATATTTCATGGTGAATGTTACATCAAAGGATGTCAAAAAACAGCATATTCGGTAATAGAAACACTCATGTCTGACAAAAGGCCTTCCTGAATCATATAATACTCTTATAATAGCACTAGTTTGGACAGATTTTAGGGCTCAGTCGTTCTCGTATCATACCCCCCCCCCTCGTAATATATATACAATGAAATGCCAGAGTAATTGGGATAAACGATCCCATTCAGAATACGTAGCAACACACACTTTCACGTAAATGACTTCCTTCACAAGCTGCGTATATATAGCGACAGATAACTGTGGAAGCTTAAATAGCAAATTGCGACTTAAGTATGGCAGATGTGCGTGATTTAAATTAAATTCAATGAGGTATGACAGATGGTGCTCGTGGGTGGGTCATGGTATTTCGAAGTCACGTGCAAAGTTTTGATTTTCAAGTGCCAAAATTTCAAGGTTGTTCTTCGAATAGAATAATTCCTTCAAAACATCGAACTTACGGCAAAAGGGTGGCCGTCAAAGGACTCTGGATCATCGTGTTTGGTGTCGTTTGTCGAAAATTATTTCAAGAGAAACAATTTCAATATTGTTATAAGTAATATTGCGATTAATTTATAAGCCCTCTATTAACAATAGCGTGAAGACTGTACAACTTTCACTGCATGATAGGTGATTTAATAGCCGATACTCAACCCAAGTGAAACGGCTTTTTTCGTGAAGCAGAGTTCTAGACTCCGTTCGACGTCGCAAAATTAGCCCCTAGATACTTGAAGACTGGAAACGAGTAGCCTGGTGTGACGAGTCTCGTTTCCAATTGATTCAGGCAGATGCAGGGGTCCACGTGTGAAGAAAATGCTATAAATCAACGAATCCATCATGCAAACAAAGGACTATACAGGCTGGTGGTTCCTCAGTAATGGTATGGGCTGTGTAGGGCAGGAACGATTCATGACCTCTCATACGTCTACAACTTCTCTGACCGGTGAATGCTATGTTCACATACGAAAGTATGTGTTACAGCCATTTATGTCATGCATTCACATTCACAGGTTTGGGAGTCATCCAACTAGAGAATACGCCACCACATACATCCCCAGCCAACAAATTATGGTTTAAGGAACACTCAGCCGAGTTTTGGAATATGAAATTGCTCCACTTTTCATGTTATTCCCCTCAACGCTTTTGAACATATCTTGAATACCATGCAATGTCCCCTTCAAAGCGAAGATCCCCTATCTAGGTATTATATAAAATTAGAGACCGTTCTTCAGTAGAAATGGTGTTCGTTGTCTACAGACTTCAATAGAAGGCTCATGGAGTCCATGCACGGTCTTGTTTCTGCAGTTATATCAATATCAATATTAATATCAATATCAATATATATATACACTGAAGTGCCACTGAATTAGGGATACCTACCTAGTAACGAGTTGAGCCTCCTCTGGCCTTGATAACGGCTGCCACACGACGAGGCATAGATTCAACAAGTTTCTGGAAACGTTCCACGGGAATGGCTTACCAAATATTGGCTAAAGCTGTCCATAATTCGAAAAAAGACCAGGTAAAACCAAAAGTAAGGTTCTTTGGTGCTGTGTGATGGCTTTTCACGCCTTGTTTCAAAACATCCTAAAGATGCTCAATAGGATTTAAGTCTGAGCTTCTAGGTGGCCAATTCATGACAGATAAGTCAAAAGAATGCTCATCCAACCAGCCAGTAGCCAACCAAGACTTGTGAGAGGTACAGTTGTCTTGCTGGAAAACTCCATTACCGTGCGGATAACAGAACAGCATAAACGGATGGAGGTGATCACCCAGCAACTCTACGTACCGAATTACATTGAGGGAGGTTGGTACACGCACCAAAGATACCAAACTGTGCCACGAGAAAATACCCCAGACCATGATTGAGCCACCATGCCCTTCTACAGTTCCAGCCAGGCATGCAGGATCCATGGCTTCATGAGTCAGACGCCATATTCTCAGCCTCCCGTCGGCGTTAAGTAGTCGGAATCGAGACTCATCATTCCAGGCTACTCGTTTCCAGTCCTCTACATTCGTTTCCAGTCTCTGTGCTCTCTTGCCCAGGCAAGACGTGCAGCCCGATGGCGAGTATAGAGCAATGGTACTCTCGTAGGTCGACAGCTCCCGAAACCCATACGGTGAAGCGAGCGTTGCACAGTCCGTTTACTGACTGTACGACTGGCACCGTCATTAAACTGGGTGGTAATTTTAGCTAACGTTTGGCTTCGCTGGCTTCGTACAATACGCCTGAGCAATCTCTCACCACGCACTGTCAAGGTTAATTGTCCTTTTCAGTTTTTTTTCCACCATCCATGTATTCTTGGTACACTCTTGACACTGTCGACTTTGAATATCCTAGCTGTCTGACGATTTCGGAAATTGAATGGCCCATGCGTCGCGCACCTAAGATTTTTCCGCCATCGAAGGCGTCTAAATCAGGCAGTTTACCCATACTGGCAATTCCAACAACTAATTCAGAACAACCACAGTACGAGCTATATATGAATTTACAACAGCGCCCTCACGTGCGCATACATGATGGCGTGAAAGGCCATCACACAGCACCAAAGAACCTTACTGAATTATGGACAGTTTTAGCCAATATTTCGCAAGCCGTTTCGGTGGGACGTTTCCAGAAACTTGTTGAATCTATGCCTCGTCGTGTGGCAGCCGTTATCAAGGCCAGAGGAGGCCCAACTCGTTACTAGGTAGGTAGTCTTAATTCAGTGGCACTGCATTGTGTAATTGATTTATGTTCTTTAAATCGTTGTTACAAAATACACACATAAAATTAAACTCTCTAGTTTTATTTTCGTTGATATCTACGCAGAAGAAATTATTGAATCATCACAATTTTTAACTAACTTTCATAATTTAAAATTGCCATTTTAATAAACTGTCAAAAATCGTAATTCATTCCGCCATAAAAACATGTTTTTCAGCTAGACATATCTATCGCAAGGAAATAACAAAAATGATATTGAAGCGGAATTTATAATAACATTTGTTTTTTTCAATATTAGCGTTGTATAATGGTATGAAATTCTAAGGCCACCATGTTATGGTATTTTTTTAAACATATGTTGAAACAGGATAATAAGATATTCTGATACCCGCACAGACACTAGAACTGTTAATTCAGTCAATAAAATAAAATCTCTATACTTTTCTGACTGTTTGATTTATCTACTTAGCTGATAGAACATCAGAAAACGATCCAAATATTTTAATCATTTACTTTATTAACATATTCAGAGTTCTTAATCGTAACTGTAAACCTTTTTCTCGTTTCTCAATGTATCAGTTTTATTATATCATACAATATATAATAGCACATATTGTATGATATAATATATGCTATTATATATTGTATGCATACATTCAAAATTAATATGCATACATATTAATATGCATACATTCAAAATTATCAATATACAAAAAGGAATAATTTGGTTCCTGCCTAATAATTGTCAGTTGCTTATTTTTCTATACACAGTAATATTTATAAAAAAACAAACTTCAGTCCTGGGTAAATTTCCAGTATGTGAAATTTATAAATATAAATCGTTCTAATTTATTTATAATAATCCACTGAACCATAAATATCTATGTATCGTTTTAAAACTGTTATCATATTTCCCTCCAATGCTTTCCCATCTTTTTAGCGTTAAAATAGGAATCTCACTTAAGTCAGGAGCTAACTTACTTTGCTTGTAAACGTGTGTCAAGCATTTCAGACAACCCTTTCAGGGATTCGAAAGATGGCGAAAATGCATTGAAAATTTTTAAAAGCAAGGTCTATAGAATATTTTAGGCAGTGTGTGGTGATATAAATGCTTACAGGGAACTGTCTGACGTGTGTGCACCAAGTTTGGAGACAAAGCTATTAAGAAAACAACAAAAAGGAATTCTTTAGAGGGAAGTTGTATGTGTATAAATGGGGATATTTTTAGGTATTGTTTTAAAAAATATGGATTTTTGATCAGAAAAATTTAAAATTAGAAAAGGTACATTAAAAGCTTTTATTTGACACACATTTATATAATACATATATATCAATCTACCTACCTATCTACCTATCTCTCTATCAATATATATATATATATATATATATATATATATATATATATATATATATATATATATATACCGGGTGGCCATAATTAAACTGACAGTGCTCACAGTGTTCTGTAGCACGATCTATTTGCGAGAATGACGCCACATTTTGTAGGAAGATTAAACAAGACGGGGGACGAAGGATTCCGCGAAAAAATAAATTAGTTCCAAAAGTCACCGCAAGGGGAATATTTGGTGCTGTGTAATAGAAAATAGAGAGTTAACAAATGCAAATTAATACGGAAAAAATTACCTTTTATTATGCACATTTTCTTATTTAGTTCAAATGCAATATGGCAACACTTTTAAAAAAGCGTAAAATCCCCATAAGATTCTCCCCATAAGCGTCTCCCCATAAGATTTTCCACGGCCAAGCATCATCCACCTTCATTCTGGCAAGAAAGCTGAGAGCAAAAGTCAATCGCTTATCATGGCCGGGTACAGTAACTCCTGTACACGACTGATCTTGTACGGATAGAAGTTGATAATCTTTCGTAAGATTTTCCATACCGTACTGTAAGGCATATCCATATTCCGAGCTAATCGACGAGCGCTAGAGGGGGCAGCAATATTGTCTGGTCCTCTGTCGACAATCGCCGTGACAACTGCTTCGATTGTATCCTGTGGTACAGGTTTTCGTCCTCTGCCTGACTGAACCTTCATAGAACCTGTTTTCTCAAACGTCGCAACCATTGCTTTTAGCCCATTAACTGACACAGGACCGTTACCTTTACGCATTTTTTGTGCGTTCTAAAAGCACGAAGAGCAGCTGACGCGTTGCACTGGTTGAGGTAATAATAAAAATGTGCTTCATAGTGCACTGGTGAGGTAATAATAATATGTGCATAATAAAAGGTAATTTTATTCCGTATTAATTTGCATTTGTTAACACTCTATTTTCTATTACACAGCGCCAAATATTCCCCTAGCGGTGACTTTTGGAACTAATTTATTTTTTCGCGGAATCCTTCGTCCCCCGTCTTGTTTAATCTTCCTACAAAATGTGGCGTTATTCTCGCAAATAGATCGCGCTACAGAACACTGTGAGCACTGTCAGTTTAATTATGGCCACCCGGTAAATATATATATATATATATATATATATATATATATATTGTAAGAATCCGTTACGACCTTTCCGAATAAATCACCCAGACATCCGGATCTCCCACAGCAGGTGACCTGCGAACAGTTCTATAGATCAGCGTGAAGGTGTCTGGAAAAAGAGAATAGTGTTGCTCCTAGCCGCCTCCCCTGGGAGGACGTAAACTAATGAATATTTCGACGTGAACTAATGATTTTCAGATCAGCTGATTTATAAGAGCCGACCACATCGCTTCGGTGTCGAGCGAATCACAACGAACGACCATGACGTCACAAATTGTGCCAGCCAACCTAAACATTTCCAGTCACGTGACCGGAAGCACGAGTGCCAACGCCGGGAGAAAAAAATCCAGTTTTTTTAACAGACTTGGTCGAGACTCTCATCTAAAAAGCACCTTTCGTCTAAGTTGTCCTGGAGCGACCGACTTCATCCTGAACTTTATTTTTCAGAGCAGCCCACTCTAAGCTTCTCGTCAACTAATACTTCACCCTGAAGTATAGCTATCTCAGAGCATCCTGCTCTATAGGCTTCTGTTAGCACGTTACTTCATCGAGAAGTTATCTTCATATTTCATAGCAGCCCGCTCTATAAGCTTCTCGTTAGCTATAACTTTCCTTACGAAGTTACTCTAAATTCAGAGCTGTATGCTCTAGAGGCTGTGTACCGACCTTCTAGTTCAGTTGTGAATGTAATTGCCGACATCTTCTCATCGAAATTATTTGGCTATTACGAAGGCCAGTTCCCTCTATGTCTAGAGGTAGATCAACACATTTGTAAATAGTGTAAAAAGTTTCCGACTTAAATTTAATAAAATTGTATTTTAATGTAGTAGACTGACTCTGAACATTTTTAGCTATCCGGAGTCTTAAGTTATCACAATATCAATATATATATATATATATATATATATATATATATATATATACACGGAAGTGCCACTGAATTAGGGATAGCAAAGCCTATGCAAATTGTGTAGCGCTGCGCATCATCTATGCGCAAGTGAGGGCGCTGTGGTAACTGTTAGCAATATGAACCAATAGTTTGTTTGAAGATTAATTAATTACTTGCCTTTCTGAAGTTTGACGTCATATTCTGCATTTCCATTTTAAGCCGATTCAATTAATAACTAAACCGAATCGAGTTTCGTTTAGATTACGTCATGTCTGGCAAACTGGCATACGTCATATAATTAAACACAAAAATCTTCAGTCGCCAGCCGATTGCATTTTTCAAGTAAACTGATGTAAATCAACCCGATATTTGAATATCAGCTTTTCTTAAGTGTATATAAGGGGCGAACACTTTCGAGAAAACTCACCACGGCATCAAGGATACACTCATTATCGTAAGTCTGTTCTTCAGCTGATGAAATATTGGGATGAAGTGTATCAAGCCTGTCTGGAGTAAGACGTTTTGTATTAGTTATGTATTAATTCTTGTGATAGTCCATCACAGTATGATAAAATATAATGTTTGTTTTAAAACTGATCTAAAGAAAACCCCAGTATTATTAGTAAGAATAAACATGTTGATATTGTTGTTTTTATCTAATTCTTAACCAGTTTTTCAAATGAATAAACTTTTAGTTATTGTTAAAAAGTCTTGTCGTCTATACATGATTTTGAACAACTTTAATGGTTTTAGCGTATACCTTTTTTAATATAGCTTTTACTGCACATTTTTAAACTCTGCTATCTAAATATAAATTATAAGAATTGTTGACGTGCATGTTTTTAACATGTACGCTAACAATAAATTGTTATGGGCTAGCGGAGTTATTGAAGGAATACGACCATGAAAAATACTGAATAAAAGCCTGAAATGTTTTTTGAACTTTTAAAGATAGTATTTTGAAAAGTAGTTGAGTGTACCAGTGGCCCCGAAGATGGGGGGGGGCATTAAATTTAGTATTAATGATAGTAAATATAGACGACAAGTGAAGTTTTTTTTATTAATGTGTATTTTGTGAAGATAATTGAAAATGCAGGCCCAGATAGAAAAACTCAATGCAAATAATTACGGCAATTGGGTCGAAGATATGAAGTACATCCTTATGGAAAGGGGATGCTGGGGTATAGTAGCAGGTACTGAGCTATCACCTATAATAAAAACTGAGCATGAAAAGATAGTTGCAGCAAGTAAAGATGCCGATAGCGTTAAAGGTGTATTTGGTAAAGATGCCGATGCCGTGAAAAGTGTAGTTACACAGGCAGGGTATTCTAGCTCTGAAATCACGTATCGCGATATTAGAGATTATAATCTCCGTGCTGGAGCAGCGGTTTCCTTGATGTATTTGAATATTTCTCCTGAATTTCGGAAAGTTATAGAAGGAATAGAAAACGCTCGTGAGGCATGGCTTAAGTTAAAATTATTTTTCGAACCTGACAATAGGTCACGACATATGCAGCTGATCTCAGAGTTATTTTCAAGCCGAATTCAATCGCATGAAAAAATCAGCCTTTTTGCAGCACGTTTAACAAGAATTGTTGAAAAATTACGTGGAATAAATCACCCTATTAATGAACTTTACGTCAGTTTTCAGTTGCTACGCTACTTACCAGAAGAATATGACAGTATATCACAGTCCATATTACGGTGGCCAGATGAAAAGTTTAAATTTAAGAATATTCTTGTGGAGTTAGTGGCAGAGGAAGATAGACTAACAGTACGGGAACAAGACCGTAATAAAGTACATGAGATTAAGGGCTACTCTGCAGTAACACGCAACATGTTTCAGAAGAGTGTGATATGTTACAGGTGTACTCAAGTGGGACACATTAAGAAAAATTGTTCTGTTAAAGATCCAGTTCCTGTGTACCAACCTATACAACTTGTTTCGCCAGGGAATACGACACATTACCAGAAAAGTACGTCAATTCGAAGTCGGTCTCCCGCACGTGGTATGAGTCCTGTACGTTATAA
The DNA here is from genome assembly GCA_907164885.2 of Dolomedes plantarius. NCBI lineage: Eukaryota > Metazoa > Arthropoda > Arachnida > Araneae > Dolomedidae > Dolomedes > Dolomedes plantarius. The sequence continues at coordinate 101,505,952 of OU015494.1, read as the reverse complement.
GTCAAGATCAAAACGACCTTTTAAGAAGGTGACTTCTCAGTCAGCTAATTTCGTGCAAGCCTATGTAAGCAATTTCGAAGAGTCTTCAACTTGTGGACTTTCGATACTGCAGCTAGTCATCATTTCTGTAAGGTAAAGGAATGGTTCAAGAACTTTGAAGAAATACAAAATTATCCGTAGCTATCGAAGGTGTGACTTTCCCGATCATTGGTAAAGGGACTATTCAGCTTCAGTTTGTTTCCAGAATTTTTCATTTATATAATGTTATGTACTCACCTAACCTTAAATTGAATTTGATTTCAGGTTCTGTTTTCGACAGCCAAGGTCTTAGATTCGAAGGTGGTCAGAGTGGTGTAAGAGTTAAAAACCGGTATGGAAAAACTATTTTTTGTGCTAAATTAAAAAATGGTTCGTATCAAGTTTGTCCTAAAAATCCCCGGATAGCTAGCCAGAAGGAAAATTAAAGAGCATGTGTGTCAAGAAAAGTTGACGATGAGTTAATACATCGAAGGTTGGCACATATTAGTCCATATGTAATCAGGGACACAATTAGGAAACATTCCATAAAGGGTTTAGAAAGATTTGAGGGGCATAATTTCGTCTGCGAAACCTGTACACTCAATAAATTTAAGAGGGTAAGTTTTAAACCTATAAATTGTAGACGTTCTAAACACCCCAATGATTTGATTTATATGGATGTTTGGGGTCCTTGCAGTACTATTGGTCGGAACGGTGAAAAGTATTTTTTATCAATTATAGATGATTTTTCGGGTAAATCCTCTGTCTACCTTATGCGTGAAAAATCTGAGGTATTTAGAATTTTTTAGAAATCATGTTGCTCGTGCAGAGAGGTTCCTAGGACGGAAGGTGAAATGTATCCGTAAGGATAATGGAACAGAATTCATAAACAACAATTTCACAGCGTTTTGCAATGAACATGGTGTAAAGCACGAGCTTACGAACATATATACGCCAGAGCAGAATGGTACGGCAGAGAGATATAATGAAACGGTATCAAATGGGGCAAAATGCTTGTTAGCAAATAGTGGATTAGAAACAAAATTTTGGCCTGATGCAGTTTTGAGTTTCACATATGTCTGGAACAGAGTCGTCCATAAAGGTTTAGGGAAAACTCCCTTTGAACTTTTTGGTGGATATAAACCATCAGTAAACCACTTGAAGCCGTTTGGGTCCATCGCATATGTTGGTGTACCAAGACAGCATAGAGCAAAATTGGACGCCAAGGCGAGAAAGGGGGTTATGATAGGATATGCCTTTAACACCAAAAGTTATAGGATATGGTTCCCTGACACCGACAATGTGATAGAAACCATAAACGTCAGATTTTGTGAAGATCCGCAATGTGCAGATAGCGACAGTGGAGCATCGATGGGCCCCAGTGAGAATTTCAACACTGAACCACACTCCGAAGATAAGGGAGAAAAGGATATTTCTATTATTCCGTTAAATCATAACCTACCCCTTGAGAGTGATGATGAGGATTTGGTGGAAAGGAATGTTTCTGGGGAAACCCACAGTGATAAAATTGAAAGCCCCTTATCAGCCGAAGATCTAAAACGCGTCGATTGGGAAAGAAAAGTGGTCCCACTAACAAAGAGTAAACGTATAGATATATACTATTATGAAGTAGGTTCCAATATTAGACTTAGGTCTACAAATGATGCCTTAAAGTATTGTAAGGATAATGGTATACACGGAACACATTTTTGATTTTTCCGGTGAAAATCCGTATCAAGGAATAATTTCAGATAAACCAGTTACCGCCTACACAACTATCATCTAGTCAGGAACTATGCCAGTTCCTGACTAGATGAAATCCATATTCCCAACACTTATAAACAAGCATTGAGCTCCTCACAACACAAGCAATGGGTAGAGGCCATGGGAGAAGAAATGAAAATCATGGCAGAAAGACATGTATGGCACCTTGTTTAGTTAACGCCAGATACTGATGTCATCGGATGCCGGTGGGTTTTCACATTGAAAAGAGACGAAAAAGGCAAAGTGGCCAGGTATAAGGCAAGACTAGTGGCACAGGGTTTTAAACAAGTAAAAGGAGTGAGTTACGAAGAAACTTTTAGCCCAGTCAATAATTTCAGTCTAATTCGTTTCTTTTTTCCCTTTTAGTAGTTTTACAGAGTTGGACCCACAGGCAGTGTGACGTAAAAGGAGCTTATCTATACGCGCCATTAAAAGATAACATTTACATGTCTCAACCACCCGGTTTTGCTGTGAAAGGTAAGGAGACTTTAGTATGTAAGTTGGACAGAGCTATTTATGGACTACACCAGAGTGGTCGAGAATGGTTTTTCGACATTCATAAAGTATTGACAAAACTTGGTTTTAGCAAATTGAATTGGTGTAATTGTGCATATGACTTTAATTGTTTCTTGATTTTGCTTTTGTATGTTGATGACATAGTTTTGTTTTGAAAGGACGAGAAAGTAATAGACAAGGCCATTGGATTGTTGGAAAAACATTTTGACTTAAAAATTTTGGGTAAGACTAAAAATCTGTTGGGGGTTGCGTTTGAGGAAAAGGGAGGTGAAGTTTTGTTGAGCCAGTCTATTTATATTGACGATATTTCTAAAAGGTTTGCTAGCTTCTTGATACCTGTTTCTTCACTTCCAATCAGCAAAGGTACAGTCTTCTCAAAGAAACAATGTCCACAATGAGATATTGAAATAGAGGAAATGACACATTTTCCTTAAAGGAATTTATTAGGCTGTCTATCTTTTCTTGCTAGTAGAACCAGGTCCGACATAAGTTACGCCGTTAACAACTTTAGCCAGTACAAGAGTAATCCTGGTATGTTTCACTGGGACGGTCTAATAAAACTTTTGGGCTATGTCATACACACACGCAATTATAAACTTAAACTTACATGCAATGAAACTAGTATAGTAGTTTACACTGATGCGGACTTTGCTGCCAATAAAGATGACAGGATATCTATGGGCGGACAGATAGTTTTTTTTGGAAAAGCTCCAGTCATGTGGAGGACTTTCAAGGAGAAGTGCGTGTCGTTGTCAACTATGGAGAATGAATTCTATGCTATGACAGAGGGCACGAATTAACTGATGTGGTTTGATAGAATCCTAGATGAATGTTACGACAGAAAGTTTTTGGTAAGAAATTGAAGTCGATTCTATATGTTGATAACACCGCTTGCATAGATTTTGTCAAATCCCCAGTTGAAAACCATAGGAGTAAACATATTGATGTCCGGTTATTTTTTGTTCGTGACTTAGTTTAACAAAATAATTTTGATATAAAATATATAAAGAGCAAATAAAATTAGGTGACCCTTTTACCAAACCTCTGACCAGGTTCGAGCTGAGACGTTTATGTGATGAAATTTTTTTCTGATTCTTTGGAGTTAAATGCTCATTTTTTTTCTTTTGAACTTTGAAAGTATTTTTGAGCTTTTGAGAGTACAGTGAGTTTTTATTACTTGTTTTGGGTGGACGTTTTTTCCCCCTCTAAATGTCTGAACATGTTTAGTGGCATCTTTATTGTCTATCATCTGAATCCGAACAGCCTAACGTACCGTCTCGGGTTAGGTGAAAATGTAATTTGTCTGAGTGGTTCAGGTGGTGGATTTGTGAATTTGTCGAGGCACCGGAGGGCTTTTGTTCGCGGGTATCTTATTTTTATTTTGGCAAATCCCTGTTTTGTTTATGGGACTGCCCCATTAATTGTTCCGTCCAACTAATCAAGGAAATTTTTTTAAAGTAAACTTGTTTAATGCTCAGTGTCTATTATCTGAATTGTTGTACCTTATAGATATACAGTGCAATATTACTTCGTGATATTTTGATCTCAAATATTTTTAAACACTTTAAAGAAAAATTTTAAGAATTTGAAAATGTTGATTGATATATTTCTTGATGATAAACCAATTTGTTTTATGTAAATGAATGAGTTTGTATGAGTGGGCGCCCACGCATGTATTGATATATGATCATGATTGAATGTAGAGTTGTCTTAGTAAATTATGTGTTTTAACCTTTTCTTGTAGTTTGTAATTTGTAGTATTGTGTATATTGGTTTTTATTAGATAGCAATTGTAAATACAGAAGCAAACACAGTTTTTTTTAACTTGAAAACCTGATTTGTAAACTGTGATGGATTTATCTTATTCTGTTGCTTATTTTGTGTCGAAAAGACAAGTGGGGGGGGGAATTTCTTAGCAATATGAACCAATAGTTTGTTTGAAGATTCATTAATTACTTGCCTTTCCGAAGTTTAACGTTATATTCTGCATTTACATTTTAAGCCGATTCAATTAATAACTAAACCGAATCAACGACGTAAGCTTCGTTTAGATTACGTCATGTCTGGCAAACTGCCATACGTCATATAATTAAACACAACAATCTTCAGTCACCAGCCGATAGCATTTTTCAAGTGAAGTGATGTAAATCAACCCGATATTTGAATATCGGCTTTTGTTAAGTGTATATAAGCGGCGAACACTTTCGAGAAAACTCATCACGGTATCAAGGATACACTCATTATCGTAAGCCTGTTCTTGAGCTGATGAAATATTGGGATGAAGTATCAAGCCTGTCTAGAGTAAGACGTTTTGTATTAGTTATGTATTAATTCTGGTGATAGTCCATCACAGTATGATAAAATATAATCTTTGTTTTAAAACTGATCTAAAGAAAACCCCAGTATTATTAGTAAGAATAAACATGTTGATATTGTTGTTTTTATCTAATTCTTAACCAGTTTTTCGAATGAATAAACTTTTAGTTATTGTTAAAACGTCTTGTCGTCTATACATGATTTTGAACAACTTTAATGGTTTTAGCGTATACCTTTTTTAACATAGCTTTTACTGCACATTTTAAAACTCTTCTATTTAAATATAAATTATAAGAATTGTTGACGTGCATGGCTTTAACATGTACGCTAACAGTAACTGCATATATAGCACGTACTGTGGTTGTTCTGTATTAGTTGTTGGAATTGCCAGTATGGGTAAACTGCCTGATTTAGACACCTTTGATCGCGGACAAATCGTAGGTGCGCGACGCATGGACCATTCAATTTCCGAAATCGTCAGACAGCTAGGATTTTCAAAGTCAACAGTGTCAAGAGTATACCAAGAATACATGGATGGTGGGAAAAAAAACTAGCGATCGGGCAAACTGCAAAGGACAATTAACCTTGACAGTACGTGGTGAGAAACGGCTCAGGCGTATTGTATGTAGCCAGCGAAGCCAAACGTTAGCTAAAATTACCAACCAGTTTAATGACGGTGCCAGTCGTACAGTCAGTAAACGGACTGTGCAACGCTTGCTTCACCGTATGGGTTTCGGGAGCCGTCGACCTACGAGAGTACCATTTCTCTATACACGCCATCGGGCTGCACGTCTTGCCTGGGCAAGAGAGCACAGAGACTGGAGTGTAGAGGACTGGAAACGAGTAGCATGGAATGATGAGTCTCGATTCCGACTACTTAACGCCGACGGGAGGCTGAGAATATGGCGTCTGGTTCATGAAGCCATGGATTCTGCATGCCTGGCTGGATCTGTACAAGGACATGGTGTCTCAATCATGGTTTGGGGTGCTTTTTCGTGGCAAAGTTTGGGATCTTTGGTGCGTGTACCAACCTCCCTCAATGCCGTTCGGTACGTAGAGTTGCTGGGTGATCACCTCCATCCGTTTATGCTGTTCTGTTATCCGCGCGGTAATGGAGTTTTCCAGCAAGACAACTGTACCTCTCACAAGTGTCGGTTGGCTACTGGCTGGTTGGATGAGCATTCCTTTGACTTCTCTGTCATTAATTGGCCACCTAGAAGCCCAGACTTAAATCCTATTGAGCATATTTGGTATGTTTTGGAACAACGCGTGTAAGGCCATCACACAGCACCAAAGAATCTTACTGAATTATGGACAGCTTTAGCCAATATTTAGCAAGCCATTCCCGTTGAACGTTTCCAGAAACTTGGTGAATCTATGCCTCGTCGTTTGGCAGCCGTTATCAAGGCCAGAGGAGGCCCAACTCGTTACTAGGTAGGTATCTCTAATTCAGTGGCACTTCAGTGTATATATATATATTGATATTAATATTGATATAACTGCAGAAACAAGACCATGCATGGACTCCATGAGCCTTCTATTGAAGTCTGTAGACAACGAACACTATTCCTACTGAGGAACGGTCTTTAATTCTCTATAATACCTAGATAAGGGATCTTCGCTTTGAAGGGGACATTGCATGGTATTCAAGATATGTTCAAAAGCGTTGAGGGGAATAACATAAAAAGAGGAGCAATTTCATATTCCAAAACTCGGCTGAGTGTTCCTTAAACTGTAATTTGTTGGCTGGGGATGTATGTGGTGGCGTATTCTCTATTTGGATGACTCCCAAACCTGTGAATATGAATGCATGACATAAATGGCTGTAACACATACGAAAGGATGTGAACATAGCATTCACCGGTCAGAGAAGTTGTAGACGTATGAGAGGTCATGAATCGTTCCTGCCCTACACAGCCCATACCATTACTGAGGAACCACCAGCCTGTATAGTCCTTTGTTTGCATGATGGATTCGTTGATTTATAGCATTTTCTTCACACGTGGACCCCTGCATCTGCCTGAATCAATTGGAAACGAGACTCGTCACACCAGGCTACTCGTTTCCAGTCTTCAAGTATCTAGGGGCTAATTTTGCGACGTCGAACGGAGTCTAGAACTCTGCTTCACGATAAAAGCCGTGGCACTTGGGTTGAGTATTGGCTAATAAATCACCTATCATGCAGTGAAATTTGTACTGTCTTCACGCTATTGTTAATAGAAGGCTTAGAAATTAATCGCAATATTACTTGTAACAATATTGCAATTGTTTCGCTTAAAATAATTTTCGACAAACGACACCAAACACGATGATCCAGAGTCCTTTGACGGCCACCCTTTTGCCGTAAGTTCGATGTTTTGAAGGAATTATTCTATTCGAAGAACAACCTTGAAATTTTGGCACTTGAAAATCAAAACTTTGCACGTGACTTCGAAATACCATGACCCACCCACGAGCACCATGTGTCATACCTCATTGAATTTAATTTAAATTACGCACATCTGCCATACTTAAGTCGCAATTAGCTATTTAAGCTTCCACAGTTATCTGTCGCTATATATACGCAGCTTGTGAACGAAGTCATTTACGTGAAAGTGTGTGTTGCTACGTATTCTGAATGGGATCGTTTATCCCAATTACTCTGGCACTTCATTGTATATATATTTCGATGGGGGGGTATATGATACGATAACGACTCAGCCCTAAAATCTGTCCAAACTCGTGTTATTATAAGATTATTATATGATTCAGGAAGGCCTTTTGTCAGACATGAATATTTCTATTACCGAATATGCTGTTTTTTGACATCCTTTGATGTAACATTCACCATGAAATATAAATTTTGCTAAAGATTTAGATCACTTTAGATATTTATCAATTTGAATTCTATCTATATCAAAATCTACGTCTCTAAATGTACCTTTCTAACTATGTTAGTGTATTTATATAAATGTGCATTTTTATACAGCAATTAAGTATCAATATTAACTGAAAGATTATTTTTTGAAAAAAAGTATACAGATTTTAAATTCTGAAACGAGCGAGATCAATTGCATTTTTATGAATATTCAAGAAAAGCCTGAAATTATATAAATATTTTATAACAAAAACTATTTATACTGTATTACATTCAATCGCTTTTGATCGAACAACTTAACACTCCTATGGAATTGTAGTTTATTTTCCGTTACGTATTTAGCCACAGAGATATTTCTCCTAAATGAAAGATTCAAGTTTAGGGAAAATTATTTAAACACAAAATAAGTTTCTATAAGTTACATAGCATGAAGGATATACATTACTGGGATACACGATTTAAACCTTGAATGTTTTATCAGAGATGGGGTTCATCATCTTTATTTTATTTCATACGCATCTTGGATAAAGTATAATTTTTTTCCAGAAAATCCATTATGAAATTTGCTTCCTTTGGAACTGCATTTGCATTTTATTACTCTTTTAAGACACAAACAAATGTAACTGCTGAAGAACGTAAAGAGAGGGTATGAATTATAGTTTCTGAGTGTAAATCCGAAAGAACAAAGCTTCATGTTTAAGTAACATATATTACATACAGGATACTCGCAACACGCTTATCACAAGTGCGAGAGATAATCAGAAGGAGGGCGTAAGAAATCGCAAATTTCACTATTTCCATTGTTTATTCCGAATTCTTAATCTAAGTTTTACGAACCGAATTGCGAATGCGCAACAAGTAAATTCTCATTGACTGCTACTTTTTCAATTAGATGACACTGATTATAATAAAAGTGATACAATATAAAATAATTAGCTCTTTTTCCTAAACAATGTTAGAAGGTGGTTGACCATATTTACGTTGTGTCGTAATGACATCCGGCAAATCCGGAGGTACGGAGTTTCAGGGATCTAAATTTGAGGCATGCGCATTATCAACTGAAGGATACTTTCGATATGAAGAATCGCTGTTTTTTAATTCCATAGCTCACATATTTGTTTTCTTATTTGAAGTCACTAACAAGTGTTTTTGCCCTACATATATCATATATATTTATTTGAATACCCGAAAATTATCTGCGTTATAAATTTACCTTATACTACGCCTAAAGGCCCAAAAGACTAGAAATGCCAAATAGTTTCTCCGCGGAACAGATAATATTGTTAGGAGGCGCTGAAAGAACTCAGGTCTTTAAACTTCAAGGGTTGTATTTAAGCAACTGATCTGTATGACTCAAGTGAAGAAATATTCTCTTTTGAATTCCATTACTCTTGACTTGCAGGGGAAAGAAATCACAATATCCAAGTTTCCTGGCTGCACTTTTTTGAAGGCTTAATTCCAAAACAATTATCATTTAATAACGTAATTAGCTGCAGAGGAAAACACACAATAAAAATCTATATAATAAAGGCCTATCCCTATAAATTGAGATCAGGCTTTTAAACTTTTCTAAAATCTACAAATTATTAACATGTACCCTTAAAATGATTTACATCTATATTTAATATATATATATATATATATATATATATATATATATATATATATATATATATATATATATATATATATATATATATATATATACATATATATACATATATATATATATATATATATAATTATATATATATATATATATATATATATATATATATATATATATATATATATATATATATATATATATATATATATATATATATATATATATATATATATATATATATATATATATATATATATTAGATGGTTGAAAAATAACAAACTATAGGGGGATGTTGTGACATAATAATACAGTAATCCTAGAAATCAATAAGGTAAAATAGTAAAGTACTAAATCAGAAAGAAAATGGAGGTGTTATAGTTGATGACTGGAGGGAGTTGTGACCCCCCATCCCCCGGTTAAACATGCTTTCTATCCGGACAACACTCCCGGTGTTCGGCTACAACACCAAAACCTTATAGATAAAAAAAGAGTGAAAACAATTAAAGTGATACAATCAAATTAAACCAGAGGTTATCATTAAATATTAATTAATTAAAATAATATTAATTAAAACGCTAAGAAACTAAATAAACAAAAATAATAATAATAAAAATAAACATAAAATATATCAATACATTTAAGGACATAGCACCTCACCAAGCCAACGTTACGACTCACCAACACACACACTTTTATAGTCAAAAATAGGGTTTTACTGTTGCCATCTATAAGAGGAAACGTTGTCTGCAAACTGTATTATTTTGATTAAACAACTGGGTTAAGATTGACGTAATGAATTTAATAGGGAAACCCTGTTCAGAAACTAATTTTATGTATTTCTTTATTCTAATATCCATGTTTATTACATTTAAATGTATGCGTAGGCAACACGTTAACTGGTTTATTATGACATTACGTTTTATATTTTTATACAGAATGTTATTCCAAGACATAACCCTAACAGTATTAAAATTATAATGATCTCGTTTATCATAAAGACAAAACGAGACGTTATTTTGTTTATTTACTTTCAAACTTAAGTCTAAAAATACCAAATTGCCTGCATTGTCTATTTCAGTTTCTACCAAATTAAGATTTTCTGAATAAAAATTAATTTATAAAGATGTTAAGTTTTCGTTAAAACAAACCAGTATATTATCTACATATCTGAAGTACATTAGTTCATTTAATATCATGACACCTCGTTCATAGAAATGAAGGTAGATGTCTGCTAAAGCAGATGAACATCCACCTCCCTAGGAATACCTTTAATATGTTTATAGAAACAATTTCCGTCATATAGTATAGTTTCGTACAGCACTAGGTCCAGAAGTGCACGGTATTTACTTATGGTAATATAAGATTGCAAATCATACTGTTCGTCTAAACTAATAATAATATTGTAGGGGGTCCTATATAGGTCCTTCAAGTCAATAGAGTTAAACAGGTCTGTAAAATCATAACTTTTTAATCCAGTGATACCACCTTTACCATTTAGTTGTTTTACTACTTCATAGCTATTATTTATGAAATAACTTCCTTCCGAAATTAGCTTTTTATAAACTATTTTTAGAAGATTCAAAAGTTTATTATTTGCTAGAGTTAAATAAGTATTGCATCCTACAGTAACAGTTCTAAATTTAACTGGAAACTTATGAAATTTAGAGATTAATACTAAATAAGGGAATTTAATGTTTTTAATTTCATACCCTGCACGGCGATAAAATGCCTTTATACGATTTTGTATAGTACTCTGTTCAGGATTCAGTTTATGTTATATCTTGTTATCATTATAGCACATAATTAAGCTTCCACAATATAGTTTTTTACATATAAATGCATAATTAGATGAAACTTTATCTACAAAAGTTATGTCAAATTGGTCCTGTAAAGCTTTAATAGACGGTATCCTATTTTTTAAACTTATTTGTTTATCATTGTATTTTAAACTTAGATAAGCTGTTTTAAAATCATTAATAATGTGATGTTCCCGTTGTTCAAATGTACTGATCGGCATACTATGAGTCATAGCTGTCTTATAAATAAATAGCTCAAGATTTTGCTTAAAAATTTGGATTACGTTCTTTTTGTAACCAATACGAAAGCCTGTACCATTATTCATTGAATTTGACAGCGCAGTATTATCAAAAGTTATCGAAACTTTTGTGTGTGCATATATATATATATATATATATATATATATATATATATATATATATATATATATATATATATATATATATATATATATATATGTGTGTGTGTGTGTGTGTAAGTAAGTAATTTTTCTAACTGCAGTATAGTTGACTTCCCTTTTAGTGCAATCTTGTCTGGAGGCCAGCAATAATAACACATTATTTCACAATTAAATACTTTATTTAACCTCAACTCTATACAACACCAGCTCAAAACACAGTTATTTAGCCATTTTCCTCGATCTCTTAGCTCGCAACTTACGTCCTTTCAGCAACGCGTCTTCCCAGGGTTCTAAGCTTACTCTATATTCCTAGTAGCTTGGAAGCGCTGGAAGGCAACGCTAGCGTTATATAACCACTACTGTGATCTGAATGGTGCTGCTATCTGCTTAATTTCACGTTAACTATTTGTTCCCCATTGAGTTAAAAGTCAATTCGTGACAACTCCTCTCCCCATCTAATAAAGGCTTACATACAGAGGAGGAACTTCCCCCATTCGAAGTCATTAGAAGAGAACCAATTTAAATATTAATCTTAAAATTTTAAATTATAGTAGATGAAATTAACTCCTAATTAGATTCAGTTCTCCCGTGCACCTAACTGAATTCAGCTGAGGTTACATTTACATATATTACATTTTACATATATCTCCAATCTTACATTTGGTCTTACATTTGGTTATCTTACATTTGGTTACATTTTACATATATCTCCAATCAAGACCAAAGATTATCGGCTATGCAATGCCAGGATGATTACATGAAGAAACTTGGATATTATTACACATAAAAATAAAATTATATAACATGAATTATTTCAAAATATTACCAAATAAAAACACTAAAAATATCAATTGTTCGAAAATATCAAATGTAGAAAATATCATGAGTATCATTATAAAAATTATCAAAGAAAACTTTCTGATTTGAGTCCACAAATAATGTTGTGCAAATGAGTCCTTGTTACAGCCTTTAAGTAGTCAAAACTCTTTAATTCCACAGTCAAGTTTCTCAGGGTCCTTATCAACATGTTTCTCTATTATTAACAGCACCACTTAAAAGTACGCAGTAACAATAGAGAAACAAAATGAAAATGCTTACAGGCTACACTAATGAAGTTTGTGAAATGCAGGTTCAAACAACATTGTATAATTTTAATGAGGCTTAAAATATACAGTAAAAAAATTAATTTGGATATCAATAGTATGGAATCAAAATTGTGAACACACTCTTTACACAATTAATCATCAAATTTCCCCTTGCATTATTCAGAGCAATTTCTTTTCTTATTATTATTCATGCATCTTTCGTAATCCTTTCCATAACTAATTCAATAACTTCAAACTATATATAACTTGAAAAAACATGTTAAAATTATCTATATTTTGTTCAACTACTATAAATTACACTTCAATTGATAAAATATGTTAAATTATTCACATTTTATTCAACATTACTAACACAATTCTATTATTACTAATATTAAAACATATTATCACAATCCTTCACACTTTATCTCAATCAAAAAATAAGTTACAAATTCCATACTTTATTCCTCAATATCACACAATTGTGTCCCTAAAAGTCACTTTATTTACTAAATCATATTCATAATAAAATTTTATCATAATGTAAATCAAAACAAACACCGTATAAAAATCAAACAACAACAACAACAACAAAAAGACTGTTATCAGCTCTGAAAAAAAACCAGAATATACAGAAAAGTAGCAGACAATGTTCTCAATATTATATAAATTTTGACAAAATGTTTACAAAACAACTCTGAATTTTTATAAAAAATAACACAATTAAAATTCTCAAAATTTCACAATTGTTCATATTCTAATGTATTGTTACATTTCTATCCCTCAAAAAAAGCAAAAATTGCTGTATGAAATTGTCTTAATGCGTAGAATGAACAGTATTGTAGTTTTTCCCAATTTTGATTCGTTTTATCAATTTCCAACTATTACTTAGTTAATTTAGGATAAATCATGAAATAAGTCTTTCAAACTCATAAAACTATAACCATATTCTAAACAAAATATCGCACAGGAACAAAACAATTTATTCTAAATAAATCCACTGAAATTGAAAATGTTCAACGTTAATCAACAACAGGCCAATTGGAAAGTGTCGTCAGAAAAAGCTAAATTCCCAAATCCTCAAGTTGTACCAAAGTTTACATATTCTTCAGTGAAACGGGGATGGGTAAATTCAGTGTTAAAATTATGGTTTTATTGCTCCCAATTTTATACTTATTTTAGTTTAGTTTCTGACGCCATCTTCTCAATTACATTCTATTTTTACATCAAAACATGCTATTATGATAATCAGAAGTCATAGACTTATTTCAATTACAAAATTTAGGTCATAAATATTAGCTTACCTTTAGAGACTTTAAATTACATTACAGTTAATATTTTTTTAATCAAAATTCAAATAATTTAGGAAATGAAATCTTCAGCATTTTTATTAAACTTCTTTTGATTCCTGGTGTTTTCCTCTTCCAGATCAGCCATTAAGGGCTGCTATGTACTAAGAAAAAAATCGTATTTCCATTCTCCTCTTCTTGCAGACTCATGTGGTGGGAGGAGTCCAGTTGACAGTTCGGGAATTCCACCCCCTTTATGATTGACATTTTGAGGGATTGTAATGGCTCTCTCTTTATAGGGGGGTTAAGCGCTGCCCCCAAATTTTTTATTTAAAATATATTTTTGTCAACTACTTACAGGTACATAAATGTTGATAATCAAATAAAATTGGTATTGTCTGATAACCTGAACTTTTCTGCAAAGCGCTATATGATTCATTTTATAAATTTCGTCCACCGAAGGAATTTATGATCGTTTAAAACACACTATACCAGATTTTCCCCGAATAATTTAAATTTTAAAATATTAATTGCATTTAAAAAAAATGAAAAATGTACACAAATGTAAAATTTCTTTCTCTATGACGGAGTACATTTTTTTAAAAATCTTTGAATCCAAGTCGGCAATCCGTGGACAAATGTTCTCCATAGGTTAACATTGAGGTGAGCGAATCCAATGGAGTTAGCACATAGCAGACTTTAATGGGTGTTCTGGTTCTGGCTCTGGCTCGTTGACCAGTGTAACGACGACTTGAATAACTTGGTCCGTCTTGGTCGCTGGTTTCCAATTTTCTACACTCACGAGGGATAGGCAGATGTGACTCTTTTCATCAATATTTGAGTTATAGATCTTCGTCATGAAGATAATTTCGGGAGGCTTGAAGGGGTATTCAGCAGGAAAAGTAATATCGATGCCTAAGGTGCCTTTGCTGTAAGGTGCCTTGTCAGGCATAATCAGACCCTGCCAACTGAGTAAGTTTTTCTCAACTACACGAATGTCACGGAAACTATGCAAATTAGCTTTCCACAGATCTTGTTTTTCTTTCTCAATATGGTGGGTAGAGGCCATATGTAAGTCAATCAAGAATGTGAAGACAGTAAATTACTACAGATTATGAATTAATTTTAAAAAATCAAGCTGAGAAACTAAACTTCCTGCCAAAGCTTTTAGAATCCCGTCTTACATGGCTTTTTACAAACATATAAATATATATATATATATATATATATATATATGTCAAAACATAACTGAACTATCAAAATATAGTTGAGAAGTACGGGGAAAGGGGGGCTTAAAATAATAAGAATCTAATATTTTATTTACAAAGCGTGCGTATTTTGCTGTGGGGAAAATCATCTTTTAGAAGCGACTTGAGCGCAAAGCGAATAATTCTAGGCGAGAGGATTTATTTTTAGAAGTGAAAAGGTTTTGGGCGCGAAGTTAAATTACAAGATCAGCGATTTTAAAAGGTCCAGATGACCAAGGCTGAGGTCTGCACATGCGTGTATAGCAGGGAGCTCGGAGGGAATCGGGTTTTGGCGGCAGATTGGAGGAAAATCTCGTTGAGAGCGGAAGCTCGCGGCTGCGTGCCGAATACGTTATCAAAATGGCGAAGCACGGAAAAAAAAATCCTGGAGCGTGGTCAATAGAAGAAAATTAATAAAGAAGGATTATTAGATCATAGACTGTTGATTGAGTCATTGCCTGCCATTTGTTCACTAAAAAACGGACACGATGACTGCATGTGAAGAATATTTAGGCACAGGAGCAAAACGCCCACCCTGTCAGATATATATATATATATATATATATATATATATATATATATATATATATATATATATATATATATATATATATATATATATATATATATATATATATATATATATATATATATATATTATTTCTAATGCCAGATTATGAACAATTACAGCTGGAACTAGGGGAAACAAAAATACGGAGATACAAAACAAATACAGGGGGGGATAAAAACAAATACAGAGCATACAGGAACAAGAAAATAGAGCTGTAACAAATAGTTCATCAATCTAATTTGTCTCTAGTCTCCCAGTAACGGTCGGGGAGAGAAGACTTGCTTAGTGCAGAGCAGTGCAAAAGATGGGCGGAGTCCATGTCCTCGCCGGAGCCGCATAGGGTGCAGGACGGGGAAGGAACATTGTCGAGTCTGAAGAGATGTTTCTGCAGGCAGTCATGTCCGGTGGCTATGCGGAACTCAGCAACTGCTCTACGCCTTGGGCCATTACATAATTTCGGTATGGTAGTCGCCCATGTCTTGTGGGCTACCCGATGGGATAGGTCTTCCTGAGCACGGGCTTTGAAAGACTTCTGGACAAGATGTTTGATTGTACAGAGGGGCAGGGTGCGGGTAATACTCTGCTTAATCAGAGCGCCCCTCTTCGCCAGAAAGTCTGCTTTCTTATTGCCCGGGACACCACAGTCTGCAGGTACCCACTGGAGGACAATTGTTTTCTCATGAGAAGCTAGTGTGTGAAGGTGACGGCGACAGTCCAAAATGTCCTTCGTTAAGGGGGAATTGTCAGAAATCATAGCCTGAAGGGCAGCTCTGGAGTAGCAGAGGACAACAGTTCTGAATTTATCCAGTTGACAGAGAAGTTGGGAAAGGGCTGTGCGGAATATATATATATATATATATATATATATTAGGGTGGCATTTTATAAGTCTCACCCCCTATTTCTTTTCCTTTTGGGCTAGTAAGTAACTGGTAAAAATTTTGAAAATTTTATTTAATAATAGGGGGGGGGGTGAAAATTGAAATAAATAAGTTAAATTCCAAAATTTTCGCAATAACGCTTTTAATAATTCTGTTTTAATTTTAAAACAAATATTTATGAATAAAAATAACGGAAATAATGCCTAGAACTGCTTAACCACAAAAACAAAATTTTATAACATTAAATTTCAATAATAAAAGGTTCAATAATTTTTATAATGAATGCTTTGAGCAAGATGGAAAATGGCTCCGATAGTCTTTTACGACATGCAATAGGTATTGCTTTTGCTCCTCATCGTGTGTTATAATATTGTTATATTCGTCTGTAAGCTTCACACCTCTTTCTGCGATATCAGTGACAACTGTGAAGTTTCTGACTACTGTAAGGCCATGTTGATAATTAGGAAAAGAATTCCAGATCGCAGGATCACGAGCAATAAAATCGGACGATGTTTTAACCCGCTTAAAAAATTTGGATGTGCTTTTTGACACAAAGTTATGTAGTTCTTTGTGCGTAAATTCGGCCATTTCCTTTAAATCAAAATGGAAACGATTAGAGTCACAAGTAGTTGATTCTGTTTCTTTAAATGATTTGGCCATTTTTACTTTTTGTTCGACAGGAATTGTGTCATCAAAAAATGCTAAAGCCACTATTTCTTCAATAAGATACCACAAATGTCCACAAAATTTTTTTGTTGTTTTTTGGGAAATTTTTTCATTTATTTCATTGTAAAAATAAAGATCTTTTTAAAACATCCAATCCTGGTATGGTGCTTTTCAGGCTAAGGGAGCATTGTACCAAACTTTAATGTATATTTTTACAATAACTATACAAATATCCCTTATTCCTTGCAATTTCTGCTGAGTCAAATGAAATTGATTTCAAAAAATAAATATTTTCATGCAATAATTATCTTTCGCCATCCACCTGGCATGGTGAAA
The DNA here is from genome assembly GCA_907164885.2 of Dolomedes plantarius. Lineage (NCBI taxonomy): Eukaryota > Metazoa > Arthropoda > Arachnida > Araneae > Dolomedidae > Dolomedes > Dolomedes plantarius. The sequence continues at coordinate 101,488,602 of OU015494.1, read as the reverse complement.
AGCACCAGGTAATTGAAATGTAATTTCCTTTGCTTCGTGTTCTCCTAAAAATATCATAACTAACTGCAGAAGATCTTTGTAATAGTATCTTGTCTGTTTAACAACTTGTGCTTTGGCAAAATGAAGCACAATCTCTATGTCTTTACCGATACTGTCCACAACAAATTGATCATCAATTCCAACAATGTTTTTAAAATTATCTATATTGGCCCAAGCTTGTTGAAAACGTTTAAATTATCCTGTTTCGGGTCCAGACGACGTACCAATGCATGCTTCAAAAGCATACTTTAAAACAAATTCATATATATGGTGTCTGCAAGGTAGGTATAAGAGATCTTTACCCAGTTTTTGTTCTAATAAGACGCAAGCACTTTTTATTCTTCCAGTATTTCACAACACAAGGCTTGCGTTGTATCCAAAAGTTTATTTTCAGCAATCAAGTTGTAAATAGCTTCTGCCATAACGTCTCCAATGCAAGAATCGAATTGAGGGAGTCCTAAAAGATGCTCTTGTCCGTTAGCGGAAATAATTTCTGGAAGCCTGTCAAGCTTTTTGTTTCTAGTTATTGATGGAAGCAGCTTTCCATCCCAGTGGACGGTAGTGAACTCTAACTGTAACTCATACTTCATTTCTGATTATTGAAACATGCTAGGCACGAAGCTTTTGGCGGCATCGCTGTATCGAGGTTTGATTTTTAATTAGATCTTCTGTGTTGTGCCTCAAAGCTTCTGCAGTAGCCATTAAAATGTGGACTCACTAACTTGCATTTATCAAGTGCTGCTACCAACTTAGTGTTAATAAAATTAATGCTCCCACGTTTACATTCTTTGGTTGGACCTGGCTTATTAGCGGGACACAACGTATCTTCACGGTCAATTTCATTTTCAGATGAACTCTCCTTTTCAAAATAAACTGACACTAAAACAAAACTTTTTGTAAATACTGCGTTAAGAATGTAATAATTGGACAAAAACAAATTTCAAAAGTACTTAATGGTTTTAACTTACACGACTCTTCGATGTCCAAGTGCATGTCCTCCAATGTTACACTCATTTTTGTATCCTCTTTAATTTTTTTTCGTCACTGTTCTTCTGCACTAAGACGTTTTAGAACTCTTTTTACCTTTTCATCAGTTCTTTTATCAATGCCCCCTAAAACATCAATTCGTCCTTTCTGCCTGTGGGAGATGAGACATTGTCTGTCTTCTTCTATTGTAATAATTTCCAAGGCATTAGAGTGAGCAATATCAAATAGGTCCTCTAGTTTTTCTTTAAAATTTTGTTCTTTTTTGCTCCTGAGTTTCGCTCTTTCTTTTAGAACTTTTTTGAAGCATTCTTCATTCATTATATAGGGCTTCCAGTTTAACAATGCAGAGGTTCTCTAAATGGTATTCGTGCTTTTGGCCAAGAAATTAGTTTCAGAAATTACTAAACGAGCATTTTCATGGAGACTTAATTTTGCGCATCTCATATTATAAAATAGCACTTGCATTACTTGTTTGTTAGAAGGTAATTTGCTACCTAATACTTGATGTGTTTCTCTTTCAATCAGATATACATGATTGCGAAGTTTATTCTATAGCGCCATTTTTAACAAACCACGTGCTACTGCTTCGTTTGGAAGACAACGTAATACTGATTATGACTAACCTCCGTGGTCAGTTTTCCCGACAACCAGGGCTGACGACGCCGCCTGCACAGCGCCCCCTATCGTGCGTCCTACGTGTTGTTGGGCTATGGAAAACTATGTTTTAGTGTATATTTGATATTATTTAGCTTATTAACGCGCATAAAATCTTATTTAATTTTTTCTGTTAAACTTGTGGGAAAAACAGTAATTTCTCTATAAATGGCGATATTCACAGCCTCTGGGGCACCACTTAGAATTATGCGAATAACCCGATTTTTTGGGGGCATTAGTTTTAGGCCAGTTAAAAATAACTGAGGGGGTGAGACATTAAAAAAAACAAAGTTGAAAAATAAGGGCCACCCTAATATACACTCATGGACAAAAAAATTAGCGCACCAAGAAGGAGTCGTCAAAATGAAACGAAATTTTACATACGTAATGACTACTTTGATATAAGTAAATGATAAGAAAATCAAAGAAAAAGAATAATTTATTTCAGGGAAAAAGGCAAAAGAACGGAGGAGTTAATACTCCTTTGGACTCCCCTCTAGCGCGAACGCACGATGCGATACGATCGGGCATTGAGTCATACAAGTTCTGTATGATATCTTGAGACATTTCGTTCCATATTTGCTGTAACCTTGCCTCTAGTTCATTCAAACTCGTGGGATGCCCAACTCGTCGTCCCAAATGATCCCAGATATGCTCGATTGGAGACAAATCTGGGGATCGGGCAGGCCAAGGAAGGGTAGTAACAGTGCGGAGACAGTCTTGTGACACCCTAGCCGTATGAGGCCGAGCATTGTCTTGTTGAAAAATGGCTCCTGGGAGCCGTTGCATGAGTGGCAACACATGTGGTTGCAGGATTTCATGAACATACCGCTGGGCTGTCATGGTGCCACGGAACAATACTAGGGGTGACCGTGTATTGTAGGCAATGGCACCCCATACCATCACACCAGCTGTGGGAGCGATGTGTCGCTGTACAGCAAAGGCAGGATTGAAGCGTTCACCACGGGCTCTCCACACACGAACACGATTGTCATCACTGCCGAGATTGAATCTGGATTCGTCGCTAAAGGCGACCGCGTTCCATTCCGCTGCAGTCCAGTTTCCTCGTGCGCGGCAAAACTCCAAACGGAGGCGTCGATGAGTGGGTGTCAAGGGCAGCACACGTAATGGGCGCCGCGATACCAACTGTCCTTCAGCCAGGCGCCTTCGTATGGTTCGAGAAGACACAGAGGCCCCTAGTGAAGGTGCTACCTGTGCCTGGATGGCGGCCGATGAAGCAGTTGGCTGTACGCGTGCATTTCTTACGATGTGGCGGTCTTCTCGACGACTGGTCTGTCGAGGGCGTCCTGAGCCTTGTCTTCGTGTACATGACATCTCTCGGGTCCACTGGTCCCAACACCTCCTCACAACACAATCAGAGCGGCCTAATTGACGAGCTACTCGCCTAGCTGACCACCCAGCTTCCATCATCCCGACGATTCTCCCCCTCTCAAACTGCGACAACTGCTTATATTGTCTTCGAACACGGCGTAATGGCATGTCTATCTCAGCTCTTCCTTTGTAAATGATTCAGCACACTCAAACAAGCTTTGGTTACCTGTTTTATACTCCACAGAGTACGATGTTCAACGCCCTCTACCGGCTATACGTAATGCGCAATCACGCTGCATTTCTAATCATTTGCATATCTCCCCGACATGTACCTTCATTGCAAGTTTCGTTACGATCCCGCAATTATTTCTTGGTGCGCTAATTTTTTTGTCCATGAGTGTATATATATATATATATATGTAGAAAGCAGAACTGAACTCTTAACTATGAACTTTAAACTTCATGAAATGTTATTTGTAAACGCATATTATGTCTGGCGCAAGAGGGCGCCGCTAGCACGAACATTATCACGACCCCTCTACTCTGTTTGGGGAGAACATTAAGAATCCCGCTTTGGATTCCGTCGTGGACGGACTACGTTTTCTTTCAATTCTTTCTTAATAAATGTAATTGTTTTTGTTATTTACGATGGTTTCTAGTTAGTTTATGTTGTGGATGTTTACTCCAACCCCGCGCCCACAGAAGATGGTGTCAGAAGAGGTATTAGATATGAAATAGAAAGAAATCTACGAGAACACGACGCGAATCTCCATCAACGCAATACGATGCAACGGACTCCGAACTAAAGTAAGACTATTTTTATGAATTACGATAGTGACTGTTTTGTTTCTTCGAATTACGGCTAATCACGATAATTCTATTTATACGATTTACGAGCTTATGTTACGAATAACGATTCTAAATAACGATTGCTACGATTAACGACTCTAAATGGAAAAAATGAAATTAGCTGATATTCCCCGAATCAAAGCAAACTTGAAGTCTGCTTCTGTTAAATCTATAAAATGTTTGCATAATTTTGTTTATGAAACTGAAGGTGACCGATTAAACCGGAAACGGTTAAGAGAATTTTCTGGCTTTGACTACCAGAAAAACGACGAACATTATGAGAAGAAATTAACTTTTGCTGTGAAAAACGTTAGGCTTGCTAATTTAATTACAATTTGCAATATTTTATGTATTGATTGTGACGGAAATGAAACTGTTCTCGCTACTCGAATTCTCGATAGCCTATTAGATATTGAAACGCTTAAGAATGATAATTTTGAATCTGATAGCGACGATGAACACGTGAACGAAGAAATTCGTAGCGAAGTTAGCGAATTAACCCGTGTAGAACCATCAGTAGATAAATTTTCTAAATTTACTATTTCCTATCATGATATCGAAGACAGTTTGAGAAAGTTTGACGGGAAAGATAATTATTCCATCGAAAAGTGGATAACTGATTTTGAAGAAACGGCGAGTATTTGCGCATGGAATGATCTTCAAAAATTAATATTCGCGAAACGATCATTAACTGGATTAGCGAAACTCTTTATTCAAGGTGAATCTGGCTTAACTTCTTCGGCTAAGCTTAAATCAGCTCTTGAACAAGAATTCTCCTCAAAGTGCACAAGCGCCCAACTCCATAAAATGTTGACGAAACGTTATTTAAACAACGAAGAATCTCTGCAGGAATATTTTCTGGTCATGAAAGAACTTGCAAGCAGAGGTAACATCGAAACAGAATCCCTAATTCAATATGTTATAGATGGTATTCCCGATAAACCGTCTAACAAAGTAATTCTTTACGGTGCGAAAGATTTAAAAGATTTTAAGGAAAAATTAGGTATTTACGAAAAAATACGAAATCATACTACGATTCCAGCTGAACCAGAAACGACAAAAAAGAAAAACCATTCCACCCCTCTTTCAGACGTGTCTCCCCGCTTTCAGCGTTGTAAAAACTGCGGCGATAAAAATCATAGTGTCTGCCCATTTAAAGACCGCGGAAGAAAATGCTTTAATTGTAACCAATTTACGAATGACCACGTTTCTGCTAACTGTCCGGTGAAAAATAATAAAACCCCTGAAAGTCAAGCCATGAGTATCAGTCTCAGTGTTCCCGAAGAGAAAGATTCTCTTGTACAGATAAGCGTCAGGTTGAACGGTAATGAGCTGACGGGTATTTTCGACAGTGGTTCCAGTTTGCATGTAATACGATCCGCTTGCTATGAAAGACTGTGTCTCCCAGCTGTTTCTCCCCCCGCCATAAATCTAGTAGGACTAGGCTCTAAGAATGTGCTTACCAAGGGTTCTTTTATGCATAGCGTGGAAATCAACGGACACTCCTTCGAATTGCTGTTTCATGTTGTCCCGGACGGAGCAATAAAATTCGACATTATTATTGGTACCCCTCTGTTAGATTTAGCTGACGTTATTTTGAAAAAAGATTCCTTAATTATTCAGAAGCCCTCCAACGCGAATAACTTTCTACTGTTGATGGAAAATTTACCAAACTTTGATTCTAACGAATTAGATTTAAACCACATTAAAGATAAGACACGAAGAAACACTATTTTTAAACCTGTATCTACATATACGCCAAACAAAACTGAAACCGTAGATATTTCTAAGAAGATAATTTTAGACGACGATATAACCGCCAAAATTAAAGCTGCCCAAAAACGAGACGAAAATATTGAAACGATTAAAACCTTGATAGAAAAGGGAAATGATGAAGAACATTTTGTCAAAAATGGAATTTTATATAAGTATAAAAATGGAAGAGAACTTTTAATGGTGCCTCAAGAAATGGAAAAAGAAATAATCAAACGAATTCATAGTAAAAATCATTTTGCATCATCCAAGACCGAAGACGTTTTAAATCAAAATTATTACATACGTAATGCCAGAAAACTAATTGATAACGTCATTGCCAACTGCGTAGAATGTATCCTATGTAACAGAAAACGTGGCAAAGGAGAAGGTTTACTTAATCCTATCCCAAAAGAAAATTTACCATTGAGCACGTATCATATTGACTTTATAGGTCCTATGCCTTCTGCGAACAAGAATTATCAACATATTTTCACGGTCGTCGATGCCTTTACAAAATTTGTATGGTTATACCCAGTAAAATCGACATCGTCACGCGACGCGATAGAGAAGTTAAAGCTACAACAAACTACCTTTGGAAATCCTTCACGAATTATCACTGACAGAGGAAGCGCATTTACTTCGAATGATTTTGAGACCTATTGCGTAGAAGAAGAAATAGAGAATATTAAAATTACAGCAGGAATTCGCCGTGGTAACGGTCAAGTTGAAAGGATGCATGAAACTTTAATTCCTATACTCTCTAAACTTTCAATTTCCGATCCAACGAAATGGTACAAATACGTGTCTATGGTTCAACGAATAATGAACAGTACCGCTTCTCGAAGTACTAAATTCACACCATTCGAATTGTTGACAGGCGTGAAACTAAAAGGCATAACAGACATACGAGTGAAAGAAGTCTTAGAAGAAGAGTACCTTAACGCGACGATGAAAAAGAGAGAAAAAATGAAGGAAGAAGAAAGAAAGAATATCCTTAAGATTCAAGACGAAAACCAGAAATCCTTTAAGAAAAGGAAAAAATCATGCAAGTACAAGACAAGAAAATCACGTGCAATCAAGCCTACGTGGTACGGAACAAGAATGAAATTACGACCGAAATTCCTAGGTCCCTACAAAGTGACCAATGTCAAGTCCCACGACCAGCGCGGTGTCATCAAATTCGAACAACATGAACGTCCTAACATCACGTCTTCTGCTGCCGACTACACGAAGCCAGGGCATCCCTACTATCCTGATTTAGACGACTGGCATGACATCCCCGGTACCACGATTCAGACGACTGACAAGGTATCCCGCCATCCGATGTCCGCACCAGAGTATCCCCTGCATGGTCCTGTGTACTCGATGTCAGCACAAGAGCATCCCCTGCATGGTTCCATGTACCCGATGTCAGCACAAGAGCACCCCCTGCATGGTCCCGTGTACTCGATGTCAGCACCAGCGCATCCCCTGCATGGTCCCGTGTATTGTAAGTGTGTTCCATTTTATTTCTTTTTCAGAGACTGTCAGTGCCTATTGCTTAATGTCATCCGAGGCCGCATGACAGCTAGGATGGCCGATTTGTAGAAAGCAGAACTGAACTCTTAACTATGAACTTTAAACTTCATGAAATGTTATTTGTAAACGCATATTATGTCTGGCGCAAGAGGGCGCCGCTAGCACGAACATTATCACGACCCCTCTACTCTGTTTGGGGAGAACATTTTGACTCCCGCTTTGGATTCCGTCGTGGACGGACTACGTTTTCTTTCAATTCTTTCTTAATAAATGTAATTGTTTTTGTTATTTACGATGGTTTCTAGTTAGTTTATGTTGTGGATGTTTACTCCAACCCCGCGCCCACACACACACATATATATATATATATATATATATATATATATATATATATATATATATATATATATATATATATATATATATATATATATATATATATATATATATATATATATATATATGTATGTCTTGTATCTTTAATAGAAAATTTTATGGGAATAATTTTAATGTTATCTATCTCTTAGACAAAATAACGATATTATTTGTTACCTTTTAAAATATTTGCTTCAAAAATATTCTTATGACTTTAATTATGCACAGTATATGATTAAAGAAACATTTACATTGATAATACATAGAACGGGAAAATTAGATAAAGCTCTGCGTGATAATGCTAACTGGAAATGTTTAAGCAATCTCTGAAAATGACACTCTTAATTCACAAATATATACCCAGCGGATGTGCATGTTAGTGCTTTAGAATGACATATTAAGACTAGCATATTATTGTTAACTTGATTCTCAAGCTAATTTGTTTGATAAGTGAGAAATTACGCAAAAGAGGATGCCATAATTTAAATCTTATTGAAACCCCAGAAACTTCGTTTTTCGCAAATAATATATTAACAAACCACGACAATTAAAGCAAAACTTATTTACATATTACGTAAAATGTAGTTAAAATGGTATCAATGGATATGCAATTAATGCTTTCAGCAAAAATAAGTTTTGTAAATCCGTAACTTTTGAGTGATTTATGAATTTTTTCCCCTTTAATGTGATACTGAGGAGAAATTCGATATCCTTTCAGAGAAAGATTTCAATTCGTGCAATAAATATACAGTTTTAAAAATTTCTATAAGAATGATAGAGTTTTTGGTAGAAATTTATTTTTTTATATTCGTGTATGATCCATACACTTTGTAAAATTTTATTTTTATGCATTGTTTGCATGTTCATACAGGGATTCTTTTCATTGTGTCGCAGTCATTTCTTCAATCTCAAGGTGACGATTTTCTTATTTGGCTATATTAGCCAATGTGACATTACTTGAGACAACTTTTTTTAGCTGTCTGGAGTCGAAGAACTGGAGAGGTATATTATGCTATGTTCAGATGTGAAGATTTTAGTTTTCCTTCTTTTCGGGATCCAGCTTGTTAACCCGTTCGCGGGCAGTGGCTAGGATGTCTAGCCACGTAAAGAAAATTTTTTCTCTAAGCGGGCAGTGGCTATAAATGTTAGCCACATATAAAATTTCAAGGTAAAAAGTATAAAAAACAATGCAGATGGCAGCACTTCACATATTTTTTCAATAATGTCCTCTGGCGAATAACCGATCCTGTTCAAATTTGTGAAATTACTACAAATTAGATTTTAATGACTTCAAATAAAATTTCTGGTGCATGAAAAATATTTTTAGTACTCAAATGTATACTTTCCTGTCCCCTACATAATTTAAACCAATTCACAAGAAAAGTAATTGATTTTAATAAGGTTTTGGGGCAACTTTCAGATGTGGCTAGACGGTATAGCCACTGCCCGCTTAGAGCATATGTCAATGACCTTGTAAACATCCCCGTGACATTACGTGCTCTCTTTGAGAGAGTGCGTAAAATCACGTGGGCCTGTTGAGGGGGGTATAATATAAACAATCTTTGTTTACAACATGTGATTAGAGAGATTTTCTCTGGAAAATGTTTCAGTATAGCTTTTCTGTTCGGCCAGAATGTTCACATTTTATTGAGTCGCATATGATATTTTGATCACTTTTTATTTACGTAGATTTATATATTCAGATAGATATTTTTTATTAGGATATTGATTTTATAAGATTATTTTACTTTTATTTTACTATATTATTAAAGTTATATATAAATTAAAATCTAGTAGTATGTCTAGGAAGAGCTTATCTGTAGAAGAGGATCTGGCCGTATTCGAAGAATTGCCATCAGATGAGGATTCAAACGCATCTGATATTAGCGATACTGATGAATGTGTTGTGAACTTCACTCAACGGGATTATATTATTTCTCTTACCCAATAACACCATGTCAAAATTTTATTTTTAAAAAACTGAAAAGTAAAATGTGTATTATACATGATCTTAGAATACTCGTATACGGACAATTTGAATATAAGAGAGATAAAAATGTGTGTTGTACGGTTATTTTATTATTAATTATTATTACTATGTTATTCATACATTTTGTATTTAGTTATAAAAAATGTTTTTATTCATAAAAATATTATAATAAGATTTATTAATTGTATCCTAACAGGTAAGTGAAAATAGCAAAAAAAATGTCCTAAGTGGGCAGTGGCTGTGACGTCTAGCCACCCCCTAGAAAAAAAAAACCCTGATCCAAAAATTTTTTCATTGCCATATAATGTTTACATAGGGTGAGAACATTACATTTATCATTTATTTTATCTCAGAAAGTTGCATTTTAGCTTCGCGCCCGTGAAAGGGTTATTATCGACATTATCTGTTGTAATTTGCAGATTAAAGATTGAAAATAGATGCTAATATGGAGATCAGTATTCCACCACAGGCATTTTGTTAACAACGCTGTTTAAATTCAATCGGCTATCCCCCAAACAATTATCTTGGAGTATCGTCCCTTCTCTGTAAAGTTGAGGGGTAATTGTAGGTTGATCTGGAGCTGTGTTTTGCGGAATTTACTTGAAACATTGAGTATCTTCTCGTTGTTTCCCTTTTCCTTAATAAAGTCTGCGTAGGTAACACTCACAACAATAAAGCATTAGGAATCTTCTAGAGTATGTTTCGACTGTCTTACGAAAATGAAGAGGGGAGTAACTGAGCAGAAATTACCTCCAAACTTTAATATTGATCAAGATGAAGAAATAATTTTTATTGTAATGTCTCTTCATGGCGCAGGAGCATGAAGTCGCACACATATTGTACGACATACCTTTTTAGGATGTCTAGAGTATGGTCCTTAGGAATCTTCTAGAGTATGTTTCGACTGTCTTACGAAAATGAAGAGGGGGGTAACTGAGCAGAAATTACCTCCAAACTTTAATATTGATCAAGATGAAGAAATAATTTTTATTGCAATGTCTCTTCATGGCGCAGGAGCATGAAGTCGCACACATATTGTACGACATACCTTTTTAGGAGTCATAGTAAGACTATCCAATAACTAGAATCTAAGTAATCAAAGATAAGGGAAACAGAGATAGCTAAACAACCTTGCTTGTCTATTCTCTAAACTGTATATGATTGTTAGAAATGGCATGCAGCCGGACATAGTGCACGATTACGTAAAATTAAGCCAGTCTTCATCAGCTTTCTATATATAAATAAAAGACCATGGTTTTCCTAGGGAGATACAAATAGTTCTGCATTTTCCTTCCTCATTTTATAATTAACTAAATTTATATTTAACTGTTTGCTTCCCATTATACTTTGAATAAATTGATGCAAAATAGCCGACTCAGTAGTAGTAAATTAATTTCTTACTTTCAACAGATGATCTAGATGTAGAAGTTCAACACTGGCAGAACTAACAGAAAAAACAACTACAATTTAGATCGAATTATAAAATTTAATAATAAATTTATTTACAATTAATTAGCTTGTACTGTAGAAAATATCACTACAAGTTTAAATTAGACTCAAAAATAAAATCATCACCCGAATCGGCTCACCCTTTGAGCTAGTTGTTTTTATTCAATGTAGGTTTCGCTGATCAAATAGCTTCCGTAATATATAACTCTGTAATAAATGGTTTAAAATAAAATTCCAAATTAAAATTGTTTTTTAAAATTTCGTAAGTAATAAAGAATTTTCGATATTATGGTGTACATGTATTAAAATTAATCCCAGGTCCTTTATGCCATATTAGCTTTGAATTTTAAATTTTAGAGTTTTGAATTCCCTTTTTATTAAATATTTTAGCATCAAATCCTTTGTTATTTATATTTATATGTTACTAGCTAAAAATCCGTACTTCGCTACGGAGTATATTCAAATTAAATACAATGGTCAATGTATGCAATTCATGCCAAATATATATATATATATTATATGATAAATGCGACGATCAATATATACAAGTGATGTAAAATAAATATATATATATATATATATATATATATATATATATATATATATATATATATATATATATATATATATATATATATATATATTTATAAGAAAATCGTAAAGGATAATTTTATAGACGAAATAATGTAGAAGAAAATATTCAAATTAAATCTAATATTAAGAATAATAAAGAATATAGTAGAATTTGTAGAACATTTCTTTTACTGTATTTTAATATTTTTTTGGATAATGTCCAATCGTCTGCCGCATTAGCAAGGAAAAAAAGTATTTTTTGTTTATTTAGTTGTTATGCACGTGACGATAAATTTATTTAAAGTACCAGAAAAAGAAATCACGTGATCAGCATTTAATAAATTAAATTCTAAAAATTAATCTTTAAAAATTCACCAAAACTCAGGAAATGGAGGTAAAGATTCGAAAAAAATTTCATTTTAAAGGAATTTTCATGATCTTTCTTGTGATATAAATTTTATAACCCTCAAAGTATTATTTTAAATGCAAACGTAAAAAAAGTTAAAAAAACAGCTTAAAAATTTAATTTTAAAAAAATCTAAGAAGAATTTTTGAAAAATCTTTCTTAGTACACCCCTACACTATAAGAAGAATCGCCATGCAAAATTTCAGCCCTTTAGGTCCAGCGGTTTGGTCTGTTTGTTGTATGTCAGTCAGTGACTGAGTCAGTTACGGAACTGTTTTATATAGAGAGATTACTCCGAGTAGATTATATTATATTCTGACTGCAGTTATTGAATAATGTAGGAAGATAGATTCTAAAGTGAATAGAAACTTTTTCATTGAAACGTTAAAGCTAACATTTTTTTTTGTTGCCTTTTCCACTCTAAAAATTTTTTAGACTGTCAAAAAATGTGAAGAAACACCTGCTTTCTTTCAACATATAATACAATACCTGAGAGTAAACAAAATGTTGATCGATCTTTCTTTCTATTCCATTTTCTGTGTCTTACATTCTGATATAAATCTTTAACAGCTGTCACATTTCTATTGATGCATCATTTTTTTAAATTAAGTATATGTATATATGAGTTATAGCTCTAAAAATTTTTCCATTAGCTTGCAGTTCAGATTACTAGAATAATAGTAATTTCTAACTTATGCTCATTCTGAGCAAATTTATTTAGTTTCCTACTTAGAAATATCTTTAGAAAGTATTTTGAATATTTATCTCGAAATAATCACATGACTATACAATATGCATCTGAGATGAGTGCGTTATATTGACAAAAAAATTAAAAATTAAGAAAAAACAAAATAATAATTTTTCTTCCTAACCTGTGATACACTGGAAGAAATGCATGTTTAAAATACGATAACCATTAGCAGTTAGACATTAATGAGACAATAAAATAGATTTTCACTATATATATAATTTTTGCTGTTGTTCGTTGCAGCGACAGTTGTATAGATAAAAAAATACCCGTTAGACTCGGGGAAATTTTTAAACTGCATTTGAAACAACATGGTAAATATTTCACAAACACAGAAATATTTTCTACATTAAGTGAAAATATCTGATTCGTTCCTTCCATTATTTAATTTATCATTGTTTTAGGTACTACTTTAACACGTTTTTCTTCGAAACAAAAATCTATATTTCAAATCATTTTCCATATTAGTTTCTTACATCCCTATGCTTTTTTATGTATCCATATTTCTGAATCACTTTACTAAGAAAGTAATATGAAGGAAACTATGGGATGGTACATGATTTCTTGCAGAATCATAATTTGAAAGCCGAAACATTTTGAGCTTTCACTTTATAAGAGAAACTGTTAAAAATTCTTACGTAAATCGTGAAACATACCTAAAGAAGAAATTTAATTAAAATTAATAGTATGCAAAATGCAAAAGGAAATTTGAAGTATTTTAAATTTAATAAAATTAAAAGATTCAGTATAAGCAAATGTAAAGGATTACGGGCTATTAAGGATGTATTAGAGATTAAGTTATGAATCGTTGAACATGAATCATGGTGAAATATATTTCTAATAATCTCACGATTTTTATTTCACCAAGAGATTTCATGAAAGTAGTTTCCATAATTCAACTTGAAACACTGTAATTTTTAATTAATTTCACAGATGTATAGTTTGTATTAATGAAGACGGATAGATAATGGTAATAAATTTATTTCCATCAGTAAAAATATTTTCTAATATCTAAATCGTTAGTTTCTCTGTTAATATTGATTTAAAAACAATTTCTGTCATGTATATCTAAAAATCATGTTTCAAATGTTGTATGCCAAGGTATCGTGAAGAGATGCAATTCGAAGTTTGTTTCTTTTCAAGTGAAAATAAATTATGTCTCGTGTATTCATTTGTTGCTACGTTCCTTCCATAGCTAAGTCTATGGTGAAGATTTTATATTCAAATGGAGAATCAGCAATGGAGATTTTTATTCCAGTGTTTCGAACAGAGGAAACGAAGGCGAATGCGCAAACCCCTCAAACAAAGTGGCAGAAAAAGACATTGGAAAAACGTAAATGTACCTAGAATAATTTCGAAATTAGAAATGTTCCTTTTGTAAAACCTATATTCAATAAGAATGGGTTGATTTCACCAGTGGATTAGTGTTAGCACACGCTTAATGGAGTCCATCTGTCTTACGTTTGAGTTTAACATATTAACTGATCAACTTCATTTGCAAGCTGGAAGAAGTTAGTAGTGCTCCTGAGCTCAACTGAGAAGTAGTGATTATAAAGATAACTTTGGAAAATGTCGGACAGAAAATGGCGGATTGTCTCTATAATAATAAAGTTATTTGATGAAGGTATCACTAACACTCACTGAAGAAGGAATGAAGGCAACATGGTGAAAGTCTGATGATGGCAAGTCTCTATAGATTACTATCTGGAAAGGGTGAATTACAGTTCTGTCTACGGAAGAAAGTTTTATATGGAGAGTCACTAAAATCGATGAACGAAGAAACTCCTCTGGCCGGATTTTTGATGGAGATGTTATCCACGCGTTGGGATATCGTGATCAGAAACGGTTAAACTGGATAGTGGCAGTAGATCTCGACGATGAATTAATAATGAATAAGTTGTGAACCGCATACCTAGGATTCATTCGCGTACAGCTTGCAACGGGAAAGGAAGTTGAACTCTTAAAAAAACTCCATTCTACAATTTCTTGACTAAAAACATGTTTTTATTTTACATTACGGACCATGCTGGTCTTACACAACATAGAAGACTTGAATATGAGCGACCTACAGGGACGCTAGAAACAGTGCTTCTGCTGAAAAAATTCAACTCGCGAGCATTGCTTCCCCCACAGGATCCGGCCGAAGCCCTTCCCTGGGGGGTTACCAAACCTGGGGGGTACCTATTTTAATGAGTGGTTAACAGGATTAAATATAAATGACTTTGAATCCCTAAAAGAACTTATGATTACAGATCAATTAAAAAAGCGAGTCCCAAATACGATGCGTGAGCATTTCATAGATTCTTGGCCAAAGTTTGTTAAAGCGAATGATTTAGCCCAAGTGCTGGGCGATTATGAAAACGTTCGATCAGGAACTAAAACTAATAGCGAAAGCAGAAATACGAAGCATACTAACTATTGTGATGATTTTAAATACTACCCGCATTCAAATTACAGGATGCGTAATCGTAATACGAATAGGTTTGATTCGAGCAGGTTTGAGAACAAAAACGCGAACGTCAGCAGAAGTAAAATAAATGAAAAAATAACTGCAACTCATAAAGTATTTAGTTCTTCGATACGCGATTACAGAGTATTACAGAGTACTTTTGCTTGTGGAGGGAGAAATCAGATTGCCAAGTTTTGCAGAAAAACGAATGAGGCGCAGATCGAAAATCTGAATGTTTATGGGAATCGTGAAATGATGACGCCAGACAAATACCTATGCCAGGCGAAGATAAACAATCAAAGCATTAGTATTTTACTTGACACGGGAAGTAGCAGTTGTCTGATGAAAATTTCAGTTGCTAAAAAGTTAGGATTAAATATTACTCCATGTAAAAAGGATCTTTATTCGTTTGGAAACCAAATTAACCCAGTTTCGCAAAGTCTAGGTGTTGTAGTTACGGATGTAGAGATAGACCATGTTTTGGCTAAGGACGTTACTATTTTGATCGTGTCAAACAATACACAACCAGTTGATTTATTAGTTGGAAGAACATTGCTGGATTTACCGTACATAGCATATGCTAGGGTTGGAGAAAACTTACATATCGGATATGCGAAAGATTACCCATTCGTTAATTTAGAACTTATTGAGGAAAACCCAATGGTTAAATTAAAAGTAACTGAAACAGTACAAATTGTGAATAATAGTATAAATTTTGTCAAAGCGAAGATTGAAGATTTAAATGATAGTTTAATTATGATTAGGGGAGAAGGTGAATATTTAGACTCATTATTACAAGTCAAGGAAGGGGAAACAGTTATACCAGTTATTAATACCAGGAATAGGAATATTATATTGAATAGAAATCAAAATGTTGATAAAGCGGAATTAGTGGACGATGTCAGTTTAAAGTCGTATAAGGACAATATAAGTTTTGTTAATGAAGCACAATCATTGGAACCTCTTAGACATCAATACTAACGTAGAACGAGAACCTATAACTTTAGAACAAATTAAATTTGACGAGACGTTACTTGAACACCAAAAGCAAGATATAGTTCGTTTGTTGAATTAATATAGAGATTGTGGTGCTAAATTATTTACCACCTTGGATTTAGCTCACGGTTACTTGCAGATTCCATTGTCGGAGGAAGCGAAGAACAAAACAGGCTTTATTACACCTGACGAAACCGGACAATTCGAGCGAATGATTTTTGGATTGGTTAATGCTTCCTCAGAGTTTCAAAGAATAATGTATCAAGTACTAGGACCATTATTTCTTACTAAAGGTGTTTGTTACTTAGATGATATCCTCATACCTGCTTTCTATTGGAAGGACATGCTTGAAAGATTAGTATTAGTTTTGGAACTTCTACGATTAACGAAACTTACTCTTAAACTTGCTAAGTGCGAACTTGGTAAAAGAGAAGTACAATTTTTGGATTTTGTAGTAAATGCCGATGATTTAAATCCAGGTCTAAGGAAAATAAAAGCTATTGAAGAATACGTTGAACCTAAGAATATTTATGAAGTAAAAAGATTTCTAGGACTTACGGGTTTTTTTAGGCGGTTTGTTTCTAAATACACGGAGGAGGCCGAACCATTGAGTAGATTAACTAAGAAAAATAAAGATTTTGAGTGGAAAGAAGAACATAAGAATGCTTTTAAAGCTTTGAAAGAAATCATTAGTAATCAACCAGTTTTAGCTCACTATAACTCCACATTAGAGACGGAAGTACACACAGATGCGAGTTCAGATGGATTAATCGGAATGCTACTTCAACGTGGAGACGATGAAAAGTGGCATTTGGTGTATTGCGTACGTAAGAAGACAACTGATGTAGAAAATAATTAGCACTCAAGTAAGCTAGAATTAATGACCATTGTATGGACACTTGACAGATTAAGACAGTATCTCCTTGGAATTAAGTTTACAATTGTTACCGACTTCCAAGCATTGATTTACATGAATTCAAAGAAAACAACGAATCCCCAGATAGCTCGATGGTATGATCTGATTCAGGAATTTGATATGGAGGTAAAGCATAGACCGGGTACAAAGATGGGTCAAAGAAGGGTACAAAGAAGCCGATGCGATGAGCAGAGCTCCAGTTTTAGAGGCAGAAGATACTATGCCAAGCATAATAGAACGAAATTTAGAAGTTTGTCTGACACTTAGTGAAGAAGAACAAGTTTTAATAATTCAACATGCAGATCTAGAATTAAGGAAATTAATAGATATTTTTCGAAAAGATGAGTATGAAAGGACAACAGACGACAAACAGAAAATATGCAATTATGTTTTTAAAGGAAATAACCTGTATAGAAAAGTTAAAGAGAAGGGAAAAGAAAAGCTACTTTACGTAATTCCCAAAAGCAAGAGGAAAAGTTCCGCAGTGAAGTTCCATGATCTGATGGGACACTTCTCAGTCGACAGAACTGCCAACAAAATTAAAGAATTATATTGGTTCCCTTATATGAAACGTTACTTACGAAGACATATATCTATGTGCTTTGAATGCCTGATGAACAAAGTACCAGGAGGAAAACTACAAGGCTATTTGCACCCCATTAAGCCAGGAAAACGACCTTTCTCTCTTATACATATGGATCATCTGGGTCCATTTGTGAAAATTTCTCGAAGAAATCAATACTTGCTGGTAATAATTGATAACTTCACCAGATTCACACGACTCTTTCCAGTCAAGAATACTTCATTGCTGCATGTCTTAAAAGCTCTCAAAAATTTTGCTGAAGAATTTGGATTTCCAGATAGAATTGTCAGCGACAGAGGCACTTGCTTCACCTCTCGTCAGTTCGAACAATACTGCCAAGATAACGGAATTCATCATACCTTAAATTCTACGCAACATCCACGAGGAAATTATATGGTAGAGCGAGTTAATAGAACCATCTTATCAACAATAACGACATCAATGAAGGACCAACGTCATAAAGACTGGGACTTACGAATTAAAGAAACTAAAAGAAATTTAAACAGCGTAGTTAACAAAATCACAGATAAAACTCCCCTCGAGATGCTACATGGCTACTTGCCCAGATTCAATGATAGTATTCTCAGGAAAGTTGAAAACGCAGAAGCAGAAAAATGGGAAGGTCGGAAAGAAATTCAAGAGAAAACACGTAAAGAGATCGAAAAGAAGCAACAAAAAATGAAGGAAGATTATGTCAAGAAAAGGTGTCGAACTATGACATACGAACCAGGAGAAATAGTAGTTGTCAGACGACCACCAAACCCAACAGGAGAACCTACGAAGACGCAAGCGAAATATAGAGGACCACTGATAATTACAGAAACACTGCCGAATGACACATACAGAGTTATTCAGCTGGAGGAAAAACAGAAAGGACGATTATACACCACCACAGCTGACGTCAGTCAACTCAAGCCATGGCCTAAACTTCGATATGAAGACGATGACTATGACGATTCAGACAACGAGGAACTCAGTGCAGAACCTCCTGAACCACCTTAACTTAGTCCAAATCACCACCAGGTAACAACCTCCGAAGATCAGGTAATATAGTTTTTTTTCTTTTTTTTAAGTTTTACCCAAGAACTCTTGAACTCTAAGGACTCAATTTGGACATTATCCAAAAGACTTTGAGTACCATATATTATTTTTGTTTTCTTGCACATTGTTTTATTTATAAATGTTTAAGATGTATTTATAGTAGTGTTATAAGTGCGAATTGAGGACAATTCTCAGTCGGGATTCCCGAATGTAAGCAATTTTCTATGTCAATAGATGGCAGCATGTGACAGACCGCAAAAAGAATGTTAACGCATGTGCTCTGCGATACTGTAAGACGGAGAGAGAGATGTGTAATGAATGGCGGCGCACGTTTACGGCAAGCCGCTAAGTGTTCTAAATGTTTCAATTAAACCCTTTTGTTTTGTTTAATAAAGTATAATGCCTTGTTGATCATTCGCTCTCCAGTAACCTGAAGTAATCCTTGTTAGCAAAGAAGAGCTAACATAATGCAGTTAGAATACAAAAAACTATGTTTATATAGGCTTTTACCTAGAGGTGAAGATAAGCGAGGTAACGCAAATGCTCAGCAGTTAACAACTTATTTAGGAACTTTAAAGAAACTTGTTAGAGTTTTTTCTCATCTAAAAGAGTTTAGTTATACGTAAACGAGTTCTGCTACTAGGGATATTCGATAGTTTTTCTAGTAACTCTTTTATATTTTCTGCCATTTAAGAGCCTCGTTGAAAATCTGTCAGCTCTTTTTTGAGACACCCTTACTTTTTTTTATGATGTATGGGAAGTAGAAGATAGTTCGTTTTGTTTTATACATCTTTGTCCAACTATTTTTATGCATGTAGTTTCTGATGTACATCCGCAAGAGCGGTTATGTGTTTCAATAATTTTTATTGTTCAGTGTATCTGATTCTAAGGTAGGATTTTTCTGTTCCCATTTCAGCTGAAACCTGTATAATAGAGAAAGCTTAATATAAGTTTGGGAAAAAAATTCTACGAAACCATTTTCTACATACCATTTTTGCTAATAATAAGAAAAGTTTCATCTGATTTATCGATTATATAAGAAAAGGAACGGTTTGATTATGATCAAATTCTGGAGCATAAAGCATTTATTTCTAATGCAAAATTGTATAACGAATAACATATCTGTAGGATATCAATACCGTCATGATACTCAGAATAATCTAAAAGAAAGTATGATTATAATCATACTTTCAAAAATCGAGTTTGTTTCAAAAATCGCTTATCTGTTTACTTTTCGTAAACTCTTGATGGGAACACAGATCTCCATAATTAACATTCAATAATGTGCAATTTTGTGATGATCAAATACTTTTCACATTTATGGTTCACATCATTTGGAAATAAATCTTACAAGATATTTTTAATTCGAGTTTACCTTAAAATATATAATTCCAAATTTAAAGGTAAATTGAAATGGGAAAAGGGGAAAATGTATTACTAAAATAAAATCAAAGACGTCTAACGTAATTCATTACATGCAAAAATAATTTTAGGAAAACTCGCACACAGAAAATCGTTTCACTTTCCATTATATCATTAAGATTGAAGACTGGACATTCATTTTTCAGTTTTTCTGCCTGAAAAGACAGTATATAAACAAATGTTGTCTAAATCTTTAGCGATTTATTGTCTGCAAGGTTAGAATTACACTTTCTGCTATATAGATGAAATTAAATTCATCACATTCATTCTACAGACTGACATTTTTAGCTACTCTGGGGAATTCTTGGTTAGTAGAGAGCCATTTACGAGTGACACTATTATTAATCAAGCTGTAACAATGCATCTGTTGTTGATAATATCATAGGAAAAGAGAACAGCTTGAAGTAATTTAGTAACTGCATCTGGAATGTCAGCGTGTATTTGATTATGAAGCCTTTCAATAAGTTGTTAAACATTTTTATCAACAATCATCCATCTGTAATAATTGTGTTTCGAAAACAATACTGAAACGCTTTACCTCTTTAGAGATATTAATGCGCGATAGGATGTAATGCTGAATATTATCTTTTAATCTGTTGCCAAGAGTACGAGGGAAATGAATTATCTACAAAATGCTCGGTGAAGTAAGAATTGAAACGTAATACTTAGCCACTGTGTGAAATGACACAATAAATTTCATCTTTTGGTTTAATAAGCAATTGCATATGCTTATGTTTCAGAACTATCAAAGTGGTGTAAAGTTGTGAGAATAAGGAATGAATGTAATTTTCTTTAAATCTTATATTCAAAATTTAGCAGTTTCCTTCAATTTCTGTTTCGATATATACTAACGAAATTTTCCTACAGAATCTATCAATTTATTCGTTAAAAATTTATTTTCTACTCTCTTCTCAACTACGATGTGAAGAACAGGAACTTAAGCCACCACAACTAGCTTATTTTTTGTAAACACAAAAGCATTTAGAAATTTTTTTAAGGCACCAAAGAATAATTTCGATACATACATTTTCCATTCATTGAACTTCCATTACGATTATTAAGTGTTTCTTCGAGAAACTAACGAACATTCTATTTATTAACTATTCTAGATAGTTAATGTAAATCTAATTTATTCCACCTAAAAAAGATAAAAATGTTTCATGACATACAAGTCTTTATTATGAATCATTTATGTAATGATTATTTCAAATAATCATGATTGTAAAAGTAAAAATTGAATAATTTGTATATTCAATTCACGTGTTGAATAGCTCTCCTAAACACATTTATTGAAATTCCTTAGTTAAACAATAATTTTAAAAACAATCAGAGTAAACAGATATTTCTAGTGCAACAGTCGCTCCACATTTTCACTTATTATAAGTAAAATTGAAACTTTCACCATATTTCATCTATTATAATTTATACTAATTATTTTACCTTCAAAGTTAAATATATAGAGACGTAAAATAAATAAAAGGATTAAAATTACACAAATGGTTAAAATCATTCAGATATCAGGCATTTAAAACTTTTCAAAAATACATGCAAGTAAAACATATTTTATACACATAATATCTTATTCCTATAGCTTCGTGATTAATTATAGAAGTTTTCGGTAGATATGATTTTGTAGTAAAAGTAATTTAACATTTCAAATGCCCATTTACTTTGCTGTGTTTTACTTGTTTATAATCAATTAAAAAGTTCAATAAACAAGAACAGTCAAATACTGTTAAATTAAACTAAAACTCAGGATTGTTTCTTGACAACTGTTCAAAAGTCTAGACAGCTGTCATGAAGGTTTCCTGTTGGGGATAGAAAGGAAAATAATATACCGATGACATATACTTCAAAAGAAAAACTCATTTTGTAGATACGGAGAGGAAAATAAATCGTGATTCAAAAGAAATGAATTTTTTATGTTCGAAAAGGGAAATAATTCATATTTGGTAACTATTTCAACAATGATAAAGACAATAGTTAGAAAAGAGATTTTGAGATAAATGTTTACCAATATATTTTACATGACACATTAACAATATTTAAATGTGGGTCAAAGTTTATTAATGTTCAAGAGACCGTTTTAAACAATACGTTGTACAACTTATAGAGAAAATCTCACTTCTATCCAGACTTGAGTGTATATAATTTGAAGTGGCACTCTAAATGAATTTGATACAAACACAGTTTATACATGAAACAATGTTTATTGAATTCGTTGCACATATAGAATTTGCTTTTACAGCAATAAGCATACGTACTACTTGTACGGAATATATATATTAGCATTCAATAAAAATACACTTTGACTTACTCACAAACCAGCAGAGAGTCAAACCAGCAGTTCTGCCACGTAAACTTTGGGCCCCATAAGCACTAGCGCCGGTTAAAACCTGGAGCTGCTTACTCGTAGCTCCCCTAACTCGCTTATCTATCAACCTTAACAAAACCTTCTTCAACCCCTGTATTAATCAAGCTGCTTGGTATTTATACCAATCGTGTATGCTGAAATTAGCATATCTCAAGCAGCTTCTTTAATTCATTCACTCAAAAGTTCAATTCGTGTGAATCGAATCTTATGTATACCTTACAAACTTGAGTCGTGACTTTTACATAAATTGCTCTTGAACTTCAATGTAACAATTATAAAATTTCCTGATTATTTTTAAACCCGAAATTATACAATTTTGGTAGTGATTCGAAGTTTGGAAAATAAAGCTGTTGCCGGGGGGGGGGGAGATTAATATTTCATAATAGGAAATTGCAATTAAAATAATAGATAAATAATGATGTGTATAAGTATTGTGATCAGTAAGGAACTGACTCTATAGCAAAAAAGTTATTTGACAGGAAATTTAAAGAAACAATCTTTAGTAAATAGAAACGAGTAAAGAAAACTTTAGAGACACATGATTATGATGTCGTTGTTGTGGCCAATTCACCTGAGTCTGACAAAGCCAGACCAAGTCCAAAATATGATAATTTTTCAAAGATCTCTGAACTGGAAAACTCATCATCGAAGTGGATCTTAGCAAAATAGACGTCTGCAAGAAGCAAATAGGAAAGATAGGACGCTTGCTCTTTATCCCATTTGAGACACTGAGGGAAGATATTAAACCCCTAATCTATAGTGATATGTCTGTAATTGCGGCTTTTCAATGAATATTAGGTTGACTGATCCCATCCTTCATCGACGATTCCGTCGTCACTCCGGATTTGAGTTATTTTTACTAATTATGTAATGTAAATCTCCACTAATCTGAATTGACCAAATATGAAAATATAGATTCTTTTATAGGTCAGTCTGTAGGAAGATAATAGATGCTCCAAGCAAGCATTTTTTTCAAGATTAAAAAATAATTTTACATCTATCTATTATTAAATGACATAGATAATAAAGTAATAGTTACATAATTTTGATTGCAGTTGCCAGTGAATTAAACGTCTAAGAGTCTTTGTTACTAAGTAATATGCAACTTCAGCAATTAGCAATGAATGCTTGTAAAAATATTAGATGGTTTCCTCATAGTGTTGAAATGTTCTAATTAAATGTATAATAACGTAATTAATCACTAAACTCTAATCACAGAGTTTTGCTGAAGTAAAAAAGTGTTAAAAAATTCAGCAAAGTAATGAATGAATTACTAAAATAAATGTATTTGTTTAAATATCTAATTTTTCAAACACACACACACACACACACATATATATATATATATATTCAGCATTAATATTCAGCATTACATCCCATTAATGTCTTATTTTCCGATGAAAGCAAGTTTAACATTTTTGGTTCCGATGGGCGTATAATTGTATGGAGAAGAAAAAATGAGGAACTTAATCCCAAGAACTTAGTAGGAACAATTAAGCATGGCGGTGGAGGTGTTCTTGTGTGGGAGGTGCGTGTCAGCATCAGGACTAAGTCATTTGGTATTTATTGAGTGGCATAATGAATCATGCTGTTTATATAAATATTTTAAGAGACAATTTAATATTATCAGCCCAAAATTTGGGTATTGGAAACAACTTTGTTTTTTATCAAGATAACGATCCTAAGCACACAGCTCTCAAAGTTCTCCTATGGTGTCTCTATAATTGTCCACAAGCTTTGAAAACACCACCTCAGTCGCCATATTTAAACCCAATAGAACATATTTGGAGAGAACTGGAGGTACGAGTACGAAAACATGACATTTGTATGGAAAGCGAACTAAAAACAATTATGATGGAAGAATGGATGAACATTGATGCAGAAATTACAAAAGAACTAGAGAAATCTATCCCCAGACGT
Source organism: Dolomedes plantarius (assembly GCA_907164885.2). NCBI lineage: Eukaryota > Metazoa > Arthropoda > Arachnida > Araneae > Dolomedidae > Dolomedes > Dolomedes plantarius. The sequence continues at coordinate 101,464,226 of OU015494.1, read as the reverse complement.
ATGAAAGCTGTAGTGGATGCTAAAGGATATCCTACTAAATGTTATTTTAACGAAAAATTAGAATATTTACTAATATGTAGAGATTTTTTACAAGGGTACGATGCCTTTTGTGAGATAAAGTTTTTGTTACTTTTTGATTATTGGTAAAAATAAAGTTTTACTATGTTTTTAAAATATTTCATGTCGTTTTGTTCAGAATGGATTATAGATCTTACTATTAAATACCCATTCTGAAATATTCATTTTAATTAATAGATAGACCCCTATTTCTTGAGAATCGTAAGTGTACAAACACTTTTGGGAGCCAATGTGTATATATATATATATATATATATACCCAACAAACACAAGACTGACGGCAACTTGACGGGCCGGTGCTGGAGGCGCCGGCAGAACGATAGGCTCGGGGGAAATGATCCGTACCGTTGCCGGGTGACTTACGAATCTCCGACGGGGGATCCCGTATTGTGTACCCTTTTGAGGGCCGGTGACGGTTGGATGGTAATCGACCCGAAATCGCTTTTCCAAAACCGTCCCGGAATTGGTGCTTCGATTCGTAACCAGAAGTAGCAGAAATCTGCATCAGAATTATGGATTTGAAAGGGAAGGCAAAGATTAAATTAAACAGACTTTTCAAAAATATTTATTTCATTGTTGTGAAACTTCTTTTACGCGGAAAATTCCCATAATTTTCCTTGTATGTAAAGATTGTATAATGTGAAAATTCGCATAATACAATTATACAATTATATGTAAAGATTGTATTCTGTGTGTATGTTTTTAACTCCCTAGAAGCTTATAAAAACAGATAAAAATTAGTTTCATTGTTTATTTTTATATATTACTGTAGAAATTAAATATCTACTTAAAAATGGGTCCTTGTTGCGCCACTCTTTATTTATAACAGAGGAAATAGTGATAAAATTTGTATTTTTTTAAAATTTCTTTTATAGTATATTAAAATAATAATATATATTTTTGTAGATAAAATATTCAAAATATATTTTTCAGGAAACTTACATATTCTAAGAATTTCTAATTGTTAGATGCCATTATAAAACAACTAATTTTGTAGAACTTTTTCTCGAATTTCATTGTATTAATTTTACAGTAACATATTCTTATAATACACATTTGAATGAAAGAAAAGGAATTTTAAATTAACAGTTAAAATAAACAAATCACACATATTTAGAAAAACATTAATGTAATGTAAATAAAGGAATCACGCCATTATTCAATCCAGTGTTCACCGCAGTTCCATCACATCCAATTGCAGTAATGTTAAGTGTTGGTCGTAAACATATTTGCAATTGCTTAATTTTCAAGCATTTATTTCAAACGGGTTTGATTTTGATTTTTAAACGCGATGCTATACACTATGGCTGTGTTGTGATATAGACAATAGACCGTCTAAGCTCATGAAGTACCTGAGAGAGCTATAGGCTCGGTAAGAAAATTATGGGGCACTCTATTCATTTTGAGATTGATTCAACAAGTATGATAAATAATAAAAAAAGGGAAAAAAAGATGAGACATAGCAAATTTGAAATTGATTGTGTAGGAATTAAGATTAAAGAATAAGGTTAAGATAAATTTTAAAAGATTGTATTTTAAAATTTAAGGCATGAATTAGTTAATTTTTTAGAACTTCCTAGAGTTTAATTTATTAAATTACTATGATTAATATAAATAATGTAGTAAAGTTTTAGCTTGAAATTTACGTTAAAAATTAAAAATTCCCTAAAACTTCGGAGAGGGAACCAGAGATCCTGTCATGATGATTTCTAACTTTTTTCACTTCATAAGTATTTTCTAAGTTGACCTAATAATTGTAATATCTTTGTAATTTCTCTTCAATTCACTTAAAAACTTACTCTTCACTTAAAAAAGAGGGGGAGGAAGTCGTCGTCTGTGTTTTTAGCTCCCCAGAAGCTTATGAAAACAGAAAAGAAAATTCTCAGCTACCAAAATATGTTATCACTTCATAAGTATTTTCTAAGCTGACCTAATAATTGTAATATCTTTGAAATTTCTCTTTAATTCACTTAAAAACTTACTCTGTATTCATTAAGTGTCATTCCTAATCTTTTCACATAATTTTCTAATCGTTCGATTATTTTTTTGCGGAACACCCCTTTGTTTTAACCGTGAAGTTACAGAGTACTGTAGCTTCATGGTTTTAACTAACTTTGAATTCAAACTGATCGCTCGGCGCCATGATTTTTTTTCGGAGAAGAAAGGCGTGTCGTATCGTTTGAATGGCAGCTCCCTCGACCAATGGGCAACAGATAATACTCTCAGCTGAAATCTGCCTCTCGTATGAGCTTAAAATGCGTGACTGGCGCTATTTTCATAACCCTAAAATTTTAGATTGCACGTGTTTAAGGAAAAAACTGGATATATAATATACCCAGAGAAAATTTTCAGGGTAAGTTGAACTTTTATATTTATTTATAGAAGTATTTGCTAGTTAAATTAATATTTAGAATTGTAATTTGTACGCACCATTTAGATTTTTATATCCTTTAGAAAGTATAAAATACATGACACAAATATCAATTCCAAATCTACATAGGTGAAAAATAAAAATGTATTTTCATTTCCAGTATAATATTTTCCATTTTACTTCTTTAAAGAAATTTTAAAGAAAATTATAATAAAATTTTTTTTAATATGTTAATCAAAATTAAAAATTTTTTTACTACTGGATTGATAAATCAGTTACACATGATTCCTCCATAGTAAATTAATGCATAGTATTCAATGCATAGTATTCAATGCATAGTATTCCTGCATAGTATTCAATGGTGAAAAATTGTAAAATATATTTAATAGGAAAATGGACTATGTTCTCATTGCCAGGTATCAATAGGCAAGAAATTATCAATGTCTAAATGTTAAAAGATGGATTCAAAAACATTCCACATTATAAAAGATTCTAAAAATGAACTTGTAAATCATACAAAAGGATCTATTGAATTCCTTATCAAATTGTGTTTTGAGTAATCTTTATAAAATACTGTGCATTTTATACATTATAATGAAATTAAGAACAAATATTCTTAAAATTTTTGTGTTCATAATTTAATAATTATATATTTTAATTTAAATACTAAACACTAATAGGTATTTTTCATGTATAATCTTAATAGCCTTAAAATATAATTTTTTTAAATTCTATTAATAATGTTCTATGTGTACACTCAATTGCTATATATGTATATGTTATTCCTACTGGGTGAAATTCCTTTATTTTATGTCTATCGAGAGTAAAGATTATTCAAAATTTCAAAACCAGATCAAAATATTGTTTAATCAGTATCCACATGTCAAGTAAATATTGAAACAATAGCAAGTATTGGAGCATTTTTTTATTTTGAATATCTCATTAAATAAAAAGCTTATTTAAGGAACATTTTGAATTTCAATTGCTATTAATCAATATTTTGAACTGGCTTTGATATTTAGATTACATTTCTACTCTCTCTGAAGATATAAAATAAAACAATTTCACTCTTTAGGAATAACATAATGGTGCATACTTTTTGCAACTGAGTGTATATATTCTTGCAATTGAGTGTATATATATTTTCAAGACTTATTAATTTTTGTAGGTATGTAAACTCCATTGTATTCCTGAATTCATTCAAATATGGTCTTCGAACTACAGGTTTATATTTCAGATTTATTTCAAAATTTTGGAAATTTAGATCGTTTTAGAGTTTTAAATTTGTGTCAATATAGATGCCACGTGCATTTAATTTTCTAATTTGTATCGTGTTTGAAATCACTTTTATCAGTGTTATTAGAGATGAGGGCAGTGAAAATTATTCCAAAATAGACTATTTAGATACATAAATTGTTTCTTAAATTATTAATTTGCATTCCATGTTTTTAAATTATATATTTATAAGTATATAGATTTGTAGATTATCAGAATGTGTACATACAAAAAATTGCTTTATTGTAATAGATATTGTACGATAGGAGTTTTTATAAATCTGAGAATGTTCTCAATAACTATCTATAAGCTGTTCATCTCTAATGGTCTTTTGGAAATTATTTTGTTGTCATGCTGTGCAAAATAAATGTGAACTTATTGGCTTAAAGTATATATATAAAGGGTAAAATTAGTTTCTTTTCCCCTTGTTATATTAGTGATAAGCAAGTTTATAAAGAACTCTACTTTTCAATACTTCTTGGTTTGATAAAACATTAAATTTTTATTATGGCATTATAAGAAAATATTGTTTTTTTTTACAGAATTTTGAAACTGGAATCTATTCAGAGCTTCGGGCTTGAAAGACAAATACCACTTGGATCTCATTACCTGTGTAAGTTTTTGATTAACTTCACTGAGCATTTTTTTATTCTCGAGATATACTTTTATTTTCAGCAGTGGACTTGTAGCCAAAATCACTGTCTTTAATATTTTTTTAGATTTATTTTTAACTAATTTAAATTTTTCTATAAAAAAACTATAAAAATATTTATTAAACAACTAAAAATTTCAAATTAGTTTTTTTAACTTAGACGCTAATCTGAACTTTCTCATAAACTTTGGTCTCAATAATTTGTGGATAGAATATTGATTTTCTTTATTTATTCTTTTTTAACTGTGAAGCTTGTTGTTAAGGTTTTAGGTGAGTGAGAAAGTGCAGTCCAGGGATTTCAGTTAACATGACTCTTGAGAAAGTCTTTAACTCTTGCCAAAAAAAGAGATTTATATTATAAAAGTATAAAATGCCAAGGTTTATTTAAAAAATATAAAATCTGTTCATGGACAAAGTTTGTTTATAAAACTGTAGATAAGACATTCATTGTGAGTTGTGGTTTATTATATCAAAATGTGTGTTTGATAAGTGAATGAAATAACCCTTTCTTAATAATAGAATAGAACTCCTGTATAATCAATGAATTCACGGATACAAGATACAGTTCCAAAAAGCAAAACGCCTGGTTTACAGAGTCTTTTATAATAACAGAAAAATGATATTTATATTATGAAAATGTGAAGTGCCAAGCTTTATTTATTCTTAATGGTTAACATTAAAATTTTAAAAATATTTTTAGAATTTCCTGATAAGTTGTTAGAAGTTCGTTGATAATTCATTACAGAAGTAGTAAAAAGGAAATTGCTTTTAGATGTATTAGATCATTAGTTAATGGGCTAAGTAATTTTAAATTTTGGAAAAATTTAATTTTATGCATGCCATAAATTTTTCTCTCTGTTAAACATGTTTATTCCATTTTAAGTCTTAATACTTATATAAAGAATTTGGATTAAATGAAAACAGTAATGAGTGATGGTGAAAATGTATTAAATGTGGTAATTGAATTGCTTGATGTTCTAAGACATAAAATTTCTGATCATCAAAATACAATAATTGACTTCTTGACTGAACAACTGACTTTATTATTAAACAATATCCTATTTTGCTACCCCCCTTGTTTAAGTATATTATATAATCATCCTTCAAATCCTAGTAGACCATTATTTTATATTTTTGATCCTGTACACATTCTGAAGTGTGTCAGAAATAATTGGCTGAATCAGAAGAATTATGGTTAGTGTATGTATTTTATTGATTTTAATGATCATAACTTAACTAAAACTGCCTCTTTTAGAACCATTAAAAGTATCCATTCTTTAGAGGATGGACAGATAGTTAAATATGTGTTTGGATTCTTCAAAAGTACTTACTCCATCTTCTATGGAGAGACAAAATGTAAAACTATGTCTTCAAATTTTCAATGACCATTTTGTTGAAGGGTTGAAAGTGCTTTCTACACATACTGATGAACCTTTTTGTTTAGAAACATCTGAATATATTGCAATCATTATTAAATGGTTGAAGATAATGAATGTGTAAAGTAAGTTAAAAGGGGGTCATAAACGAGATGTGTATTGTGAGCCTTTGTCATCTAATGCATCCAATGAAAAGGTTATGTACCTACAAAAATTCTTAGTTTGGCTTGATACTTGGAATTTTCTTAAATATACTTCTGGCTTTTTAACTAAAACATATACCACACTTTATCACACTACACATGCTATGGAGGAGCATGGTACTTGAAATGTGAACATATTGTTGCAATGAATTGGGGATGGCATATTTCTTAACAGGAAAAATTCAAACCGACATTATTGAAAATAGGTTTGGAAAGTTTCGCCAATTGTCTGGGTCACAATACAACTTCTCGTTGACACAGATTTTCGAAAATGAATCGAAGCTTAGACTTCAAACCCTAGCCCCTTAATTTTATAATTTGTATCGTGTTTGAAATCACTTTTATCTGTGTTATTAGAGATGAAGGCAGTAAAGAAAAATATCTTTAGTATTTTATCTTAAATATATCTATTATGTGCTTTCTTACATGCACACATTAGCCAGTTAAGACATAACTATGTTTTACTATCTTAAAATTAAGCGTTAGAAACTCAATAAATCTAAACTTTAGTTAAGTGTATGTCTGGGAATTAGTGCCTGTGACAAACTTCTCGTATATGGTATGAATCTCATATATGGTATGGTAAAAATCTCGTATATAGTATGTGAACTGGAATTTTTTCAAAAATTCTGATTAGTACTTTTTTTTCTCCTCATTGATTCTGAACTCTTCAAGTTAAGCATGAGCTTTGGGTTAATGAAAAAAATCATAGACAGCATCTGTTTTATGTTGTTCTTTAAATTGTTGCATTATGCTTAGAATTTCTTTTATTGCCTTGTCAAATATTGGATTGTACTAAATTTTTTAAAATTCCACTGAGCATCTTGTTTAGCTGTTTAAAAAATGGGGGGAAATGCATTGTAAATTGCCTTTACTTTCTCAAAGTTTCATAATTAAATATGTTGATAAAGTTGTGCCTGAAAAATAACTCAACTGATTCTGAACATCAGTTGGAGTTTTATGGAAAGCCAAATTATATGGAAAGTTATACAATAGTTAGTTGAAATTGTTTCTTGGAAGTTTTGTGAGGTAGTAATCTAGTTCATGTATATTAAAGTCTTATTTAAATATTGTGCTAAACATATTCAGCACATTGAAAGTCTGATTACTTCTCAACTTGGAAAGTTATACAATAGTTAGTTGAAATTGTTTCTTGGAAGTTTTGTGAGGTAGTAATCTAGTTCATGTATATTAAAGTCTTATTTAAATATTGTGCTAAACATATTCAGCACATTGAAAGTCTGATTTCTTCTCAACTTTTAATCACCAGGCAATTTTTGGTATTAAATTATATGCTCAGTGCATATTCCATTATGTGTAATTTTCACTCAATCTGATTTGAAAATTCATGTGAGGAGAAATTTTTCTGATTATAATTTAACAGCTTGCCTTGTGTTATGATATATTTATTTTTATTCATTGCAGGAAGTCTGTTGGACAGTGTGTAATATTACTGCTAGTAATACACAAGATTCAATCAGTTATTAAAGCTGGAATTATGGAGGATATTATTCTAATACTTGATGAGGTATTTAAAACCTTTTGGTTAATGTAATGTTACTTCAAGTAAATTTACTGCTAAAACTTAATTTTATTCTCTAGTTGAATGCAGTGGCATAGATTATTTTACAAAGTGCAATAAAATACTTTTAACTTTTCAAACCGAACTTCTAACCAGAATTTAAAAAAAAAAATAATAAAACTTTTAAAATTGAAAATATTTTTATGGATCTAAAGAATGGAACATAACACCTGTATGTTCAACTAAGTCATGGATAAAAGATGCAGCCCTAAAAGCAAAAGGCCTGGTTTCTGTATACTTTTATAATAATCATGTTACAACAGTATACAGAAACCAGGCTTTTTGCTTTTAGAACTGAATCGTTTATCCATGAATTTGTTGACTATACGGGTTTTCTATCCCATTGTTAAGATCTGTGAAAATACTCTCATTAGCAAAATATTTTTAAAAAAATTTAAATTTGGGTTAGAAGCTTGGTTCAAAAAGTCTAAGTGTTTCTTCACGCTTTATAATATAATCTATGCCATTTCACTCAACATTGACAGCTAGTCAATATTACCCACCTCATTTTTCAAATTAACCTAGACTAATCAAACAATATATCATAACAATTGTTTAGTAATTACTGAATCTAAATAGTATATTTTTAATAATTTCTTACTGTGGTTATCCCTAATAACAGCTGCTCGCAAATAAAAAATATTTTATACACAGATCTCCACCATAATTTGACAATTAAGTAACAAAAGATATGCTCTATTAAAATATTATGCAGAAGTTAGTATCCCAAATTACTTTCTACCACATTTTTTGTAAAACCAATTACTGTGAAAGCTACATCATATAATAAATGTTTACTTTATTCATTATTATAGTAATAGATTAGTTGTTAAAGAGTTCACCCTTTTCACTAAATTTCTGAGTACAGTAAGACATTCAATCCTGTCAATTAAATGATTAGTTATTACAGATATAAATAAAATAGATTAGAATGCCTTGATAGAGTACAATAATTGAAAGCTGACTTGTTTAGAATGACAACAAAATTTTCTCTTCACTATCGAGAATCACTCTCACATTGAAAGTAAAGAAACACAAGAATGAAGATTGAATACTAAATAAAATGTTAGCATCTTAAATTTCTAAATCTGACCCAGCATCTGTATTAATGCTCTCTATGGCATGTTGTAATCAAATTTAGAAATTTAAGATTTTGTATGCTAATGTTTTACTTAGCATTCAATCTTTATTCTTGTGTTTCTCTACTTTCAACAGCATTATTGTCAATAGTGAAGAGGGAATTTTGGTGTCATTCTAGACAAGTCTCTGATTCAGCTTTCAGTGTTGAGCTGAAATTATGCTCAACATTAAAAACTTATTATTGTACTCTTATCAAGGCAATCTACTCTATTTTATTTATATCTATAATAACAAATTAATCGACATGGTTGGATTTTCTACTGTACAGAGAGAAATTTAGTGAAAAGGGGAATTCTCTTTAAAAAATATTTTATAACTATTTTCTATTAGTATATTTATTTAATCAAGTAAATATTTATTACATGATGTAGTTTTCACAGTATGTAATTGGTTTTACAAAAAAATGTGGTAGGAATTTACTTCTTGGAAGTAGTTATCAATAAAATGACAACAGATTTAAAACTGCACTCATGTGTTGGGTGCTGTTTTATATCAAGTTTTTTTAAACCCCTGTCTCAGAATTTATATTTCCTAATTGGATTTATTTAATTCTACTTTATCAACAATGAATTTTTTCAACTACTTTCAACAATCAACTATTTTTACAACAATAAATTACCCTTTAATGTACAAAACTATGCAAAAAATAATTTTCTTATCTGCAGAGCATTTACTAACTCTACATCAAAAAATAATTTAAATAAATTCTTCTTTTGTTTCATAAATTATATCAGGGGATGGGAGTCATTTTCCTTTCACATAAATTTATGAACTGATTTTCTCTTTCTTTTTTTTCCCTAGATGCTGTAAAGATGGAGCCAGAGGCACAGCGAAAGGATCCTGTTTCGTAGAACAAATTGTGTAAATGTGCTATGTACTTTCTAAATAAACTATTTTTTACTTTAAACCAGCTCTTTTCTGTATTTAAAAACATGTGTTTCTATAATTATCTTTTGTTTTGCATAGTTTTATGAATTAAAGAGTAATTCATTAAATTCTTATAAGTCATTTTTAAAAAATATTTTCTTTTATATTATATTGGACATTCAATATCCAACACTTGATAGTACTATTTTTGAGAAATATTACTATCATAGTACTATTTTGTATAATAGAAATATTACTATCAACTCTGTAGAAACTATTACTCTGTAGAAATATTACTATCATAGAACTATTTCTCAAAAATAGTACTATCAAGTGTTGGATATTGAATGTCCAATATAATATAAAAGAAAATATTTTTTAAAATGACTTATAAGAATTTAATGAATTACTCTTTAATTCACAAAACTATGCAAAAAATAATTTTCTTATCTGTAGAGCATTTATTAACTCTACACCAAAAAATAATTTAAATAAATTCTGAGCAAGTTTTCATGAGCTCACAAAGATGGGTTTCATCATACACACTACACATTAGTCAAGTTTTGAAAATGAATGTATCAAATTTGTTTATAAATTTATCAAATTATGTTAATAAATTTTATACTGGGGAAGTACAAATTTTTTGGGTTAATTATTAAAGTAGTACTGTTTTACATACTATAATCTCATTCTAAGTTAAAAAAACAAACAAACGGGAACCTTAGATCGAATGGAAAGATGATTTAGCTTTAATGGTTGGTATTAATGTTATCTTAACTTTCAAATTTGGGTAAATGTATCTTAATACAAAAGGAGGTTTTGTTCTAACAAGTAAACTTGTGATTCAAATGAAAATTTTTAGGTAATAACAAAGATCAGTATTTGGTAATACCTAAAAATACATAAGGCAAAACTGGCAAGAATACTAGAAATATGAAGGCAAAAAAAAATAATAAAAGTGAAAGGGTTGATATCAGAGGTTATTCGTCAATGTATTAAATAAAAATAAGCATATAAACGAAAGGGTCCTACGCAAAACTTTAAAAAAATGCCGGCGGTCCGATTCTGGTAGAATGCTGGCATGATGCCCGGACCTACGGCACATTGCTGTTTACGGGATGGGTAGATGACGGTATGTCGACACCAATTATTGCTCCCGTAACCGGCCCGTCAACCTCCGGTTACGTTCCGGCTATCTGTCCGCATCGATGGCTTAATCGCGGCTGCCTAACGGTTCGCAGTCGGATGAACGATGGCTCGATTCCTACCGGAAGCTGCCCAGAAGTCGACGGGGTAGTCGCGGGCGAGAGGACACAGCCGTGACGGAAACGATACTGACCTAATGCGCCGGCCCGGCAGTGGTGAAATCGGCTGGCCGGAATCTTCCGACCCCGGCCCGATGCCTCTGTGTTTGTTGGGTATATATATATATATATATATATATATATATATATATATATATATATATATATATATATATATATATATATATATATATATATATATATATATATATATATATATATATATATATACATATATATATATATTGTGTGATTGAAAATTTAAACAGAAAAATTCTATAAAGTTGTGGAAAAGAATAATTAAATTAGCTTTTCAAATTTTCTTATCTTTATCCATGAATTAATTTTTTTAAGAACGATCAGATCTTAAAATCATATTTATTAACAAAATATTACTACATTTTTCTATTTAATCTCGAATTAGTTAAGCTGCAACAATTTGAATTTTTTTGGAAAAGAAATGGCCTGTCCTTTGTAATAAATTTTTCTTCCTTTTAATATGATTTCCGTCAATGATCAATAAAATACTAGAAACCATCTGATCATACATATTTTTCAAATCAAAGGTTTCCAAAACTGCTTTTCTTATAATTTAGAAAATTCCACTTTTATTTTGATAAAATATATTCATGTATATATATATTAGGTTGAACTGTTAGACCAGCGTAGGACAAACATCCCTGCTGAAACAAATTTAGAATACACTCCTTCCCACCACCAAGAAGAAAATAAATAAAAAATATCTGACGAAATTCCTGTGACGTTAGACCTATATATATATATATATATATATATATATATATATATATATATATATATATATATACATTATATATATGTTATATATATATATATATATATGTAGGGTGTGCTGGAACTGAGGAATGACGCCTTCATACACACTCACAGGGTTTATTTTATCACTACACAAGACACTTAAACATATACAATGAAATTAGGTTTCTTAGCTCCTACTCGAGCAAAGTGATCTGTCCTCCACGAGAGCGTACTTCCAACTCTCGTATTTCGTCTTCAAACAGGAAGTTGTGGGAGGGCCCTCTAGTGGCTAAAAGTAACTCGCTCCCACATTCGGCATCCTGACTCCCGTTTTCGGCCTCGAAAACGACAGTCAACATCAAACTATGGATCTTGAAAGTCTCTGAAAAATAACAATACAAAGTAAAAAAAAGAAAAGAAAATGGAGTGTTCAGAATCTGCAGAGTTTTAAGTTGGAACCGACCAGGGCTTCATGTGGTCAGCTGCTGTGGAGGTGCAACCGGGACCTTCATGTTGTCCTACTTTTTCCACTTCGTACCGATCGTTGTCCTTTTTTGCTGTTACTCGGTATGGTCCAAAGAACTTTGGTCTTAGCTTTAACCCGCTTGCAAACTGTGTGCGTTGTATGGCCACCAGGCCATTAACGTTGTACACCTGAGCCTTTTTTCTTTTTCTATTATACGTTTTTCTGTTCTCTTCCTTTATTCTTAGAACGTTCTTTCTAGCCTCTTCTCTTATATCTTCTATGTCCTTCATCAGACAGTTCGTTTCTTCTTCTTCGAGAATTTCTACGATCTTCAGATCCTCTTGATTTCTCATTTTTACACCGGTAAGGAGCTCAAACGGTGAATTCTTTGTGGTTCTCCACGGCGTGCTATTTAAGATCCGCTGGACATCTGCGACATGCTTGTACCATTTGGTAGGATCTTCAATAGACAATTTAGCTAGGACTGGGATCAAAGTCAAATGAATTCTCTCCACCTGTCCATTTCCCCGTGGAATGCCGGGTAGTTGTAAATACGTGTCGAATTTTCTCTTGCGCACAGTAGTCTTCAAAGTCCTTGGAGGTGAAACCGCACCTCTATCTGTTATTACCCTCGAAGGATTACTGAAAATCGCTTGTTGCAGTCACATCAACTTCTGCAAGGCATCTTGGGTTGATGTAGACTTTACTGGGTAAAGCCAGACGAATTTTGTAAATGCATCAACAACGGACGAGATATGATTATAGCTCTTATTTGTTGACGGTAAAGGTCCAATAAAATCTAAATGAAGAGTGCTCAACGGAATACTTTCTTTGGGTATAGGGTTCGGCAAACCTTCCCCCTTCCCTCGTTTTCTGTCACACAATATGCACTCTACACAATTTGCAATGACTTATTCGAGTCGTTTTCTCTGACTAGGAATATAAAAGTCCATCTTCAGCAGATCTTCCGTTTTAGACACTGCGAAATGTCCCTTGCTATGGATACCTCGGATGATTTCAAGCTCCAACGCTTCGGGGATCACAAGTAGTTCACGGCCATTCCCGTACTTGTATAGTACACCGTTTTTTACCGCGTAGTTTTCCTTGAGTCCTTGCTCGACTAAGGATTTTAACAACTGGAGGCGCTCATCACGATTTTGCGCAGCTGCAATTTTAGCGGTAACTTCTCCCTGAGAACGAGTAATCATCATGACCGCGTTTCTACTCAGCACGTCAACGTGCTTCATTTGCTGTCCAGTTCTGTGAACGACTTCGTATTCAAACTCTTCAAGAAGTAAAGCCCATCTCGCCACCTTGGGAGTTTGGTCTTTTTTTAACATAGTCTTCTGAAAAGCACCACAGTCCGTAATAATTTTGATTTTGGACCCCAGAAGATAGTTCCTGAATTTTTTTAGAGCTTGTAATATAGCTAAAACTTCAAGCTCATAACTGCATAGCTTTTGTTGTTGGGGGCTTTTTTGCTCATGAAGTGTATGGGGTGTAATTGTCCATCACCAGATTTTCGGAGCAACACGGCGCCGAAGCCATGGCTGCTTGCGTCCGTATGCAACTCTAGTGGGGCTCCTTGTTTGAAAATGTGAAGAACAGGGCTTGTCGACAAAATTTCCTTCAGTCTGTTAAATGCTTCATTTTGTTCAATTCCGAATTTGAATTCTACCCCGTCACGAAGGAGGTCACTCAAGGGTTTGGCAATCTTAGAGTAGTTGGCAATAAATTTTCTGAAGTACCCCGTCAGACCCAAGAAGCTCTGAATTTGCTTTAAGGTTTTGGGCTCTGGAAAATTTTGAACCGCCAAAGTTTTATCAGGGGAGGGACGTATTGTAACATCTTCAATAATATACCCCAGAAATTCTATTTTTCTTTTTAAAAACTGACATTTTTAAAAATTAATTTCCAAACCGTACTCCTTGGCTACTAATAAAACGCGTTTCAACTTCTCTAAACCCTCTTCTTCAGTACGTGCCGGTATAATAAAGTCATCCATATACACAACAGAGTTATCCCGCATTAATTCCCTAAACACATTGTAAATGAATCTCTGAAATACACTTGGGGAGGTTGACAAACCAAAAGGAGCTTTCAAAAATTCGTAAAGGCCAGCATAAGTAATAAAAGTCAAATATTTCGTGCACTGTTCCTGCACGGGAACATGAAAAAAACCATTTTTCAAGTCTAACGTTGAGAAGACCTTTGCTTCACCCAAATGATCTAAAACTTCCTCCACTTGAGCCATTGGGAATGAATCTTTAACTACTTTCTTATTTAACTTCCTGAAATCCACGCATAACCGCGAAGTTCCATCCAGTTTTTTACACAAAACGATAGGCGAAGAATAGTCCGAACAGGAAGGTTTAATAATCCCATCCCTTAACCATTCATCTATCTGTTTATCGACAATTTTTTGTTCTGCAAAAGGAATTCTCCTGGATCGATGAGAAACAGGTATGTCATCTTTTAATACGATATTCATTTTTAAATCTGTGCCACGTGGCTTTTTCTGCGGTGTGTACTCTTTAATCAAACCAGAAATAGTATTACGCAATCCCTTATCAACAATGTGTGTTAAATCCATCCCGCTCTGATCTACAGCTGGCGAAATAAAAAACAAAAAGTTTCTCGAGACAGGCAAAGAATTATTGCTACTTCCCGAAGCTACAGTGTTGCCTACACAGGAGTTATTGAGTAATTGTAAACATTTAGGTGGAAATATCCCCTCCACTATAAGTTCGGAACAGATCACCGCTTCAAGGTCAACCCGCTCGTCCCTCTCGCATAAAGCAAACTGAAAAGTCGCAGTGTCAGCGTTGATCACGTTGCCAAAACAACTTTGGATTTGCAATTCCCCAGTAGAATGTTTATCAGGAAAGAGAGATTTTTTTCAAAACAATCAGCTCACTTCCCGAATCTTTTAAACATTTCACTTTTTTCCCATCCACGAATAAATCAGTATATTCTAGCTCGTTCTTGGCCGTGCTATCCGATTTACTTTTGAGTCCTGATGCTATATTTTCCCGTTTATTTTATGGATTTCCACTTTTTTCGAAACGTTTAGGACAATTTCGCGCGAAATGAAATGATTCCCCTCTATCACCACAAACATAACAGATTCTTTCAGAAATTCGCTCGACAGGGTTACTCAGTGATTCCTTAAAATTATATTGTGTTTTTTTAGAATAGTTCTTGTTAAAGCTAGACATTTTGTTTACTGTATTATCCACTCGCGTATTACTGACCTCGGCTAAAGACTTTCCTCTAGATGAATAATATAAATCACATTCTCTCCCTAATTCATTAGGCTTAAAAATTTTTTATCCTCCCGAATACTAATGTGCTCCCTAGTTTTAAAATCTAATGTTTCATACAATTTGTCCGAAACTATAAGCTCACACAATTTCTTAAAATTATCAACTTCCCTTAGATGGCAATAGTAATTTAAAGTAACACTTAAACGCGAAGAGAATTGAACGTGCGATTCATTAGGATTTCTCACCGCATTTTTAAAATTACTTAAACAATCGCGTGGCGTTGGCTCATATTCTTTTAAAATTAACGCTTTTAAATTATCATAATCAGCAATTTCTTTTTCGGTAGCGTAAGCTAGAACATTATTACCCTTTTCTCCCAATAGATTAATTAATAATTCTGATTTCAACTTAACGGGAACGTTTTTAGTACTAAAAGCTTTTTCTAGTGATTTGAAAAACACATGCAGAGCTTCTGGTTTCTCAGGGAAAGCTATTGTTAATGTTTTGACACTTCTCATCAAAGTCTCTAAATTATCCGATTCTGGTTCAGGCACTCTAAGCACAGAATGATCTGAAATTTCACTCATACTAGGTGACTGTAGTTTTAGTTTTTGAAGCTCAATCTCCTTCTCGAGTCGGGCTAATTTTATCTTCTCAAGTTCAATTTGTGACTGCTCTGCAGCGGTTTTAGCTTTTTCATCCTCCACGATCGATTTTATAGTACCGCGCACAAATTCAGGGTCTGTTTTGAAACTGTCAGAACTTTCAATCAAAGTTTTGATTTCTACTACTTTTGCTTCAGCCGGCACCGTCTGGCCAAGCTCTTCAGCGACTACCCTCAATTCTTGTTTTTTTAAATTACTAAGTATGCTCATAATGTTCATAAAAATTGTACCTTACTTTTGCTTTCAAAGATGCCGTTAGTCCATCCGGCTCGGGCCCCCAAATTTCCTGTGGGGTGTGCTGGAACTGAGTAATGACGCCTTCATACACACTCACAGGGTTTATTTTATCCCTACACAAGACACTTAAACATATATAATGAAATTAGGTTTCTTAGCTCCAACTCGAGCAAAGTGATCTCTCCTCCGCGAGAGCGTACTTCCAACTGGCGTATTTCGTCTTCAAACAGGAAGTGGTGGGAGGGCCCTCTAGCGGCTAAAAGTAACTCGCTCCCACACATATATATATATATATATATATATATATATATATATATATATATATATATATATATGTGTGTGTGTGTGTGTGTGTGTAAGTAAGTTAAAGAGTAGTAGAATATATGAGGAATGAGTTCAAAACAGGAAATTTTCTAGCATTTGTATTACAGTTTATCTTATTAATGATTCATTTTCAGAGCCGAAAATCCTCGGTTCGAGATTTAACATCAGCCTTGAAGAGCTATAAATGGACTGATTTCATTACATAGTATGTGATGACTCATTATAAAGTAAAAAGGATAAAAAATTTAAAAAATTGCTTTGAATATAGACAATTTTTTTCCCTTCTTTGACGTTTGAAATAATAAAGAATGAAATTAAAATTAAGTATGTTTCTTAATGTTTAGAAAAAGGAAAAATTCTCTCTTTCTCAGTTTAATAATATTCCATTATTAAGTATACATTATTTTCTCATTGAGATACAAATACTGAAAACAACTGTCTCGCTGAATATAAACTAATGAAGTAAATACACTCATGGACAAAAAATTAGCGCCACCAAGAATTAGTCGTCAAAATGAAACGAAATTTTACATACGTAATGACTACTTTGATATAAGTAAATGATAAGAAAATCAAAGAAAAAGGATGATTTATTTCAGAGAAAAGGGCAAAAGAACGGAGGAGTTAATACTCCGTTGGACCCCCTCTAGCGCGAATGCACGATGCGATACGATCGGGCATTGAGTCATACAAGTTCTGTATGATGTCTTGAGACATTTTGTTCCATATTTGCTGTAACTTTGCCTCTAGTTCGTTCAAACTCGTGGGATGCCCAACTCGTCGTATCAAATGATCCCAGATATGTTCGATTGGAGACAAATCTTGGGATCGGGCAGGCCAAGGAAGGGTAGTAACAGTGCGGAGACAGTCTTGTGACACCCTTGCCGTATGAGCCCGAGCATTGTCTTGCTGAAATATGGCTCCTGGGAGCCGTTGCATGAGTGGCAACACATGTGGTTGCAGGATTTCATGAACATACCGCTGGGCTGTCATGGTGCCACGGAACAATACTAGGGGTGACCGTGTATTGTAGGCAATGGCACCCCATACCATCACACCAGCTGTGGGAGCGATGTGTCGCTGTACAGCAAAGACAGGATTGAAGCGTTCACCACGGGCTCTCCACACACGAACACTATTGTCATCACTGCCGAGATTGAATCTGGATTCGTCGCTAAAGACGACCTGGTTCCATTCCGCTGCTGTCCAGTTTCCTCGTGCGCGGCAAAACTCCAAACGGAGGCGTCGATGGGTGAGCGTCAATTACAGCACACGTAATGGGCGCCGCGATACCAACTGTCCTTCAGCCTGGCGCCTTCGTATGGTTCGAGAAGACACAGATGCCCCTAGTGAAGGTACTACCTGTGCCTGGTTGGCGGCCGATGAAGCAGTTGGCTGTACGCGTGCATTTGTTACGAAGTGGCGGTCTTCCCGACGACTGGTCTGTCGAGGGCGTCCTGATCCTGGTCTTCGTGTACATGACATCTCTCGGGTCCACTGGTCCCAACACCTCCTCACAACACAATCAGAGCGGCCTAATTTACGAGCTACTCGCCTAGCTGACCACCCAGCTTCCATCATCCCGACGATTCTCCCCCTCTCAAACTGCGATAACTACTTATATTGTCTTCGAACACGGCGTAATGGCATGTCTATCTCAGTTCTTCCTTTGTAAATGATTCAGCACAGTCAAACAAGCTTTGGTTACCTGTTTTATACTCCACAGAGTACGATGTTCAACGCCCTCTACCGGCTATACGTAATGCGCAATCACGATGCATTTCTAATCATTTGCATATCTCCCCGACGTGTACCTTCATTGCAAGTTTCGTTACGATCCCGCAATTATTTCTTGGTGCGCTAATTTTTTTGTCCATGAGTGTATATGATATATGGTGCGGATATTTGAAAACTGAACAAAAAAGCTACAAAGATTGTAAATTCTAGCTCAGTAATAGTTTTTCTGTTGAAACATTCGAATTTAGATTGATTTACCTGTTGAAATGGATTTTGTTTAGTTTTGAAGAATGAAAAACTTGACTTCGTAGAGAAACATCTATTTTGTATCATATTTTATATATATATTTGAATAAGAAATTCTATTAAGTCCCGTTATGTCCCACAAACATTAAGTTTCTATTATAGATAATGGAATACTTTATGTTTACAATAATGGCTTTTGAAGTAATTAAATTTTTATGTTTCTGAAGAGTTCTTTTACATTATTTTCTGGAGGATAACAACTATTTGCTGCACACAATTTGGTTCTTTCTTTTTCAAAATATTTTCCCAACGATTTATTTCTTCTAATTTTGTGAAGGAATTCAAAGAATGCGAGTTCAATATTTTACTTGTAATAGGGGTTAGCTAGAATTCTTCTACGTTCGATCATACTCTATGGATTGCTCATTACTGTTAAAACTTGCCCAACTGAAGTAGGCAGAAAATTAATTATGCTCAACAGATGCGAAGAGATAAGTGAATTCTTGGTTCTTTAAATATTTAAACAGGCAGCCCAACTTTTCATCACAGTTGGTGGCATTAATCATGAAATTTTCAATTTTGGTCACTCTCGGTGTATTTTATGCATGCCACAAAGTAAAGTAGCTCGGCAAACACACTCTAACAGAAGACTTTAAATAGGTTTCAGTATTCTTACAGCAAGTTTTGCTTTGAATTTCATTCACTGGAAGTTATCTGAAATTTACGATACGTTTTACGATACAGGAACAACGTAGTTTCAGCAATCCTTGCAATATAAAAATATATCGAAATATGAAATAATTTTGCTTCTTAAATTTAGTATTAGCATGCGCAAAAGATGGCTCTTAAAATTTAATTTAACTTTAATGTTCCTGAGCTCACAAACTCAACACAAGGTCGTAAGCTACTAACATCAATTTTTAACATCACAATTTCTTGCATACGCAGCTATATATATATATATATATATATATATATATATATATATATATATATATATATATATATATATATATATTTATTTATTTATTTATTTATTTATATATATACAGTATGCCCACTAAAGTCCGTTCCCACCCTCTTCGGAACGGCTGCTGCTATATTCATAAAAGTGGTGTCTAGGTATAGTAAAGTAGCCATGCACTACTGAATGAAACGACCTACCGCGCCACCTGGTGCAAAACTGCGGAGTTAGCATTCCTATCTCGAAAACGGAACGAGATACGGAAAAAAAGTGATTTACAAAGTTGTAGAAAATCATCGATTTATTACGAAAAGATACTTTGTAGACATTAATGAGAAGACTACAACTGTTAAAACGCGCATTTGTTTTTTTGTGATTTCCTAAACTGTGACGGGACAAAAGAATCTGAGAAAGGAAACAAAAAACTAATTTTAACAATTTACCTTTATTTGAGATGTTCAAACTTCTCCCCGTCTGCTGCAATACACATTTAGATCCTCGTTTGAATCTCACGTTGCAAACATTGAGCATAGAGCGTGACACGTTGGCAGAAGCGTCCGTAATGCGTCGTTTAAGGTCCTGCAATGTTTGTGGAGGGGTCGCGTACACCTGCTGTTTCAGGTATCCCCACAGGAAAAAGTCCAGTGAAGTCAGATCAGGCAAACGTGGAGGCCACTTTTTGAAACTGCCATACCCAATTATTTGGTCCCCGAATTCCTTGACGAGGTATTGCTTCACTGGCGATCTCAGCTTTGGAATACTCAGCTATGTCCACGAGCATCAACACACTACAACCCAAGAAGATGTCTCTTTTATAGTTGTCTCAGGTGAACAGGCGTGACGTTTCTTACGTATTTGCATACTGCAAAAATTTCGAACACCAAGCGCAAGTTTCGTTGAGTTGATACGACACTATTTTACACGATCTACGTATTGTC